>VZSE01015367.1:559282-754282 GCA_013398275.1 Promerops cafer | reverse complement strand
AACCTAGTCATAGGTCACTGTTAAGATCAGTAGTCATGAATCAATTCCCATGATAGTTAAATTATTGAGGCAATGCGGAGAATGTCTAGGCAACAGACGGAGCTTCAGATTTCCTTCTTGACAGTTTTCTGCTTTACAAAATATGCATCTCCTAATTTGCAGAGCTGAGGATAAATATCTGCTAATGCTGCCAGGCTTCATCCTAATTTGTCTGAACTCAGCTCTGGGCCATCACTCAAAGCTAACGGCCAGAGCTCTGCTTACACAACCCAAAGTGCTCAGTTTGAGTGCACGTCACGCCTGAAGGCTGGAAGCTGAACACCCAAATCTTTCTGTGTCTGAGAGCCATGTGGTAAATGCCACACACCTGGCAAGGATGAAAGGAGAGGATGCCCCAGGAGGCGGCCAAGGGGGTCCCATGACCTTGTGACAGTGCAGGGCCATCAAGGTGAGGAGCTGAACATGACTGTGCTGCACAGAGCAACACCTCCTGAAACCTGGGTCTGGGCTACCCAGGAACTTTTGTTCCAGC
The DNA here is from genome assembly GCA_013398275.1 of Promerops cafer. NCBI lineage: Eukaryota > Metazoa > Chordata > Aves > Passeriformes > Nectariniidae > Promerops > Promerops cafer. The sequence goes on along the minus strand of VZSE01015367.1, from coordinate 753,750 downwards.
ACCATGACAGGAGCTGGCCAGTGACATGAGCTGGTAGAGAACCCAGCACATAAACCACTTCTAAACTTGGTTGTGAGCTGCATGTAATACTCAGCAGAGTTGATCCTACATGCTTGCATTTGTTTCAATGAGGAGCATTTTTCCTGTGGATCCTTTCATTCTACATTTATCACCCTCTTTCTATGTCTTAGCTGTGGCATCAGTACCACATCTTTTTAACTGAGTTATTTGTTTCCATGTAGAGAAAACAATGACACATTTAGGGGCAAAATCAGCCTCCAGGGACAGCACAGCAAATTGGTAGAGTCCACAGGGATGCCAAAACCCCAAAAGTTCTAAGGCACACATGAAAATTCAGGGCTCAGCTCCTGCCTAATGTGGGGGGAATTTAAAAGTCACCAGATTTTTGTTTCTCTGAACATCTTGCGGGAAGATTTTATGGCTTAAGTTCAAGGGCTTAATATTCCTCTTCATTTGCAATATTTGTAAGGGATTGCAAATAATGAATTTAAAAGTTATTATAAAAATACAAACTTTATCACATCACCAGTGATAGACCTTTGTTGGAGTTGCAAGCTTAAATATAAGCCAAATGACCTCAACCTGTCTAAAGGAGAAGCACAGCCAACAGGAAAAGAGAAACAGCTCATTTACACACAGGTAGATGAAACTATGATATATTATATCAGCTAAAAGCATATATAAATTAACATTTTTACAGTTTCTGTTTAAAAAGGGGAATATCACATCAGAATTTAATACACTCAAAATACTCCAACATGCAGTCTCAACATAGTCAGGCCAGTATTAAAAATCTAGATGGTTTAATGCACTATAATCACACATTTGTTGCTGAACTATTACTTAGGATGTCTTTTCAATCAGCAACAAATAGGTAAGTATCTTTACATATCTTCATTAAGGGCATAGTGTGTAATGCTTATCAGTACATATATCAACACTGGAGGATTTAAAAGAGATTCAACAGATGGGCTGTAGCCACAAATACATTTTAGGTAAGTAATGCATTTTCATGATCTTGATGGAAGTGGAATTGCTTTGAATAAGCAGAAAAGAAAGCCTAACTTTAAACGAAAAACTGTTAAATTGAGTTTTGGATTTACATCATATATTAAACACCATCCTAAGGTTGCTCTCTTTTTAAAACTAGATACTGTTCTTAACCAGGTTACATCTGCTACGATAATGCATGACTGGGACTTGGTCACAGGAGACAGGTTACCTTTCTACATCTTTTGGTCTCTGCTTTACTTATATTCTAAATCACAGAAGGTCAGATACTGCTTGATATTCATACACCCTGCACAGCACAAGGAAAGTGCAAAGACCCTCCTTCCTTCACGAAACTGGCAACTTACAGGCTAATTGTCTGCGGGTGAATTTGACACACATTAAGTCTTTTTATACCAGAACAAGCCCTCACTCCAACAAATATTAAGATCCTGAAAACACTCAGATAAGGACAAATATGTAAGAAAAAAATAGCCCCACATGCCATCAACTATGCCATCAATAATACAAAATATTTTACACCACTTGCACCTGAGTTGAAGAGTGGAAAAGAGAGGGAGACTCTGTCAGTGCAAGAGAATGATTCATGTGACCACTTTGTCTTAATTACTCAGAACAAGCAGTTTGTTGCTGTTTAGTGAAGAACAAAGATATCAGCGTCCCCTGACAGAAAAATAAATAGCCATCATGGTGGTGAAGATGATGATGACTGCCAGAACAACAATCAAAATCCGGTTTTGGATGATCCTGGAAAAAAGCAGAAGAGACAAAAAATTGTAGTGAATAAAACAAAATAAATCAAAATAGCAGAATATATATAAAAAATATAAAATGAGGTGCACAAAAAAACCTGGAGAAAAGACATATGCCCACAAATTCAGTATTCCCTCTACCATTCTGTGTATATCGATTATTTTTTACTTCTCCCAATTTCCAGTGCTTCCAACTATATCTTTATGTAGTTATTAAATCCAACTTTTGTATTCAAGAAAGAAGCAGCATTTTCTGAATTATGCATACATTTATATACATATTAGAATAAATTAAATAAATTATGTTCCAATTTATTAACCTTCTAAGAACAAACAAAAAAAATACTGTTCAGTCAATGCAATCCAAGCAGAGTGGTCTGTAATAGTAAATATCATGATATTTTTTAAAACCATTCTGAAATCTTCACAGTTGTTTTAATCTGAAAAGAAACAATTTATTAATTTTCAAGGGATTTTACTATTAAGGAACAAGATTTCAAGGAAACACATGTCAATGAGATACTCACTTGTACTAAAATACCAAGGGAAAAGTACAAAAGATAGTTTTGAAGAAAAGGATGATATAAAGAAGCAAGTGTCAAACTGTGAAGCTTATGTTGTAAAAGCATCTCTTGTCTCTGTAGCATACCTTTACTTATGGTAATAGGCAATGTTACATTTCTATGCAGTACGGAAAAAATGGAGATTAGTGAAAATAAAAAGATGCCAGAAGTAAGAAGTCCTAATATTTTTCAATCATTTGTTGGGACAAATTCCTGCTTCTAAAATCAGTCATCACATCACTTCAGATTTTTCCTAAAATTAATAGATCAATTAAAATTACTAAATCAAGAAGCAGTAGAATGTGAGGCATTTTATAGGAGGGTTTTGGATTGTAAGAATTCACTCTTTGTCATTCCATTTTCACAGAGAAGGAAGAATATTTTCACAGGCTCTTCATAAATAGGGACTTTTGCAAAACATACTTGTACATGAAGCTTATCATCAGAATTGGAGAGGTGTAGCAAAAAAACCCCAACAACCAAATGCAAAAAAAGCACCCCAAGTTATATATTTTTTTTCTCATGCTTCTGCAAAACAAAACAAAACAAAACAAAACAAAGTCTTCAAGAACCAAACAATGGTAAGAAGAGGTAAAACTGCGTTTTGTGAAACATCAAACCAAGTACAACTTGAAGACAGGGACTGTAATGTGTTAAAATGAGCATATTTCACGCAGTGAAAGAGAGAAGAAACTCCAGAGAGCAGAGGGGAGTTTTTTTTTAGTAGATGTTTTTCATTTGGATGCGGGTGGATATACATATAAATTATACTGGAAAGTGTAAAGAAAAATGCAGTTTTAACCAACTCCAGCTCTCTCCTTGCTTACCCCCCACCTAAAGGAAAAGCAGTAAATGGATGGATGAAAACTGTCACATCAGACAGACACCCTCCCCTGTGACACTCTAAAAGGACTAGCTCTCTATCCTCCTGACAGGTTACAAAATGATCACATTTGCTGACACGTCTTCCGCAAAACTGCTTTAGTGTTTGTGTCCACTTTCCTAGCAGGAGATGAATGGGCTGCTTTGTCCTCATTTATCACTTAAAGCTGAACTAAGATCTGTCTCGTTTATTTTTCCCTTCCTCACTAGAAAGGCTCAACCACAGCATTAATTCTTTCGCGATGACAGCTAATTCAAACTTAACAGGCAATATTTACTCTGCCAAAAGGATGAGGAGGGAGGGAGGGATGTTTCTCACTCTTTTTTTCCCTAAAAAAAAAAAGTGTAGCAGGCTAACAAAGTAAAGCTAATTAAGGGCTTTTGGTTCTTGTTGGTTTGCACTTCAATTTAACACCTGAACTTACAAGCTTCTCTTTTGTGGCGGGGTGTGACATTCTCTGCCAAACACCTGATAACAAACGATTTGCCCAGGCAAATGCGTGAAAACCAGAATATGTATTTACTCACTCGCCCTCATCACTCCTGAAAGGACACTCAGCAAAATTGAAACTCAGCAGTGAAATAGATTAAAAGCATGAAAACTCTTAAAACATTCAGCCTTAAGTAATACACAGTGCAGCTGGCTTGACAACCATTTTATTTGTGGGATGTGGGCCCCAAGGCATCCATAATGCTAATTTACAAAGGATTAACTGTGAGTGAAACTCGCTTAATCTAACACATAGTTAGGCAAAGGCATACATAACATACTGAGTGTTTAAATAAACTCCTCCTATCTCTGGCCCACCGAAAAAAATCATTGCATCGTCTGAGAAGCAAAACTAAAGAAAAATAAAAAAGAAGCATCAAGTCTCCCAAATGCTTTATTTTTAATACCCTGTCAGTACACACCTGATTGCAAGATTATTTAATCAGTGTCCATGTCTCTAAAATACTTTTCAAGAAAACACTGAGTGAGGCAAGCCACCACCTGTATCTGCTAATTGAAGGTTCACTTACAGTGTGAATCTAGGAAATACATATCAAAGTTCAATTTCTAGGAATCTGAATTACTTTGCACAGTGCAGCAAAAGAATATCATATTAAAAGGAACAAATTAATCATGAAATAGGATGGATGTTATCAACAGATTCCTACACTGAAGCATTATATACTTTTAATATTCAAGCCCACAGTTAAAGATTAATTTTATATCTTTAAAAAAAGAATAACATTGAGTTTTACTGTTTTCCTTTCAAGTGAGCAAGTAAAATTAAACTAACTGCACACTGCCCAAAGGATGGGGCTGGGAGGAGGATGACAGAGCTGTTTGGCAGCAGCAGGACAGTCCTGAGGAGGACTCAGTGGTGCCTGTTGAAATCTGAGTCTGGGAGCTGCTGCTAAGGCAGAGAACACAAGTTCTGGGTGTCAGCACATTTCAGATCTCAAAGTCAACAGGCAAGGACGACCCTTCAGAGTAAAGAAAAAACGAAGAGGAAAGGGGGTTTTGAGTGATCCAAGACAGTCAAGCCAGCTCACAGTTGTAGAACAATGGTTGGCATTGGCAGGACCCATCTGTAGGGAAGCCTATAGTACTGTCACAGCCAGACACTGCCAGTGGGTATTGCTCTAGGCAAAGCATCAAGGAATTTAAGTGGGGGAGGGAGTGATAATACCAAAGGAGAAGAAAATGGGGCCTAACCGCTTGCTACAAAAAAATCCCAATGGCTAACATGCTCACAAGAAGCAGATGATAGTCTTTTATTTCTATTACACCTTAAATTCAACAAAATCTGGTGAATGAGGAAGCCCAGATTTTTCTTTGAAAATGCAAAGCATGTTTACAGGGTAAATAATTTAGGAAAGAATATATACTTGAAAGAAGACACCCATTGAAACATCCATGGCTAAAATGCCTGAAGGCAAAAACTTGTGCATTTGCATGCTGCATTTTATTAAGTTAGCACACTGTAGCTTTAAAAGAATGCATGGCCAAATTAAGAGGAATGTGTGACTGAAACATCAAGGATTCCTCAAGTTTACATTATGAATCACAGTGCTGTTGATATGAGATGAATTAACCATTTAGTTGATGCAGCTTAGGCACTGAATTCACACCAAGTTCTGCTGAAGCCCTGTGCGGGAGCTCGTTAACAGCCAATGTCTACTGTTCCTTTCATACTCAAGGCTCTAGGAGCACAAGGGCTCATTCTACTTTGAGTTAGAAGAGACGAAAAATCTGTGCTTTTAAACCAAGCTCCATCTAGTTTATTATGGACAGCAGCCCGAAATATTTGGGTGCAAAACCACACAGAAACCGTAACTAAAGCAGACGCAAGGGTAATGTTAACCAACGCACTGGAAGAGCACTCTGCACTAACAAGGCAGAAAGCACATCCCTCTCCTCTCCAGCTTCCTTCTGCTCTACCTTTCCAGGTGCCTGACCCTTTATCCTGGCTTCTGGTCACACCACCTAATCTCCAACCACTGCTGTGCTGGAGGGTGCCTCCAGCCAGTGCCAAATTCAGGACACCATCCGCTTTTGAGGATCATCTCCCTGCTGCACAGCGCAACCACCGCTCTCAGAACAGGTCCCACGTGCGCTACCAAACGCTGAAGTTCCAGAAGAATCTGTTCCCCTGCTCCTGCCCTGGCAGAAATTGTGCTGCCTTTCCACATTTCAAACCCCAAAGGATTCGCGCCTGCCCGCAGCTCCACACACACATACACACAATGGGTCCAACTCTGTTTGTGCCATGTTTAGATCAGCTCCGTATAAACACAAAGCAGCTCCCAAATAAGCTTTTGCAAACCTTACATTAAGGATGCCAACCGTGTTTAAACCTTTTTATAAAACTGCATTCATTAGCAGGGGAGTGCACGACATCTATATGGGTTCAGCCTGATGTCTTGCACATGTCTTAGTGCCTGATTGACCAGCATTGAATAATGATGCCTTGCCATTAAGCACTGATGGTACAATAACAATTGTCATGAAAATTAGCAATCACGGTAACGTGTTAACAAAATGCAGGATATAAATGAACCAGTGCAGACTCTGGGTGCATGAAGAATGTGTCCTTAACTTGAGGACTACAAATAAAATATGGCAAAAAATTTCCTACAGAAGCTCAACTCTGACACTGATGCAAATAAAAAAACCCCAAAACTAAACAAATGGCTTGGGGAATCAGTTAGCACACATTCACTACAACACAGGGCTTTATTCTTAAAGGAGGCATCTTGAAAAATAGTGTCCTCAAGAACACAGACTGATTGATGACAGAGCACTGTCCAACAGTGTTTCACTGTAATATATATTTATGATTTAACTAGAAGCGATTCCTATCAGTTTACTGGACAGAAAGGCTTGCTCTGTACTCAAAATCACATCTTAAATGGTCACTTTGAATACTTGGCTATTGCATTTTTTGTGCCCTTTTATTTCTGATTGTCAGCTTTTAAAAATATGAAAGAAAATAGGTGCATGCAAATCAGTGGCAAGTGATTTTTAGGTGTCCAATATTCATGTGCAAATCAGCAGATTCAAACAAACACTAAGTGTGGGTCTAGTCACATAGGCAAAAACATATGAGGCAAAATTAAATGTGCATTTAAAGTAATATAGCTATACTCACATAGCTTCTGGACAGACACAATTATTACTATATATAAGGACATCCTTGTTACAATGAGTTTTCAAATGGAAGCACTAAACCCCACACAGGGGAATAAAATGTTATGATTGGTAAAGCAAAGCCTTAGATACATAATGATAAATCTCAAGTTCAGGGTATCTGGGGGCTGTTCAATCATTCCCATCTTCAGGTTTAAGAATGCTTTTCTTAAATAAAAACAACTGGAAAGACTGAGACAGGCTGTGGCAAAAACATAAAGACATGGCAACCTACTGTAATAAAAGAGTAAGAGAACCCTGCCTAGCAGAATTACAGCTGGCTGGAAGTATCTGACTTGAGACATTTTTTGTCCTAATGACTGAAATTAGCAAACAGAAATATCAGTGAAAAAAAAATCTGCACAACTTACATATGACTCCTTGGCCCTCTTCTAGCTGACCATGGAAAGAGTGAGGAATTTGGAAAACACTCAAGTTTTTTTCCTCTTCCCCATGACAAACTCTGAAAATAAGTCCAAGTCTTTATGTTCTCAAGCCAGAAGACCTAATTACATTGTAATTGACATTGTATATTTAGATGTGAAAAGGCTTTGCAGGAGGTGGAGAGGGGATGGGACTCCCCATGGCTTTCTGGGGACAAAAAGGCCACACTTCCTGAGGTCCACCTTCAGTCTGCAGACTGTTCCCAGCAGAAGCCACTTTTGTGTTCTCTGAATTTCTTCCCAAAGGTGCCTCTTTGTAAGAACATGGGAAAATCCGTTAAAAATTGCTGAAAACTGAGCAGATAACAAAATGAAACCCTCAAAAATGGAGGGCTGGTGAATAAGAAAGGATGGCCTTTTTCTAGCTGATTTTCTAGCAGGGTTTATTGAAAGAGCCAGGCCATACAGGGCGCCTAAGATTTTGTGGATAGGGCTGAGGAATTGTGCAGTGCTATGTCCTCTGGCTTTACAGTTCAGTCTTAAGAACTGAGGCTGTCTACTTGTAATAACATGGATACCAATCTCTAGTTATAATATTACACTCAAACCACATCAATGTGTTTCCACCTGGGCCCTGAATGAAAGAATGAGTCATGTAATGACAGGTGCAGGGAAGTAGTCACACTATCCCACTTTAAACATCCAAATCTCTCTCAGCTCCCTCTATATAAGCTTGAGTCCTACTCTGAACTGCCCTCTCTTTCTGCTGGCCATATATGCATGCCAGCAGTGCTGGTCAGCTAGGTTAGCTAGCTAGGTTAGGTGCCTACAACGTAGGAATGGATACCTCTAAAAGCTTGAACTTGAGGCCCAAGCAAGAAAGCTTGCTAGCTCTGAAAGCAAAATCATACAGAAAGGCACTAGCATATTGTAAAGTGCGTGTAATCTCCCATTAATCAGAAATATTGCAGAGATGAAACTCACCAGTGAAGCAGAAGATGCTAATCAATAATTAGCCAGTAAAGACCTTGATCCATCATCTCCTTTTAATGGATCCTATATTTGCACATTAAATTTTGACCAGAAGCAAATATATTTTTCCTTTGACAGTTTTTCTGGAGGAGTAAAAGAAAGGATATCCCTCTCTTGGCTGAATGCCTGCTGAAACACATTGGCCTTCCTTGACTCAACTATGTTTTTACCTTGCTGTGCCATCTTCTGACAATCTTGCCATAAAGATTAACACTTAAAATTATTTTCATAATATCTGGTAGCTAAAATACTTATGGAGAGATTTAATTCATAATAGAAATCTTGCAACACATTCCAAATGAACAGCATTGGAGTATAGTGTTATTTGGTAGCCATCAGGGTTACCATGGCTTGCATGAGCCTTCTCTCAAGGAGCTGGCAGTCTCAGGAAGTGAAAACTGTACCCAAGTGATCAGTGGGGTGTGTGGGAAGTCAGAGGGGACTGACTGGCCAAGGAAGGAGAGAAATCTACAGGAACAATTGGAAATCAAATGTGGTAACAGGGAAAACCTGATTGAGGACCTCACAGATATGGGACTAATGGTCAAAACACAAAATGGAAGGGTGCTGAAAATCTTGTACTAGCCAGATTTTATTTGTTGCTTATTTTAAAAACACATGGGAAGGCATTTCTGAAGGATGAAAAGTATCCTTCTGCTCCTGAGACCCTGATATAGAACTTCTCTCTACATGGTTTTGATGCAACTTCAGCTTTTTCCCATCTCCATGTCCACTCCTTCCACAGAGGGAATCAATTAGGCTATGACTGTCACTAGGAGGCACAGTGGGGCCTCTGGGGCCACGGAAACACACCAACCAAAACGGGAGAGGGACTAACTCATTTCATGCAAAGCACAGGCAACACCAGATCCCTTTGGCAAGCCTAAATGACAATCACATGCACAGTGGCAACTGCAAGTGGAAGGAGTCAAAGTTGTCTTAATCTGCAACCAGCCTTTCTCAGGGTACTGAAGTATCAAGAAGAACAAATCACACATTTAGTCACCTGAGCATGACTAAGAACCATAGGCCTCAGCAAACATTACAAGAGCTTTAGCAAGAGCTCAGAGGGAGGGTGGATAGCCCAGCTGTCGGTGCAGTGGCATTCTCAGCACGTCGGGTACATGAAACCCTGGTCCCCAAACAGTTAATAGGAAAAAAAGTGTCTCAACCCCCTCGTCAGCACTCAAAGCTAAAGCAATTATTTCTCCAGCAGAAGAAATGTATGCAAACTATAAAATGACAAGAAGGTACATGATCTCATATTGGCTTTTATGATAAATATAGTTAAATTTACATTTTGTGCAATTTAAAGAAAACAAAAATGTCAAAAGTCTGCATCTTATCAAATTCCATAATCATTAGAAGCCACTAAAAGATATATCTTAAACAGATGAAAGGAAGTAATGTCTTTCACCCTGCCTCAATTTAATTAATGACTAATCTACAGGTGTGACAAAGCTGGAGACTGGACACACACATTCTTCTTACATTATTTTCTTCTTATTACACCACATTTGACTGGGCGTCTTTTTGTATGGCAAGTTTCCTACAATTGTCTTAACAATGTTGACCTCTTTTGTAAAAACCTGAAGGCATCTGCAGCAATTGTTCCTGAAGATGTGCTATCCAAAATGTTACCATTTCATGGCACTTCTTGAATGATAGAATAGAATTTTTTTTGGTATATATTCATTTTTTTTCAAATGTTATAAAAGAAAGGAAAACAATCATGGCTAAGGCCATTTGTGAGATGGCATTAAAAGAGCCTACTCTGAGACAGATAAAAATAATGAGAATCTTTCTGTCAAGAAGGATTTAGAAAATATCACGAGCATTATTAAAATTTAATTTTTTACTGTGCTTTTTGGTTCCCCCTTTTCCAGTGATAATGAGCAGGACTGCACACCTCCACAATGCTAGTACTTGTTTTGAGCAATAAATTCAGCCTTCCAGTCTGAAGACATTTCAGACAACAATTTTGACTGCTATAGGCTTATTTTTCAACCTTTTCTGTGCTTTGAGTCTTCCTATAAAAACCAGTTCATAAGCTAATTTTCCACAAGGCCAGTGGAACAAATAAAAATCAATTTTTGCCCAACCGGTTCAGAGAAAACCTGGGAACAGTGAAGACAGAACAGTGAAAAATAAAAAGAATCGATGTATTCACAAATGGTTTACCTGATAGAGAACTATCAAATTAGTTGTCAGGAGATACTTGCCACTATGGAAGTATTTTCTTTTCAGCATGTTACAGTATTTCTATTAGGGGAGCAGAGAAGCCTCTACTTTGCCATCACCTCAGACACCTCGGTTTAACAACCACGTCAAGACTCCAAATATTTGGTAAAGCCATAGGGCACAAAGTCACAGTGAAAGAGCCCCTTGCAGGTCTTGCAGCCAGAGGGACCTGCAAGCCCAACTGGCTTAGGGTGGGTGTAAGTGTCCATGATCTCCTGGAAAGCACAGAGATTCCTGTCTCAGTGAAAGGAGGGAGGGAGACATTCATGACCTCAGGCCAACCTTGTCAAGAGGAATTTGGTCCATCACGAGAGGGGAAAAAACCATAAAAAAACCACCCAGACTTCCCTCCTCTGTTAAAACCCCAAGTGTTCAGGAGCACACTGAAGACTAAGCAGTTTAATCTCTTGGACAGCAGAACACACATTTCTCCAAAGATGGGAATTCCATTTGTAGACTTCAAAACTTTCAGAATCTCAAGGACAACTCAGAGCACAGGCTTTAATATCATGGCCCAAGCCATTTCATCATCTCCTCCACTAATTGGGCAAGTGTTCCCAAAACTGCCATACTGAGAAGGGATGGGATAGGTGCTCATGTCTGTCTGTCTGCAGCCAGAAAAATATGTCTGGAAAATTGATTGAAGAAAAGAATCTGCTTTTTAATACAAATTAATCATCACTGCTGTGGAAATAAATTTATAGTTTACAAGCTTAAATACTGAGGAAGCTATTTTTAAGTACCTATAATCTTCACTCTGGTATGTAGCATTTTATACACTCCTTTATTTTTATGAGTTGGCATTAGAATGTGACTCATTTTAACAGAAAAAAAAAGGATTAACTATGTTACTCTGAAGTAAAGCTGCATATTACCTATTTAAAATATTGTAACACACCATGGAGACATCATTTCTAGGGCCAAACAAAACATTGCTCAATGAAGAAATGGCATGAAATATAAAATATTCAGCAGAGGAAGGGTATTTGGAGCTAAGCAGTTTCACTGCCAATAAACAGCATCATAATAAATAGTGCGCATGTGGGGAAAAAAAGTATACCTGTTCTTCACTATTTGAGATGTAACACCTTAGTGTGGGAAACTAATAAAGATACCACTCTTCCACTAAGCACATGCAGGGAAAAACTAAAACCACCACACATTTTGATTCTGAATCTCTTACAACTGATGCTAATTTGCTTATGATATCTGCCTGATTTAGAGCTAATCTTCTGTAAATTAACTCCTAATGCTGTCTGAAATAATCCTCTTAATGCTGGTCTGTCTTGAGCACTTTATATCAAACACCATGAAATACACAAGCATACACAAGGCGTTCAGCATCTGTAGTGCTGTTGGCTGCTCAAGAGTATTTGCTGTGCCATGAAGGCACAAGCACGGTGCAGAGCTCTGGGGCCCTGGGGCAGCTTGGGGACAGCTCTGGTTGTCCCCTTGGAAGGGGGCAGCAAGCCAGGGCCATGTCCCACCACCTCCTGGCCACCAGAGAGGAGGCTCTTTGTCTCCTGACCAAATGGTGCAGCGGGGTACAGCTCCATGCTCCAGAGTTCCCACCTCCAGCAGCACATGATAATGAGAAAAAGTAAACCGCTCAGGCTTTGAGATTTCCAAGCAACGAGATCTGTGTTAAACAGCACTAATTATCAGCTGGAAGCCTAATCTGATAACGGGTTTGAGAAGACAGAGACAGACCATTTTGTTTCTTCAGTGGAGGAAAATATTTTTAAGGGCATTGCTTCAGCATCGGCCAGCTTAATAATTATTGTCAGTGTGCTTATAACTCTGTATTCAAACATATATTTTTTCTGCTAAGTCCACTGGAACAATTTTCTCCTCCAACATTAATTTAATGATAGAGCCAAAAACCTAATTGATACTGGTGAGCAATGCAATACGAACACATTATTTTCTTGGGTCTTGAAACATAAATGGCAGACACAAGTTTGACTGAATGGATTTCTTTATGTTTTAACAGACGGTTTATTGGCCCAGACTCCTACATATAACAAGCACAATTCCAAAAGCAATACATTTTTAATTGAAAAATTCATGTATTTTTACTATGTACAAGTCACTTTGTCAGGTAAAGGGCTTTTAAAACAATTTTAATACATGGAATGTTGTTTAGAAATTATATTCTCACCATAGCAAGTGCTTATAGCAGGGTATTAAAAGAAAAAAGAAAATCTATTGTTTAAATCATACTTTATTGGAACTTGCTTTTTTAATATATTAAAGAACAGATAAAGCACAGTGATCACTGAGCTGTATGTGTCCAACAGCCCTTCAAGAGACTTGTGGAAATGTATAAAACAAGCAGTGATACAATCCTTTGCCAAACACTGTCATAAATTTTTTATTTGGCAGCTAACATTCTCACTAGCTTTCTTGGCAGCAATTGGGACCTTTAGCAAGAAAGGTGCAGGAGAAAAATACCTTGTTTAGAGATGTTTTCAACACTTTCTGGGATTTTTCAGAACTTCTGCCTGCAGCATATTTTACAACCACAGTCTCCAGTCACCTGATGAGTGGGTGGTGGTTTTAAACTTTTTTTTTTTAATATAGACAGCCTACTACTTCCCTCTGGCCTTCAGCCTAGGATGTGAGTGTGTGGAGTGGGGCTGTGTGTTCCACAGAGATACAAGTGGTTGCTCCTCTCTGTCTAGACAAAAAAAACTTGAAAATAATATCAGAATGTACCTTTCATTGTTCCTGATACTATCTGTATCTTATTCCCGGGTGCCAGAGATAAATGAAAGTCAAACATATGCTGATTACTTTTGCATTTTTCTCGGGAGATATCTTCAGAAGAGCTGGTCACAGGTGCAGCTGCCCTGGCCAGCCAGTGGGTTGCTGAGAAACAGAATTGGGAAATAGATTTCTGTGCCCAGGTCCAGAGGTTTTTTTGTTTGTTTGTTTGTTTTCCTTTAATATACTGAACTTAACATCTGATGTGTAACCTTCCTCCATGAGCCCAAATGTGCTGATGTACGTGTCTGACCAAGTCACTTATGGAAAAAATATTCTATATTTTGGTATTGCATCATTTCAGAATAAAAAAAAGATGAACCTACTTTACATCTCAGCAACTTCCTCCAAAACTTTCACAACATTAAGATACATTTCAGTTCTTCACATGAACAGAAAGGAAACAGTTTGTCTTCAACAGATGTGGACCAGGAAAAACACCTTTTCTTATCTGCCTCAAATGAGAAATTAGCTGGAATTTAGTTTTAGACAGCACAAATTGCTTTAAACACAGGCCTAATTAAAGTAATGCTGTCACAATTAGAAACACAAACTAAAAGGCTTCCCCACAGCCTGTGCTCCAGTTTTTTCTGTCGTGTTTACCAGGGGCATCACCCCCTCGAGAATGTTTCAGAGCCCACACAGACATCTAGTGGCAGGTGAAAACACTGCATGGTGGCACCGCCACCTGGCACAGCTCCACGGGGACCTGAAGCCATGCCAGGGGTGAGGTGAGCTAGCTTTGCTACGACTATGGTTGGGCAACCAAACAGGGAAAGATGTGCTCCCTCTGTGCTATCCCAGTGGTCATGGTGAGACAGCTGCTCTCGTGGCAACTCTGGCTTCCCAAATTACACTGATTCTCTTCAATTAAATCAGAGCTCTTTTTGTCTTTCTGAGTGCCTTTAAATGTCTCTCTCCTTGCTACTGTTTTATTTTACTTAAAAACTGCAGAGGTTAATTATGTAGCATCATTTGGAAGGTTCTCTGAGCGTGGCTATGCGCAATGCAGCTGACTGGAACACACCGGGACAATGAGATTTTACACAGAGCAAAACACACACAATGAGAAAGTGCAGTCAATAATAAATTCTAAATGGTTGGAGGAGGAATGTGACTTGCTCCACAGTCCGCATCAATCAATGGAAAGATGCCTAAAACTTCAGTGGGGTTTGAGTCCCACATCTGCAAAGGAGATCAAGCGCCACAGCTCTGCACAGAGTTGTGAGGGCTCAGTGCCCTGATTCTGCTCTGTTACACCATTTTAAATCAAGCAGTACTCAGTGGTGTCATAACCCTGTACATCTGTGTCAGACCCTGTGTTGCAAGGACAGACTTGATGCCAAGAATGCAAAACAGATGTTGCTTTCCTAATATTTTCTTGTTGTCCTTTAAGTTGTTTTCATGGGGTTCTGTTTTCATTTTGGGGAGCAAAACAGGTCGACAGGACTTTGCAGAGGGCAGACTGGAAGAATGCTTCTTCATCTTCCTTTTTTTTTTGTGTGCATGTGTGAATATTCAGAGGCTTTGACTTACAACTGGGAAAAATATCTTTTTTTTTTTTTTTTTTAAGCTTCATTTGAGCTATGCTCAGTTCCCTTGGGGCAAAGGGAAAGGTAGCTATTTGTGGATGGGAAAAAGGGCTTTTGTGAACAGCAAAACTGCATCACCAAACAGCTTAAGAAAAAGATTTTTTGAAGTTATTTTTTACTACTACTTTAAGAGGAAACAGGGATAAATATATCTTTTTTGCATGTTGACTCATTAACAAATTTAGCAATAAACACCTTGCAATTAAGTCCACTAGTTTACTGCTGTCCAGAAGTTTCTCAATACTCTTTGCACAGAAGGTTTTGGAAAACACATAACTAAGAAATGGTGAAGGCAAATCCCAACAGCTTGCTAAAGCCAATCTAGCCAGGGCTTAAACTCATTTCTGAACACTGAAATTTGAGATGCTGTATCAAATAAGCAGCTCTTTTTCCCTGAAGAGAAGAAACTGGGTGTAGCTAACCTAGTGCATAATAGGTTTATTCTCATTCACAAAACAGGAATTACTTTATGGCCCCAAAGTAAAACTAGCACAGAAATATACTGGCAGATTTGCTGCAGATGTGTGTTGTGACACGTATGCAGGGAATCTGCTATTAATCACACGCTAAGATTTTAATATTATGTAGGGTAATGCAGGCAATCATTATGGTGGAGGCTCTGGATGCATAACAGCCTAACCCACAAATGGGACTTTTAAATTTAACTCATTTGAGCTTACTCTCACACTGCACCAGTTGAATTCCCTGGTTCATCCCCCCACTCTCCACTACATACATTTATTTCAATATCTATTGTGCCTTTCTTTTTGTGCTTGTCCTCCGCTTCTTTTCTTGAGACACAACAGTTGTTGGGGAAAGTGCAGCTTTTCAATTCTCCCGTTTGCCGGACTATGACAGGAATGTTCTTGTTAGAGGGGCTGTTTGTGAGACCCCTGGACACATACCCAGCACAGGAAACAGTCTGGCTCAAATGCTGGAAAAGCCATTCTTCACCTGAATCCTTCAAAATTTGTGTCTGAACATAACTAGAACCTATGTATCCATACCCGGGCTAAGATTACTACGGACAATTATACCGTGGAAATGCATTATTCTGACAAAGCAATCAATCACTTTATTTCTCACAATTTCAGTTCACCCCTAAAATTTTCCTTACCTCCAAAGCCAGCTGGATATTATATTACTGAAGCTGTTGAAAGGGTGTAACACTAACCATGAAGCCAAAGGCCACTAAAACTATGCAATGCATAAATTTTTATTGTTTGCTCAGCATTGAAATCTCATTAGGACTCATAACTCATCGGCGCACTGCAAACATTTGCATCTGCTGATCATGAGAACTTGGAGGGAATGTACACCTTTGGCTAATTTACTTGTTATGTTTTAGATGAGACTGTGTTGCTTTTTATTTTCTTTTAAAAAGTTCTTATGCAGTTGTGAGTCAAATGTCCACTTTTTAAACTGAATACATGAAAAACTTTCATTTGCAGTTTCTCAAGGTTGTTCTGTTGCTGGCAATGTTCATGATCATCATTTTACAAAAGCTTCATTTGACTTAGTATTCAGGGTAGTCATTGTTTGAAAACTGTGCCCCATAGAGCATTTCACTTCATTCATCCTTTCTGTTTTATGCAGCCACATTTTAATTAGATTAAAATTTGTCCTCCAATTAGCTTTCATTAAAGTTTATAGATTACAGGAAAAATCTCCACTGAGTTGTGCTTCAAAACTGTGCCTTAAGTTTAAAATGAAATAACTGTGCAAATGAAGCGATTATGAAGATTATTACTATGCAAAAAACATCAGTCGCTTCTTGGTTTACTTGTACATTTAACTCTGTAATTCATTTTGCCAACTTCAATACCTCTGTGTTCTCCAGAGTAGTCATCATAATAATACCTTACAGTTACAGGATACCTTTCATTACCAAGGATCCTTAGGGGCCTGATTCTGCATACCAGTGCTCCTGTTGAAGTCCCTGAAACTATTTGAGCAGGTGCTCCTTGCTGCATGTGAACCAGAACCCAAGTACAGGTCAAATCCTGCTGTCAGATACCCACGTAGCGTTACTGCTGATCTGCGCAGCTCAGAATGCAAACCAGGTATGAACATTATGTAAAAAGTCCTTCTGGGTGAGATGTGGCAGCTGTTTAATGGTGCACGGTTACAAGACTCACCTCTGTGAATGAGGGTACGAGTACAGATACTTCCCCCCCCCAGTTAAAATTGCAGAGAAAGCTGAGAATGTAATTATCCAAAGAGGAAGCGACTCCACAGGACACTGGGGCTGGGGCTGCATCTCTGCTGTCACTCACGTCTTCAGATGTGACATTGCCAAGTATCGGATACCCGGTCACTAATACCTCCTGCACATGCAAATCTACTATGTGCTGAAGGCAACATAAAGTTTACAGTTCACCACGCTTATCCTACAACCAGACATTTATTCTGGAGCAACCCTTGTGTGGAACACAAGGGACTCCATGTCGGAGCAGGGCACCACAGAAACAGATCTGTTTGCAGGAAATTCTCTCCCAATAGCAAGAGCTATAAATATATACACATAATTTAAAAAAAGAGAGAGAGAGAGATGCAGTCAACATCTTAAAACTAAAAATAGAGACACTTGGTTTACAAAACCAGGGACCTGTCTTTGCTCTAGCAACATATTTCTGATAGGAGGAACACAGTAGAAAACAACTACTTTACTACAAATGAAATGTAGTTCATTAACATGGGAGAATTATTTCAGCAAAATGCAGGAGTGTAAAAAGCAGTTTTCCCTATTTTTCATGTGGTAGTTGGTTGAACAACCACTAGTAAGTCTCCACATCCCTGTGGTAACTAGCGTTATTCCCACTTAGCAGATGGCAAAAGTAAAGTTTAAGGGTGTTAAAGACTAGAGGGGAATTTATAGTTTAAATGCTCTGACTCAAGCCAAGACCATGTTTCCAAGATGCAAAGCAAACAGCAGCAATACTAATTTTAGGAGTCACGCTCGAGTCTGTCCCTTCCTCCACCTGTACTCCTCCTTCTGGTGTTCACTTCTGCCATCTCGTTACAGCATGCCAACCTCAGTTGTGCTGACTCAACAGCTTGTGGGTCCATGTGATGAATCAGATCAAGGAATTGATTCAGGATAAAAAAAAGAAAGAGAGAAATGAGAAGGGTGGAGAGGTGAGGAGAGATATTTTGCACTAGATCAATTCAATCTGAAGACATTGACAGGAAAACAGAAGTGCCCATGTAAACAAGAAAGCAGCTGGATGCAGCACAGGGCAGGAGTGAGTATTTTGTGGGCAGGAGACCCTGTTGTTGATATTGATGGTTTTGTATCACAGGACTGAGGTCCAAACCACTCTGAAATAATTCCATTTTTGTGTTTTAACTATTTTATAACTCTTCATCTGTTTACATCCCTTTGCCTGCTTTGCTCTGAGGAAGTTACTATAGTTACTCCTCACTACCTTAGCTCAACAAATTTTCACAAGGAAATTCAGAAACTGCAAGTATTTGGCTTTCCACAATCAAGACCTGGAACACCACGTTTGCCTTCTCAGTTACATTGACTGTATTTCAGAAATACTGCTTCATTTCCTCAATAGAATTGCCATGTTTCATAAAATACAGACAAACTAGTCATGCTTTATGTCAAGGGTGCATTTACAAATAGTTTATAAAGGATTTAGATAATTAACCATATATTAAGACAGTTAATCAAATTTAAAAGGTTATTTTAGAATTCTACAGATCAAGCAGTTATTTATAATCCTTGTTATTGCTTTCTACCTTAAATCCAACCCTAATGCACACCATTAGAATATTCTGCTAACTCTTTATCAATTATTTGTGTTAGCAGAAAAAATCCAAACAAAAAAAAAACCCAACCCAAATCCTATCATAAGGAATAGGTTAGATAATTAGGACATTGAGACTCCTAGACTAAATGAATCAGACCCAATAATCAAATCTTTGGAGATAATTAGCCTCTGCCATGATTTAGATACTTCAAGGTCCTTAAAAATCTCAGCCCTCATCACTGTGCACATGGGATTTAAGCAATTTTAAAAAGCTGGCGACGTGTCATCTGAAAAGGCACAAATGCTGCAGTAACTGCAACAGCTGACGAACACATATTTTCTTCAAAAACCATCAGCATCATGACAGGCTGCTTAAAGCTTCAGTGCTTCATGCTGGTTGGGAAAAAAACCCAGACAATGGAAAACTTAAGGAATGTTAAATTTAACTGTTATCCTTACAAAATATAGTTCAGCTCAGTTAGAACAGAATGAAAAGTTATTTCTTGTCATTTTATTCAGTCATTTGAAGCAGTGTCTTCTCTTTTTCATAGTTTTCACTTGGTACTGGTCATATAGAATGTTTTTAATGAAGAAATAACTACAGATTACTTTTTATTGTGGAATGATTTATACAGTTTAAAAAAAAAATCCGTTCTGGAAGTATAGTGTATTTGATGCTATTTTTGCCAAGGAATGGAAACTGGAACTGGAAATAGAGTCATTCATTCACACTTACGGGATGACATCGCGTTGACAGGCATGCAAACTTGGAAAGGTGCTACGCAGTCACTCTTAAAATACTACACTGTATTTTTTTCCTTCTAAGCTTCAATTAAGAAAATGTTATAGAGGGATCAGTACTTTGTGAAGGCTAAGGGTTCATCATTTGCAAGAGATCCTCTTTCAGAAGTACAAAGACAAAAAAGTCAAGGCACTAACAACTAAATAAACTGTTTTCACAACAGAACTGGCATGTTCAAGCCCTCTGCAGTGAGGTGCTGTGCTGTCAGGAGTTCTGCTCGTTCACACTGATCTCAAAGAGCATTCCCCAGTCCTATCAGAAAAGTCATCAATGCTTCCTGCCAGGTAGTCCATTATTTGCTTTGGTTGTGTTTTTTTTTTTTTCCTCAATTTGAGGAGAATGAAAATCATAAAAGGTGTGAGAACACAGTTGAGGCAGATAAACTTAGAGATTCTAACAGAGCTGGAATGCTATTGGTGCTAACAAGCCCTGAACAAGTGATCCATGTCTGGCATGCTCTGCCAAACAAACTGCAATTACAGAAGAACCAAAAATAAAACAAGCAACTTTAAACCTCCTGAACGTGTGAGCCTGGGCCTAAGAATCATATTTGCATTTGCTTCCACAGGCTTGCTTCCAAAAGGCACACAAAACTGGAGGGACCTTTCTAATGGGAAGGAAGGAAGGAAAGTTTCCATTTGAGACCTGGCATTTTGGAATGGCAGAAAGAGCAGCTGACCCCAGAGGCTCTTGCCCCTCAGTGGCAAATTCCTACAAGAGCAGCTCGTGAGGCTTCGGCTGTATCATACCTGAATCAAAACGTCAGGGCTCGAATCCACACCACAAGTCATGCTCCCTGAAACTGAGGTACATAATCCTCCTGGCTTTGCTTTCTGTTGGGCTTTTCCACCCTTTTGCGTGCCTCTGCAGTGCCAATTGACATGTGCTTCCCCTTTTTGTCTTACAGAGAAAACCTCAGCTAGGCCCAAATTTTAATGATTTCAAACGATGCGCTCTGTAACTTCCTTTGCACCAGCTTCCTTGTTTTCTGCTGGTGCTAAAAAACCCCTTTGACCCGCTCATAAGAACACCATTTCTGTTTCTGTCATCCCAAATTAACAAATGAATGAGGAGAGGGAAACTCCCCTGTCACTCCAAACCTTCACCCTTCAAGTCCCGCTGCCTCATTGCAGCCCTGGTGCTCTAAAATAAAGGGAGCATTAATGGACTGAAGTTTCCATAGGACATCAGCATTTACTTAAAATGATATTCTGAATCGTGGGCTAACTGGCATTGGGCAAGGGCAGGTATTTACTTCGTGCAGTCTCTTAGGATACAATGGATTTATGGCCGTCAATTCTGAACAACACCACTATTGTCTCTTCACATTCTATCTGCCTCCATTATTCATTTGTGTTGATTTTGATTGATGAAGACACTTTAAAAAAGGAGGGGAAGAAGAAGGAGGGGGAGAGGAATACTTCAACTGTTTGGTTTCTAATTCCTGTAAATCTACAGTTCATACTGCAAGAGTACTATTCAAAAGAAATGTCAATCCTCACATTTTGGTAAGGGGTTTTCCCCTTTTATCAGTTTCTCTTCTTTCTGAAAGAAGTGGGGTGCAAAGAGTGCTTCCATGACATACCTAATCACCATAAGGGTGGCACATCACACTTCAGTCAGCCAAGAAAATCAATGTTGTTTTTTTAATGAAAGAGTATTAAGACTTTTACAAAACCTCTTCTGCATATTTACTTCCTATGCCACAGCTAATTAAGTTTTAGAGCTGGTTTGATATGCCAAAAATTGCTTGAACCACAGAGTTGAACCCAAGAGGAGTGGATAAAATTTCTCCATTCAAAGAGAATGCATCTGCTAGAAATCTGACTGTGTGGAAGTCATAAAGAAAAAGTCCAGCTTTGGCTTGCTTGCTTCCAAATATATGTTATTTACTGACCTCTCGTTAAAATATCCTGACAGAATACAGATTATGAACCACCTGATACATTTCTTTCCATGGGAGGCAGCGTCTGAGGCCTGGGGGTAAAGAGATTTCTGAGAGTTGTTTAAATTCAGTTCACTCCTCTCAAAGTTTTAAATGAGCTTCTGAGCAAGCACTACAAACTTGTCAAGCTCTCTGCTTACTTATGGAAAAAAGAGAGAAAGAGAGAGAGAGAGAGAGAGAGAAAGAAAGAAAGAAAGAAAGAAAGAGAAAAAGATACATTCACCACATGTTTGCATCTCTCCTGCTCAGAGATCTGCCCCACCACAAGCTCACTGCAACATTCAATGGACTACCTGTAGCCAAGGGAAGCCCAGTACGCTCCTGAATATTTGGCCACAGGATTTCCTTACTGGTTCCACCCCTTTTTGCGCTTTAAATAATATGAGCTATAATAAAGCAAGAGAAGTAGTGAAAAAAGGACAGATAAATTTTTAATAAACTGGCGTCAGACGTCATAGTCACCACCACATTCAACAACCAACCCCTCTATTGAAATTTTGGTGCCTAAAAGACTGCAGGCTCAGAAAGAAAGCTTTGCTGTTTCCTATTATCTCTGAAAATGTGGGCTTAGAAACATTACTTACAAAAAAAGGAAACTTGACTTCCAAGAAGAAATAGGTGAAGGGAGGAAGAGTCTGTGGAACTGCTGAATACACAAAAGCTTGCTGCTTGACCACTCGCTTCGTTTCAAAAGCATAATTACATCTGCCTTTTTATAATGTTATGTGGTTCATATTATTACTTTCTGTACCACCTTTCATGTGTCAAGGGAGTAGGCTGTTACTAACTGGTGTTAGGAAGAAACTAATTCTAATTACTCTTTACTAATTCTAATTACTCAGTATTTCTGGAGCTCCCTGAGAGGGATACAAGATGTGTTCAAAATCATCCGGTTCTATTTTTGAAACTCCCGTCTTCACAATTTTGACATTTCAAAATGATCTGCTCTTAATATAACATGAGTTGTCAAAGGCTGTCAAATAAACGATAAAACTCTCAGGAAATAAACATCTCTCCCCTAGTAGGTTTGTATATATTTCTGCAAAAGTAAAGAATTCTAAAAGTAAATAAACACATGGGAGGATTAGAGAAGCAATAAACAAAAGCATTTCCTCATTTTGAATTTAAAAAAAATAGGAGCCTCTTTCCAGCCATTGCCAGAAATACTAATGCACAGAGGTGAAGTTTGTACTAGCTAAAATATTATTTCATGCTAGGGCGTATGGACATGCATTCACGCATACATGCACACATTGCATGTATATCCCCAACCAAAATTTAAATCAGGTTTCTACTGTGCCTTGATGGATTGATGGGCAGAGGATTTTAACACCCATTTGGACCAATACAGGCACAGGGACTCCTTGCTGCAAGATGATAAGACTAAACCTTTTAGTCCTAATGAAGGAGTTTACAGGATTCTTAATCTCTGCACCCCACCTCACTTTTCCTGCAGTCCTGCTGAAAGCTTTAAAACAGTCCCCAGCACTAACATGGTACAGAGCCTGTTGAACATGCTGATCTGCTCATGATTACTCTTTGCCACTGTAAAACAATCTAACTCCTCAAGTGAATGGAGTCTGTAGCAACAATGGTGTTATTGACTTGTTGCTCCAGCTCTATTTAGTTATTACCCTCGAGGCCACAATCAATAGACTTTGCACCAAGTCAGCCTAATAAATCCCAGGCTTTCACTGGAGCTTTGCCAGGAACTGCTAGAAAATCTATGGCAGTCAAACACTTAGAGTATGAATAACATAGAAAGCTGTACTGACAGCTGTATAAATTAATTAACAAGCAACGTTCTTACTCTTTCAAGAAGATCATAATGCACGTTTACCACGATTTAAGGAGTCACAGGTAGAGCAACAGGAAAATTACCTTTGTGCTTTCATTTAAAATAAAAAATCAAATATGATTTTAAAAAAACAGCTTCAAACTACTTTTTCCTCCCTTTGATTATTGGACATGCAAAAATTTGCATTCGCATTACTGCTGTGGCCATTTAATTATTCCAAGTTTGATTTAAAAAGCAACTGAGCCCAGCAACCACTGACCACTCAGTGCAAATGGTGCTG
The DNA here is from genome assembly GCA_013398275.1 of Promerops cafer. Classification (NCBI taxonomy): domain Eukaryota; kingdom Metazoa; phylum Chordata; class Aves; order Passeriformes; family Nectariniidae; genus Promerops; species Promerops cafer. The sequence goes on along the minus strand of VZSE01015367.1, from coordinate 730,245 downwards.
GCATTTTAACTGGATGAATGTTGACTGTTGTGTGCTGGTATCTGCAAGGGGGACTTAAATCACCTTTGTAATGCAGTGATTAAAACAGAAACAAAAGGAAGGAGGAAAACAGTTGTTCAAGAAGTAAGAGGCTGGTCACTAGTGAATTCCAGGTTCTTTCAGTTCCTCCTGTAATAAGCAAATATTCTGCAGACTCAGCTGCGAGGCGCCTGATCGCAGCGTCCGGAGACGCGCTGAACCCACTGTGGCAAGAGCTTGGTGCCAGCCCTGGAACAAAAGAACCTCCTTTTTGCACGTTGACAACAAATGTAACAGATCAATAGGCCCTTACAACTGATTAGTTGTCCCAGTGGTACTTTCTGGGAGCATTCAGCTTTCTTAACGAGGGTCACTGCCTTGCTGGGAAGCGAGGAGGGGCTTGGGCACCTGCCAGGCTGGCTCCCCACCAGTGGAGGTGGGCACAACCTGGGGCAGAGACCAATGCTTGAGACTGAGTTGTGGCCCTTGACTTTCAGGGAAGTGAAGGAAGGCTTGGGCAACAAGGCAGAACTAAGCCATGCCATTAGCATGGGGAAGATGAACGAAATCTGTCCTGGGCCTAGGCAGAACTGATCTCATGAGTGAGGTGACGGAGGTCAGATCAACCTGTCCCGTCTGAGGAGGGGGTAGCAAGCAGATGGGGGGGGGTGGGCACAGGCACTTTTGAGTGGAAAAGAAGGTGTAACTATGCTCTAAGGTATCTTTCACAATCCACAACCAGGAAGGGACTTCAAGCACCCTTAGAAGCGAACAGACAGTCTACTGGTCTTCAATAATGGAAATAGTTTTGCTCCTCCTGGGCTTTAGGGGCTCTTAAGAACCTCACTGGAAGCAAGGGGAGTCTTTTTTTTCCATTTGGATAAGCAGATTCTCAGGAATCAACAAGGGAAAACCCACTAAGCATTAGCTCATCCTGGGATACTTAGTTTATCCGTCATTTCTAAAAGAAGGAAAATCCTGGTTATTTACCTCGATAAAGAAAGGGGTCATGTTTGGGTCCCAACTCATATGAAAGGGCATGTGAGTGCTGGAATGGATCTGTTCTGAACATGCTCTCACCCTGAAGATGGACAACCTCAACCTGAATGGTTGGTTGCTGTAATTTTTTCAAAAAGCTAGATTTTAAGTGGTAATTTTGATACTGCTTGTTATCAGCAGAGAGGAAGGGATGAAGTTCATTTCACAGCCCTCAGTTCCTCTCCTCTAAGGACAAATGCATTTAGTCTCAACTTTTAAATTCAAAAGTAGTGCTTTCAGGAACTTCAGTGTTTCTAAGGATTGAGGAAGCAATTTCTACTGAAGTTTCCAGATTCTGTTTAAGCCCTCCTGCCCCAGAAGAACTCATGAGCTTTTTGGGGAAAAAAAGTTATACTTTTCATTTAGAACATGACCTCAAATTTGAGGTTATTTGATTGCTTCTGAGTACTGCTCTTACCTTCTCCCTTCCATTCCTTTTCCTTTTTAAATAAGCCAAATTACTTTGTTTTAAAATACACCTTTCTATAGAGTCGTATGTAAAGCATATATGCATCAAATAAAAGACCTGCTTTGGAATTAGGACATATTTTCAAGAACAGTAAGTGAGGTGGAGAGCCAGAGTTTCTAAGGGTTCAGTCCTGTGAAAAAGGCCTAATTTTCATTATCAGATGGATATCTGTCCTTTTAAAACATAACTTCTCTTTAATAGGGTCAATTTCAGTACCCAAATTGTGTCATCAAAAGCACTATTCATATTTGAAAATTTAGGATTCAGAATTCACTGAAAGTAATTTGAACCCACCAGGGATGCACCTGGAGCCTTACACCTCTTCTGGCAATGTACCATCAGAAGTGGCCATATGCCATTGTCTGGCACCTTGTTAGTAAAATGGAGTTACTCTGTGTTTGAGTAAAAAAGCCTGCACAGTTTCTGGGTCCTGGGTCATCCTTGAGTTTTCTTGTGCCATGTGACTGTTTTTATTCACTAACTTGCTGAAGACTCAGTCAATCACTGTGACATGTTGATGCAGTGTTTGTAAGGAGAGGAGGCAACAACATACCCATATTTTTCAAGCAGCTACTTCAAACATAGCATCTAAACTCCTACACCTTTATTTTGTGTGTGCAAACATGACAATGGAGTTCAAACCTTCGCATGTGTGCCAATTCCTGACCTGGCAGTATGACACAACACACAGCCATGCAATGCTGGAAGCTCCATGAGTGGAAGGCAGAGACTGAACATCCAGGACCTGCCAAAAGCAACAGTGTTGGATCTAGTGCTGGCATACTTTTTCTTTCTGAGAGAGTTTTGCAGCAAGCTCCATGATGCTGTCAGGAAGCACTCTGCTGCTGGAAGCTGCTCTGCTTTGCTGATGAGATTTAAAACTAAGCTCCTGGTCTTTTGGGAGTCGTTAAAGATCCTGAGATAAAAGTGAATCTCATTAGCCAATCTTAAGAAACTCATATGAAGAGGGACTGTAGAAGGAGAAATGGCTGTTTATGAGCACAGCAATGCAGAATTTCATTAAGGTTTTGCCCATATTCTGCATCTGACCAATACAGAAGAAGACAACTACAGAGACACCAAAGGATTCCCAACCCCTCATTTCCTAACATCTTCAGAAATATTAATTATCAGCTTCACAGCATTATCCAGCCTACTTGTTTTTTTCTTCACTGCTCAGCTTCTTGATTGAGGCCCCCCTGGCCACACTGCAGCCAGGTCTACACACAGCTGGCACAGCTGAGTTGTGCCTGTCCTCAGCCCTCTTACTGAAGCCACAGTGTCACCCTGTCCACCAGGTCCACCAGGACCTTTCTAGAGTGACACCCATAGAGCATGAAACAGCTTCACAATTTGGGTCTGCTGTGCAAGTATATTACCTATTTAAATTTTTAAATAAAACTGGTAACCTTTAGCAATCACAGGAAAAAAAAATACGATTATTTTAAACAGACACCAATCAAGTGTAGGCTAAAAATCTGACTCTCTTTTTTCCTTGTCTCTTCTTTCCCTGTTCACTGCACTGCATGCAAATCCCTCTCCCCTCTTCACAAATTAATTTGATGGTCTTATTTTTAAGCATAGTAACAATTGTTCATATTAGTAATCAAATAACAGCATTTTTCTCTAAGTACCTAGGTTTTTTCACTTGTACATGAATAAGTACAGTAATTCCCAGGCATACAGCCACAGCAAGGCAGAACTTCCAAAAATTGCATCACTCTTCACAGCACTGCCTGCTACACTACTCTGCAATTGCTTCTGCTCCTTGAAATAATCCCCTCTGAAACAGAGTTCTGGATTTTGGCGGGTGATAATCCCAAGGGGTACCACAGTGATAGCCAACTATCCGTAACCAATAAAAGTAAGCTTGCCAAAGCATCCTCTTCCTCTTTTTAGTTCTCTGATTTCCATATTCTTGAGAGCTGGCCCAGAAACCCTGGCCAACAGTAGACAGCCATATCATGGCACAGATTTAGAGGATGAAGAGTATAAATGGAAATACAGAGCAGTTGAAAAATTACATTTTAATTCAATTTTCTGAAAAACAGTCCCACACTTAAATGCACTTTGGATGAAGACCATAAAAGTTGTACAGCTTCTCTGGCTGCTTTTCTAAACTCAAATGTGTGCTATCTCACTTTAATCTTAACTGCTTCTTAAGGTGATAACACCGAACAATGTGGCTCTAGAATATATAGGCCAAACAAGAAGCAGGAAACATTTTTCTTTCCAGCAGGTCTGCAGAGGTATAACAAAAAGAAACACTCTTGAACACTAGACTAGCACTGAACATAAATGATAACATTGTACAGGGCTGAGTTTTCAGGGATTTGTTCCTTTCTACCAAATGTTCTGCAGCTAATTGGCTCTGGAAAAGAATCTGTGCAAAGCTGGTATGGCCCAGCCTGCTTTAATTGGGGTGGTGCCCACCAACAGCTCCTCGGGATCAGGGCAAAGGCGTCCTCCCGCCAAGCCAGGCTCTTATTTACTCGTGTCGCTTCAAAATCTCTCTGTCGTGATAGACTGGATCAACCCAATCTAAATGTTTTGATCTGTTACATATGTGGAAAATGAGATACTGGCACACACCCACAAAGCAGCTGTTTTCTAAGTGCACTCCTTTAGTGGCCTCAACACAGAGCACAAGGCAAGTGAATTAGTCCTCTGCCAATGGAGACTGAGTTACCTTCCCCTGTCCGTGTAACACGGGAAAAGAAATTCAATGCCTGCTTTAAATGACAGAATTAAGCTAGATGTAACTTGCAAATTGATTAATTTTCTCAACAGACTGAGCTTGATCTGAATTTTCTCTTTTGTGCAGTAAGTATTCTACACTTGTCCTGAAACAAGTTAGCTAAAACAAATTAGTCAGCAAGGAATAAATTTAAAGGGACACTGACAGATCTAATTTAGCCCCAAATTAAGGACAAAAGCAAGAACAATACAAAATAAATATCAAAAAGTCAGCCTGGAAAAAACCCCAGTGCTTCTGTGAGACTTCGTACAAGAAAATAATTTCCATTTAAATAATATTCACAACCTGCAATTGAGTTCTGTGGTGAAGGTGAAATTACTTTCAGCGAGGTGAAACCAGCAAGTCCACTCAGCTCTTCAGCTGCAACCACCAGCAGCAAATAGACCGCAACGAGCAAATGCAATATTTCCAACCAATGATCCAGGGTCAGTTGCTGACAGTTTAAATACATTGCTATCTTGCTAGCATAATATTTTAGGGATCATCCTTAAAAATTTCAAATCTTTTAAAAGGCAATTATGAGAGCAGACATATGATCATTGCTGGTATGATTGCTTTTATCCAGAGGTCCTCCTGAACTGCTATGCCAACTTGTGCACTTGGAAATTCATGTGTCCACCACCAACTTCACCCACTTAAAGGAATTTTGCAAAAATGTAGCTCTGTGGGCCTTAAGACTTGACCTGGCATGACTGGACTAAAATGGAGACGAGTTCATTCACATTCATTTAACAATAGTTTAACCTAACTGGTTTTGTGGCAATTTTAAACAGTTCCCTGATCTTTTTCCTGTTTCAAATTCAGCATCCGGATTGCACAGATATTAAAAAAAAACCCTAAACATTTTCAGATTGGTTCTGTTCAATGGCACTCTCCCACCATGCCTTTCAGTCCTCCTTTGGTCGCAAACCAATTTTAAGCTCACAGCACCTCCTGTGATGGGGGCTCAGAAACATGCAGACTCTGCTTGCTGTTGTATGAAATAAGACCCATGGCATCCATACCATAAATGATCAGCCACCCCTCATTAGATCTCAAGTGGTTAACTGACCTCAGAACTTTCACATTTTATATATGAGACACTTTAAGATAGTAAATAAAACCTGATGTGCTGAATAAAACAAAAAAGACAAAGGAATGACAACAGCCATTGAAGTTCCTTGTGGGGGAAGCACCAGAGAACACAACATTATCCATGGTTGCAATAAATCAGCACTGAAAAGAGTTTAATAAGGCTATTGAGTAAAAGGTAGAAAAAGGAAGTGTAAGGGCAGTTCTTAGAGCAAGAAGTAAATTGATTATATAACCCTGATGGTGATAAATATGGTGATATCAGCTGCCTTGTTGCTCAACTGGATGAAATAGCACATATTTCACCAGCCTATGGGATTAAAACCTGGAGGTGACAAACTGAATTGGCATTAAGAATAATGTTTGCCTTTGTAATTTTTTTTCTCAAGAAACTTACTATATTGAATGGGACAAAACTTACATTTAAAGGAAGGCTTTATTTGTCACACATATGATCTTAACTCAATAAACCAAACAAGGCTTTTCTCTCTCCCTAAATCAGTATAATAATGGTAGTTTTGTTTAAGCTGCTTGTTTATACAAGAGCCTGTAGATATATAGACCTTAGGCTAATCCTATTGCTGAAAGTAAGACCTAAATGAAAACAAATCTTAACCAGCAGATCTCTATTTTAAAGACAGCTCTGTTCAAATCAGCTATGCTGATTATACTCTGAGATAGCCCACACACCATTTAAGGTTGATCACTTCAGCAAACATGAGCTTTGCGCTGCAATTTTCTAGTCTTTTATTTTCCAGGATAGCAAAGACCCCCACAATGACTTTATCAGAGAGTTACACAACTTCAGGCCAACGGATTCTTCAGGGAGAAAGAAATAGACCCAAAAGCTCAATTTAAAATCTCTGTGTTACATTCTCCAACAATGCTGGATTTTAGTATTGAAGAGCAGGTTCCATTTTATCTTTTTCTCTTTCGTGCACACACTAATTAGAACACAGAGCGATGGCACCTTGACTTTTTCTGGTCCTCATAACATCTACACAAAACTCACGAAAATGATGTTCAAAACCCCGACTGTGGTTTTACCCTTCCCAAATGAAATATTTTTCCAAGGAATACATAATATCTCTCAGGGATACAGTGGAGAGTGGGAATAAAGGAAACTGAAAAGAGTAATATCTTTTAAAAGCCAACAAACTTTTCTTTTTAAAAATTATTTTTCAGTGTGAAACAAAAGTCCTCTACCAGAAAAAGATTGGTAAATGCTTGTCTTCTGCAAATACAATGGTAGGGTCCATAACTTTATGTACACTCATTACATGCCAGTGGACTTAATCTTTAAAAGAAACTTAATTTTCTCTGTGAAAACATTTGCAGAAGAGAACTGGTAACTCTGATAAACTCTAAATGTAACATGGTCAACTTCCCCATTTTCCCCCTTCCTCTACCTTTTCTACTGAAGTGGATAGAAACAGGGCCCCCTGAGGAAGTCCAGACTCTGGCCCTCAATGATTGACCAAAGCCAACAGAGCCCAATGCCACCAACAGTGGCTTTAGTACTCCCTGCAACCCTACAGCTCCCTGTGATCTGCTCAGATGAGTCTGGAGTCCTTTCCTAAATGCACGTGTATGGATTTGTTTGTGGTTTCTGCAGAAGCATTGCCTCAGGTTGTATTAACTTCTGGAAAGAGTTTTCAGTGGCAATTTTTGTTTGCTGGAAAGAAAAACTCTGTGCTCTTGATAACCCCTAGTCCCCCTACAAAGAGATTCCATGGGAAACCCTCTGCTATGGCCAACAGAGAGGTGGGGAAGCTGCTGTCAAGCTGCCTGGCCCTCGCCCCTCTCCCTGAACCGCCTCCAGGCTGCACAGGCGCCGGGAGGAGTGACCGGGCTTGCACTCCCCGCTCACCACAAGCTCCACTGCTGCAGCAAAAGCACAGGTTTTAACAAGTCTGCTGACTTCAATAGCAGCATTTACTAACACAACACATGTCCACCAAGTCAGGAGTTCTTTAGAGCAAGGATTACAGATCTCCAAGGAAAAATAAAGTCTAAACAAGGGAGGTGATGGGCTGACTCTGAAAGGACAGATGATTTGGGTCAGATGTGCATTAAAAGCTTCAAAAGTCAAATTGCTTTTTCTCTTAAACCCTTTGTTTATATGTTCAACCCTGCTTTACCCTTCTGTTTCTACATGAGATCTTACTTCTTCCTCTGTACCTGAGGCCTCTACCCCCTCTGTTTTCCTTCCTTGTCTGGTTCCCACTCCTTGTTACCATAAAGCAGTTTGTTTCCCAGTCTTTTTTACTCTTTTGTTTACCCTAAATATTTTTAAAGATTATTACCTTTCCCAAGCCTCCCCAATAAATCTATTAAGTGAAGTGATGAATTCATTGCACTCCAGCAACGTGCTACAGCCACATTTTGAAATAAAGGGGTGACATTTCATTGCATATGGGGGATATGAAGGGGCTGAAAGAAGTGGCTTTGCCTGAAATGAAGTTTCCATTCAACTCTGTACTTCCGAGTCTTGAAGACAACATTTAACTCACTACATTGCTCACCCTCATTGATGTCTTAATTCACTTGGCACCTCTTGTTGGCCAGTGATTGAATTTAAAACTGTGGGCTAAAGGGCTCCCTTTTGATTATCTCATCTAGCTAACTGTGTGCTAATCAGGAAATGTGCGTGGAGTAGACAGTTATTGCTGTGTATAACCAGTTACAACTCTTCTAACTCAGCATCCAAGACTGAACATGTCAAAGTGAAGTTCAAGGATACCATGTGATAGTCTATCTCCTCCTGGAAGGATGTGCGCAAGGAAGTCTCACCCCAATTCTAAATATTAAACATTATCTAACAACTTTCAAAAGTGAGGTTTTATCTCCTTCTCAGTGATCTCTTTGTATTAGCTACAATAATGCTAGATATTTTTTGTTATCTACATAAATGTCTAATCCCTCATTCAGCTTTGTAAATTCTTGGCTTGAGTGAATTCCAGTGGCAACAAACCCTTAGACTGATCACACATTGTGTAAAATGGCAGATCTGGTTCTGGGAGCTAAGCAAAAGCTGGAAGCTTGTTGGTATTCAAAGATATTTTTAATTGGGAAAGGAACAATTTAAAAAATCTGAAAAAACAACCTGTACATATCTTAGTTCTCTGTTAGGTTGATGATGTGACAATTTATTAAGTTTTCTCAGCTCTTTGGTCCAGTTGTAACTCAGAAGAAAAAAGGAAGCTGGCAATTCTGGTAGGAGTAATGCCACTGAAAGAGTGGTACATATATTCTTTTTCTTCTTGACTTATTCATACAGATCATTTGTCTGTTTCTTGATAAATGAATTTTCTGGACAGCATTGCTCTGATGGCACATCAAGGCTCAAGAACACAGTACACCAGGGGAAATAAGAAATGGATTTTATTAAGTTTATTAGCAGCTAAAAACATGATACTTCAAGGCTGGAAGTAAAGTAATCCACCTACACAATTTGAGTGGAATGAACATTTGGCTTCAACTACAGCTCATATGTAAAATATAAATCCAGTTTCTCCATTGGAAATCCTCTGGGGTTTGGTTTTACACTACCTTGATCAAACTAAGAATTAAAGTTCAAGCTGGCTTCCATTCCCACATGGCAATATGACCTACATGCTTGTATTAGTGGTGCTACTCCTTCCATACCCTCCTTCACATCAGTATTTCCCCCAGCTTCTTTTTTTATTTTTTTGCTTCCTTTCCCTTCTTTCAAAGTTAAAGTGAGTTTTAACACTATATAGACAGTATATTGTGCAGACAATGGAAAAAGTAATTAAAGAAACTTATTACAGAAAGAGCCACTTCTAAGCAAGGTCCCATCTCTCCATCACTAAGTATCACAAATGGAAAAGAGTTGCTACAGAAACAAATGAAGCAAGAAAGAATAGATCATTTCTGAAAGAAAATTCTGAAGCTCAGTATAGTTGCTGTCAACCTAAACACAGAGGAAATCTCAGAGCTGCATGGTCAAGGCCACACTGGAAAAACTGGACTTGTGAGAACCAGGACTTCTGGGTTCAGACCTGCCCCAGACACCCAGTGTGCCTCTTGTGGCTACCTCTGTGCCAGAGCTTTTCCATCTGGAAAGTGAAAGTAAAGCTCACCTCCCACAAAGGGATGGTGCAGGGCTTAGCTCATGCTACAGTGCTCTGAAGCTCTTGCATGATGAGAGGAATCTGTATCTGAAATGCTGTCCTTACACACCTAGCCACAATAACCTGTAGCAGCACATATTGACTTTTACATTGCCAGAAGAAGACAGACCTGATTTCTTCCCAGAGCTCACTCCTTGGTCAATTTCAGTACCCTCCAAAGAGGGAAGCAGCTCCAAAGCAGAAAGCAGTGTTGCTGCTGTTCTTTCTGCAAGGCTTTCACACCAAGCCTGTTGCTCTGATGGCTTTGCTAGTCAGCTCACAGACTCCACTGTCCCTCAGCCAGAAGAGCCTTGTTACAAGTCAGTTCAGGCAGGCTGAGGTCTCCAAGAGATCTGGAATGACTCAGACCAGTTCTATTCACTAATGTATCTTCAAGTTGCTGTTATTTCCTCTGAAACTAAAAGCCTCTGATTAGCATGGAACAGTATGGACTCCAGTCAGAGGACATCCCCCACTGACTGAGGAAGCAATGGCTCTGATAATCCAATTCACCTTCCCCTTGTTCCATGGTGTGGAGGCTTCAGTAAATACTCTTCCAAAAAACACTGTTTTGAGAACAAATGGGATCGAAATAGACTGGAGACCCCATCTGGACACCAAACAAGAAAAGAGGAAGGAGAAGCTGTTGCCTGGACTGGGTGTTGCAGCAGTGGAGTGCAAGAACACAATAACCAACTTCTATAAATGACCTGCCTGTGTACAAGAGGGAGTTAAATCAGCTAATCATGTATGCCATCACAGGATGGGTACTACAGGGCAGCTCAGAGAGTCAAACAGGTAGTGATCACTCCTTATCTATAAAAGCAGACATGTTTTAATATATGGTGCTTCACCCCACCCTTTTCAGGAAAGATTGATAAGCAAAATGATGAAGCTTTAATGAGCTTAATTGCAAATGCCTTATGTTCTTGCATTGTTGCCAAACAGCTACTTCGACATCCAGCAGTTTACTTAATAACTCCCCCCTCCTCGTCCCTACCCCCTCCAAGCCCAGTAACGTAATTATTCCTGTGGCAACCCTCCTATTTGACGTCTCTTTATTTATTTCCCTTCTCCCCCTTCCCTGAATTACTGTAAATGGGTATCTTTGAAAGGAGGGTGGCAGGCAGCTTTTGGTACAGGGCTCACCAAGGAGCCCTCCATCAAAGGGCCCTTTGTGAGCATGCCCTGGACTGAGGCCAATCAGATCATCTTGCTGTCTGTCTCTGAAGAAAATTCGCCCCTGGTATGCAAGCCAAGCCAAGAGCGTAGACAGGGTGACTGCACTCCTAGTCCAACCTGTCTTAGCTGAGTGAAAAAATGCTGAAGGGAAAATTACCTGTTTGGCTCCAGACTGAATTAACTTTTTAATATACAAGTATGTTTATTATTTTTCCTTAAAAGTGCCTGCCTATCTAATATATTCATTAATGTTATCTGGTCAGTTCGCTTGAAATATTATGAAAAATGTGCAAATGCAATAAGGTGACAGTGCTTGGAGGCAAAGCAAGATGTATTTTCTAATTATATGACAGAAAACAACATTGTTATTAACAAATGACAGTGCAGAGTAATCTTCTTATGTCCAGGCTAGTGCAAGCTAGGGTATCCTGCTCCTCATATCCAGAGTATCAGGAGAATTAGATGGCCTTGACACCAGCTCTTTCCCCATTCACTGACCACCACAAATCCTCAGCACCAAACCTCCACCAAACTCTCCTGGAGCCAGCCTTCCAACCCCAGTTTCCCAGTGAAAATCTGCCTCTCTTCCCCAGCAGATCCTCCTGCTCTGTCCTGTGCCCTCCCAGCCGAGGGGCTCTCCACTCCATACTCAAAAATGCTGCATTTTCACCATCCTTCAGCTGCCTGCTAAGTCTCCTACGAGATTTGCCTGGAATAGTTGGGACTGTCGAGGGAGTGCAGAGAAGTTCTGCCTGCCCCGGTTCTTGCTGCTCTTCCCTTGGTCCGCCTGACTCCCCCAGCCCCTGCTTCTATCTCGAATTCCTCCCTCTGCTGCCACTTCCCCTCACAGCTTCTTCCTGCTCCCTGTGCGCTCTTGACTCTTTTGTTCCCCCTTTTAGAAACACCTTGTAAGTGCCAGACAGGAATTTCCCGACACTATGTCCTGCATTAAGCAAGCGATAATGGCCAAAACAATAGAGAATTATGTCAGTAGGGTGCCCTAACAAAAGAGCAGAATTTAAATGAGGACACAGCTTTGGTCTTTGGAATTTGTCCACTATAAATTACTCTTCTTATTTTATTAGCATGTCTAGTTTAAGTGGAACACATTGTAATTTTAAATGGACAATAATAAAGAGGGATCATATGTCCTATTCTTACATGTGCACTTAACATTCCCTGGGGGTTCTTTCTGCCTGCCATCCCCTCTCTTTCCCCTATCACAGCCCTTCTTACTTCTCACTATATTTAACTATCTTTTTAAAACTTGTTTTTTGCTCCTAGGAGAATTCAAAGCTTCTAATCCAGAGCTGTGTAAAGAAAATATAAAGTAGAACTACAGCTAGCTACTTGTGCACCACCCCTGCTCACAAAATGATTGTTTTGCAAATACTATAGAAGAAAACTCAAATTATAGACTATATTTACAAAAACAGTTCACCTTAAACTTATCCTGGTTCTTCCTCTCTAAAAATTTAAATGACATTAGGATCCCTATATTCCCCTCTTAGTCCTGGTTCAAACAACCTGCTAGGCTGCCTTTCAAAGCTGGGCATCACGCAGCAGGAGCAAGGATATTTAAAAGTAGTCCCTTAAGCAGCCATTCCTTCCTAAAGAGCTGTGCTAGTGTCAAGGGCTTCTGACTACACATCAGATTTTGCAAATTAATTCAAGCTAAAACAGCCACTGACTTGAAATAAGTCTGCTTCCTTTACAATACAGTCCCATGACCAGTTGAACTTCACAAAAGAAAGTCACACCATGGATAGAAACCTGTGTCCAACATGTCCATTGGCACTACTGACATTGGAAGTTATAATCCTGAAACAAAAGACTGTTTCCTAAACTTCTGTGCAGTAGAAAATGAGTTACCACATTTGTAGTGATATTTTTCACTTATTTCTCTTCCCTGTATTTCCTCACAAGCTACTGTCACCTGAAAACTGGGGTTTCAGAGTAACAGCAACAAGAAAATACTGACAGATGAAATGGGGGGTGTGCAAGACAATCTTTCCAAGATGAAGCACAGGACTAGGTTCAGAAGTGTCATTCTGTAGCCTAGATATTGTTTTTTAATTGTGATTCTGACTGCTTTCTTTACCATCAACACAGCCCTTACTTACCCTGTATCTCAGTTTTGCAATTGGTTATCAAGCAAACCAAAGTGTTGTTAGTAAGTCTGAACAAAGTGCAGAAATTCTTCTGTAGAACATGCAAGCCCATGCAATGGTTTAGTGCTGTTAACTTTCAGAAAGACTTGGTTTAAAAAGAGTGTTCCACAGTGCTCTTGATTCTCATTCATGGGACTGTGGGTTACAACCAGGGAGACCTATCATTTTTTTGCTGCACACGACAGGCTCATTTTTGCTTACTTTAACTGTGATCAGTTTTACCAGGCCCTGACAAAGTTACACCGAACACGGCCTTGTTTTTCTTCTAGTAGTGTGCAAGAAGAATAATTTTTACATACCCTTTTTTCCCTCCTGCAGCCTACAACAGTGCCAAGAAGTACTTAAGGTGAGGTAGAAGCATAATTGAATAATTTTAGTAGCCTTAAATCAAGCTGGCCAATATCAAAATACTCTGATTTCTCAAGCACTCACTGGAATTTAAGGGGTCTTTCTGGAATTAATCATTCTGGCACAAGACACAACCACACACAATCTCTTTCTTCTATGCACTAATTTGTCATAGAAATCTGTTCCCTTGACATTGTCTCTGGTGCCAATAGATGACAGTTGAGAAAATATATGTAAAAACAGCCACAGACTAAGCAAGCCACAGATTACAGAGTGAAGAACAGTCCAAAAATTCTGTCTTACACCATAAAAAAGATGAAACTTGTCTTTTCCTAGAGATAAAGATTCTGCTCCAAACACTAGTTTTCCATTTCCCAGATGTGGCTTTTTGAAAGGATTCACTATTTGTAAAAAAGGAACGTGATGAGTAATAGCTATTTCCTGCTAATTTTGCTTCCTGTAGGGATTTGCTCCTTGGTGTGATCTCACATGTTCAGGGATTGTATGTCCCAACTGGAACCTGCTTAGTCTACAGCCCAGTGTGTACGAAGAGAATGGAAAAAGCCCTTCAGCTTCAACATGCTGGCACTGCCTCTGCAAAAGGCTGATGAAGAAATGAAGCTGACAATCTGAAGGCAGGATGTGTCTCCACCAACCCTGTACGTGCCAGACTACCACAGGACATGGCATCCACTGGCCTGGACTTTCCAAGAGATGTGTCCCTTTTAATCTTGCTTCTGGCTCTGGCATGAAAGAGCAGTGAAAGCACATTGGTGTTACAGTCCCTGGGGAAAGTTCCCTCCTGCATCTGCTCCCTCTCAGCTATTGGCTTTTAAGCCCTGTGGAAGGAGCAGCACCCATTTCAGGACCACAAAGCCCTCCACTGGCACACAGGTCCCCACGCTGTAGCTGCTCCTTGTTTGACCTGGCCATCCAAGAGCTCTAAGGCCCTTAAACAGAATACTAAAGCATGGATACTGTAAATATAAAAGGGAAAGAGCATCTGGGCTACCAGAAAACACCCATGGGAAATGTGGTGGTGCAATGTATCCCAAACTGTGATACACACCTCATAAAGGCAGGGGAGCCTCTTCAAAGCAGTCACACAGGTTGGCCCAGAACCAAGACCTTTGCTGCAATAGCACTTGCTGCCATTGGAACAGCTGCAGAAGTAGCTAGGGTGTTATATTTATCTTTTTAAAAAAAATTTAAATGTAGTGGCTATCCATTTGGGGATATAAATTTTACTTGAGTCCTGGAACAGGAACATGAAACAACTAGGTCTCACAAAACTCCTGTAAGACAAATTCCATAACACCCCCAATTTTAGAGGCAGAGAAAAATGAAGTCAATATCAAACCCAGGGTGTGCATGAAGAGCTCCTACCCCTGTGTTCAAACCACAAGATAATTCCTCTCCTTTCAGGCCCTGATCCAGAGCAAATCAGTTGGAGTCCTTCTATTGAGTCCTCAATCAGCAGTGTAATCACTTTAGCATGTGTCAGGATTAAAACCAGCCCTCCAAATAAGACCATGTCTACACTGCAAATGCCTTACTGATAAAGGAATACCAGCACAGTAAATAGACAAAGCATTCCTGGGGCAGTGTAAACTTACACTGGCAAATCTGCTCTTTGTAGCGGTACAGTAAAATCATCCCCGCAAGCAAAACAAGCACCATTTTGAGGTATAATTGCATCTACATGTGTAGTGTTTGCTCACTGAGAGGTGTCAGTCTGACCAGAACAGCTGTGCTGATAGAAATCTGCAGCACAGACCTGGCCTTATTTAAAAAAAAAAAAAAAAACAAACGTTTTAAGCAATTAATAAAAATCAACATTGACTCTCTGGTCAAAGTGGTGTCAGTTTGTCTCTTCAGAGGTTTACACAAATTGGTTGATTTGAGAAAGAGAAAAGAAAGGAATTTAACATGGTTACATGGACTTGCCTTGGCTGGTATTTTGAAGAGTGTAAAGCTATGGAAATCAGATCTACTGTGTGGAAACACCATTTCTGGACACAAAGCCAGGCTTTGTGAGTTTACAGCTAGATTTTTCCAAGACCCTATTCAGCAAAGTCCTGTAGTCATAGCCTGCTAGTTCCACAGATGGGGGAAAATGGTGACGTGGAAGAGATCTCCCACATGGCCAGCCTCCCTCCAAGACCCTAATGGCACATTGCCTCTTGCTGCAGATACAGATATCTTTGTACCATCTTCTGCTCTCACAAGTGAGAGCTTGAGATTGGGGAAAAAAAGGAAGAAGAATACAAGGAAGGTATAAGGAATACAAGTGCAAACAGCCAAAAACGAGACAAAAATCTGGCTGGGAAAATTCTTTGGAGGGAAAATGCTTCTCCTGAGAAGCCTTTGAAATGCAAGAAAAATCATAGCTTAGCCCAATAAGTTCCTTTCCATCCTTGGACCACTCTGTTTGCTCCTATTTCCACATTAGGTGCAATTTCTGTTTTGACAGTTTCTTAAGATCCACTTGAATGGAATGAGATTTGACTTGATGATGTGAGATCTGATAAAATTATGTGAGGAAATCCTAATTTAACAACCAATCCCTTGAATCACATTTCCTTACCCCCAGTAGAATCTAATTGTGATAACCTAATACGAGCTGCCTCCTCTCTGCTCCTTTGCGTGTGCCTAATGCAATCACTGCTCTGCTGAGCCCCATGGCCAGTCTGCTCCCTCCACTCCCTCCTGCACTGGTTCAACACAGGGTGTCTGATTTACTCCCCTCCTGCTCCCGGCCTCCTTCTTTGCTGGGTTCTCAGCAGCCAAAAGGCTCATTTCCCTGTGGTGTCTTTGCAAACACCACCTCTTATCCTTCTTTTCTGTTATGTCCCCCTCCTCTGTGGGCATAATCTTTCTGAGCCTCCATTCTTTCATCTGCTCAAAGACCAGTTTCATTTGCCTTTTCATTACCCTGCACCAATTTACAACTGAAGAACCTTTTCTGACACAGGAGCTGGAGAAGACATTGCAGTGGAGCTACCACAGCCCCTTCTGACTCACCTAAGCACTGACATTTCTCTTTCTTTCCATACGGATACCCAGACTATCATTCTATGCCAGCATAACTCATCTTTCCTTCCCTTGTTCCCACAAGGAAGAATTAGTTAAATAAACAGACAAAACTAGAAACTTGGAAGTCTCTTGTTTACTACAGACTTTGCCTCCTTGGCTTCCAATTTTTCCAAATTGTCCAAAATTAATCAGGTACAGACTACTTCTCTATTCCCATACTCTAATCAGAAGTGCTTACTTGCTAAACAGCACTTCAAAATCTCCTTTAAAACACCACACTTCATTCCTGGGTGAAGCACACAGCCCCCATTCTCTGGCAGAGACATGGCCTGAACACCTACCCTGAAGGAAGATGAAAAATGAGATGGCTGTTTCCTAGCTGCACATACTTGAGAAAGAAATATGTATTTTCTTCCCTCCCTTTTGCCTTGCTGAGCATGTTGCAGTTGTGATGACATGTCGGAGGTGATTAGACACTCCGTTTCGATGACACACATAACTTATCCATGTGGCCAATAAAACCTCTACACAACACCTCCCCATCCACCTCTATAGATCCTCTTGATTGCTACCCCAGGCTTCAACACCCAGGAAAGTTATTTATGCCTAAGTGAATTAGCTTGCTAAGAATTTCTTAAGTGGAGTGCAGTGAGCCAGCAGTTTTCTTCCACAAATGAGAAAATAAGTAAAGGGCTCTCAGAGATCGGTGTTGCTGAAAACAAATTGGCATGGCTAATTTTGGCCTGACAAGTGCACTAAGGATTCTCTACATTTCCCATACAGGTCAAGCTTATCAGTTCACACTTGTTAGTGCAAAAATCTCTTTTCCTATCTTTGTTTCTGCCACTTCTCTTATCCTGTCACTCTCCTGCAGTAAGTGCACTGGCTGGGCACTTCAGTAGCCATTTTTGCAAACACTCTTATTCCATTACAGAAAGATATTCACATGTACACACAAATGACAGTAGACTTCAGTGTAGTGCTTATCACAGAGAGAGGACAAGACAGCCTAGTGTACCTACTGCATTTCATGCTGCCTTACACAACGTGATGTCTTTTTCAGCAGCTTCCCTTCTGGAAGAGACAGGCAACATTTCAATTGAATCCTTTAAAAAAAAAAATTCTGCATGCAGAGGACAGAGGGAGGAAGGGAGAAAAACTATCCATTACGATGGATTAACTGCAAAGGCAGCACTTGTCATTTCCTCTCACTTTTGAGCCCGTGGGTCATGGACTTAACTGGGCTTGGATTGTCCTGTGTTTCAAGTTTGGGGTTATTACATTGCCTGACACACCAACCTGCTGACAAAGCTCTTTCTTTTCCAAAGCATGGAAAAAGAAACCAAGGAAACAAAACCTGGCCCTAATTTAACGGGATTGGGATTTGCAGATGGGAAGTGTTTTACTGAGTCTTAAAACTCCAGGGAGACTGGATATTTGCTGAATCACACAGCAATGGGTCAAAGGGACTCTGCTGGACACAGGCTGAATTTGGTGCTATCCAGCTATTGCAAAACACTGCTTGCAGTCTCAAGGGAAGTCCAGAACTGGTAGAAGGCTGGAGATGGAGAGCCACGCTGGAAGGAGAGCTCTTCCAGGTACAAAGGGATATTAGGACCACAGGCAGCACAGTGCGGGATCTCGATGGGATGTGGAAGCTTGTGTTATGATCCCCTGGACCTCCTGAGTGGTAGGAGAGATTGTCTAAACCTCCACAAGTGAAGGAAAACCACAGAGGCAGTATGTGTGACATTTTTCCTTCAAACTCAAGTCATTCTATGGCCCATTTTTCCACTGAGTGAGTTAAAAGTGCTAACCACAGTTCCCATAGGGAAGCAGAAGTCAAACATTGGACAAAGCACTTTTCTGAAACTGATTTTAGCATTTGCTTGATTCAAAGCAATAATTTGAAGTCAAGTAGAGGCATTTTTCTTTTTAAGTAATGAGTGTTTAACACTAGAGCAACTTATGGAGATGACTGCTTTCCCATCATTCTTTACCATTTTTCATGCCCAGGGCAATGCCAGCAGTTGTCCTCTACTGTAGATTTTGAAGCTTGATAAAGGTATGCAATAAGGTCTAGTTGCCATGCAGGCTGATTCTGTTTCTATGTAAACACCCTATCAGTGCAATATGGATAGTTGTAGCATCTTTGATGCTCTCAGTTTTGGGTGCAGAAAGAAACATTGACAGAAGAAAAAGTAAGGTTCACTCCATGTAACAGCAACATTCACTTTACAAGCCTAAGGAGGAGGAGGAAGAATTATTGGCCTGCTGAATAAGCTGCTGAGATGTCCAGAGGATGTGAAACTTCTCTAAGTTCAGGATTCCAGTTCAGAGTATTTCACACTTTACAATTCCCTGGCAGGCCAGCCTGTTTGCACAGACCCTGGCTGCTGGGATTCAACATCTCACATTAGGCCATTTGGAATTTATTTAACACGCGTCCTACAGAACACAAGACTTCCTTCAGAGGAATAGGAAAATCACTTGTAAGTGTGCATTTACAAGATCAGAAGTCATGAAAACCATTCTCACTGCTTGTCAACTTCTTTAGGGGAAATTGTGTAATCAACTTAACACAGCAGTTATCCTTTACCTAGAAGGTCAAGCTCATTGTTTCTGTATGTCACCACACTTGGCTATTAATCACTCAGGAGGAAATACATCATTTTTATTTAAATTAAGCTATACAAAGTGGGGTTAAGTCTGAATTCAGATATCTTCTCTCTCTTCCAGAGAAGCTGGAAAAGTCAGAGTTTCTCCAGTTTAATCCCCATCTTTTGGAGGAAAAAAAAAAAAAGAGACGAAAAAAGAAGTGAAAGAAATTTGAGTGAAGGTTGCTATAAACAACTTATCTCCTCATCACAAGCAGTTAAGGAGGCAGGTAGCTAAGCCATTTAACACCCTTTCTTTCATCTGTTCCTCTGTTTTCCTCAAACAGTTTGGATCCCACACAGAATTTTTGCCACTGGCATTTTCTCCTTCCACCTTCTGCATTTCATCTCCTGTGCAATTCATGGCAACTCATGAAATGAAGCAAAGAGAAAAAGTGATTGAAGGTCACTTTATGACTAGACATGATGTTCCTTCTTGTCCACAGCCAGTAGACAGCACTTCTGGAAGACAATGTGAAAACATTGTCATCCCAGTGTGGTGCCTGGAAACACATTGAGTCCTTCGCACTCCGAGTACTGTTCATCCTAAAAGCCCCTCTGGATAGTGATCCAGCTCATTAAATAAAAAGTACTTAAATTCTGGAAAGACATGACCACATTTTCCCCTACCTGTCCTTCCAAGACACCACTGAAACTTTTTAAAAATAATTATTCCAGAAAGCTGACAATAGCCCAGATCCCCTCTCCCCACCATCTTTCTTTACCTGGGCTTTACCTGCTGTGAATGATGTTATGCCATTTCTGGGACTGTTTCAGAATCTGCCACTTTGGGATATCTCTCCTTTGCATCTGGTTACACTCCAGAAATGCATCCTGCCAGGTCAAGGGTTTTTCTTCCCTGGGAATTAATTATGAAGTCTTCATCTCCAACATGTACGGCTACTTCTTATTTGGTGCCTACATGCTTTTCACTTTCCTGTTTTTAAACGGGTTGGAAATGCTAACAAAAGAGGTAATCCGCCTTTGTGGGTATTCCCATAATTAGCAACACGCACATCTGGATAGAGTTTCAATAGTCCACTGTTATTCAAACAATTTGTAATCACACAGACTGTGCAGTGAACCAGCAGACCGGAGCATATAGCTTTTCATTATTATGTGGTATACAGTACCCATAATACACAAATAAACTCAAAACCTGCAGCAGCAACAATGACACATTCTGTGTGGCCTTATTCACCAAACAGCTCTCTAAGAAGCCTTTATTGAAAAATGCAACACATCCACTAATTATTCAGGGTTGTAAGTGGGTAGGAAGTGTAGGAAAATCTTGCTGCATCTGTTCAACATTCTAAAAAGCCAAGTCCAACAGCATTTACAGGATTTAAAAAATAAAGACTATAAAATCCAAGAGCTCAGAGCTTAGTTATGTGGGTACACAGTACCACGTACCATGTAACAGTAGTCGATTTTACAGGATACGTAACAATACACACCAGCATAGCCAAAGGCAGGATCAAGCCCTTAAAATTTTATATTGTGATTCGTGCTCAAAGATTTGTTTCAGTGTGGATGCCATGACTCATATTCTCCATTCCCCCAGTGCTTCATCCCCTCCTTCCCCACAACCCAAGCTAACTTTTTATTAAAATGCTCTGGATGCAGATTCGCTTGTTTAAGCCTGATATTTATGTATTTCATCCTGCAACCTGTACTCACAGGAGCTACTTACACAAAGACTGTGAGACTGGCCTGTCTGGAAATGTTTACTGCAGAAAGAAAAGATGTCTATTCCTGCTCCTTGGCTGAAGCCTTTTCCTTTTAATGACAGACTGTCCAGATTTCCTCAGCACAGGACTGACTAGGAAACATCTCCCCTTGTTGGCCCCTACACAGCTCTACAAGCATCCTACCTGAGCCCACACTGTATCACAGGACAGCTGAACCATTTCTAAGTCGTGTTTCAAAGGTTTCACAAGATATCTCTACTAGTTGTTGACCATAAGACTTTATATTAAAAATTTAATATCAGAAGAATATATGATTCACTTCATCAGTACTGGTTTATGGGGAAACAGCACAGGGCTGTAGAAAATTCCAGTCTGAAATTTCTCCAAGTCAAGGTTTGTTAAAGGAGAGCACATATCAGTGAAATGTTTATTCAGAGAACGCAGCTGCCAAGTGGGTGAATACAGCATAATGATGGTTAGCCTGGCACTGTGAGTCTGCAGTTCTCCTGCAGCTCTTACTCATATTCTATCTGAATCAAAGACATAATTTTTAATCTTTATATTCTTTTGTTTGTCCATCTGTGTAATACAGAATAATACAACAGTAACTGCAGGGTTACCTTAGTCTCCCAAAAACCTGCTTTGCACCCTCTGCATCTTACCTGAACAACTCTGAGTTTGGAAGAGCTTGAGAATGTTTATTTCTCGCAGAAGGAGTTTGGGTCCATGCTTGTTGTGGAGCTTCTTGGGGATTTTGGTCACAAGACTAAAATAGAGATAGCACTGAGCTTTCCATCATGGCCTGCTGCTCTGGGATAAAGGATATTTCAGAGCATGCTAAGAAAAGTATTTCTCCCTCTGCACTTCTCCAAATTCTGTGAAATGCTTTTTGAATGATGTTATGTACATCAAAGATTGTTAAACTGGGTAATTTAGTAATTACTCACATTGATTTATCAAAACTTGTGTATTTACATGTTCCTTTTAAATAATAATTCTTCGATCACAAAAGCTGATATTCACCAAAACCTGATTTCTGCACATGGCACACATTCTGGCAAGAAAAATCCACATGACAATTACCTGGATGTTTTGACTAGCTCCTAGTGTTACAGATCTAGGTGGCATTGACAATAGATGTTTTCCAGCCAATCCCACACTTTTTTCAACCAAATACAAGCAAAGAATTTCTTCTGGTCTGTGACAACACATTCTTATTTCTCAAAGGTATTGTACAGCTACATTAATGCATGAGAAATGTGTTGAGGTGATGAGTTGAAAAACACAATGAAGGTGCCAATCAAGACTTAGAATACTGACAAACATTGAAGAAATTCAAACCTCCATACAAAAGCTGAAGCTCAAGGCCCATGTGAAATAAAATAAAAATTATGTGACATAAGAAGGGTTATCTTTGATTAAAAAATTACACTTTTTCTCATATGAAATCTGAGTTGTTTCATTTTTCAAAAGTAAAGTTACAATAAGCAATAAAATTTCTTGCACAAACTGCAGAGTAAGTTAATTTTGAATATAACTAAACAATATATCAGTGAAGTATTCCTTTCAGCTTCCTGGAGACTTGTATATTGCCAATTTATAATTAGTTGCAGATTTTCAATTACTTTCTAGCTAACAAAACAGTTTCATTTGCATTGTTTACTTGCCACTTAACTCAAATTGTACCCAAATTGGTTATTTTAAAATGTGACACAGATTTTCAGGGCCAAAGCAAATTCTATATATTTTAATGTAACAAGCATCTGTATTTCAGTCTTCAGTGATAAAAGTGTACAGGATTTGGCCAAAACTCAATCAACTCCATCACAATCTCAAAATGCCTCCTGTGCAATTTGTCAAAAGCAGATTTCTTGGCAACAACACATAAAACTACAGCAACATATAATGAAGAACATAATCTCAGAAAATACGCAAAGTTTGTTTTGTGTACTAATTGAAACTGGGAAACCACTGTAGGCAAATTTAAATTCAACAGAAGATCAAAGAAATTAACCATCAAAATATCATTCTGCTACCACGCTTAAATATAGTCCACTGCATTGAGTCTCATTCCTGATAGCCCCACTCATCAGGAGCATACTAAATTCAAGGTGCAGAAATTTGGGGGTAGAGTGACTAACTGGAGGGATTTTATTTGGTGTTATTCAGTACCAGGCAGACCTCAGCTTACTCTGTTACATGATACTCTTTATGATAATGCACCCTGCTATGAGATTTAAGAACTGGCTGTCTGCAGCAATACCCTGTGCCAAGAGATTCCTGTTACTAAGGGAGAGAAGTGTTCTCCACTCCCTCTCCTGCCACACAGACATTAAATGCAGGTGATTTTTGACTTCCAGAATAGCAAGTGCAAGTGTCTGACCAGCCTTTATTGTAGCCCTCATTCAAGAATTGATCATCCTTCTCTTCCCCATATAAAATAGGCACAGGTTTTAATTTTTTCTCATCCAGAATGTCCCATTCAACATCTCTAATTGTTCTGAAAATTTGTCCACCTCTGCTAGATGCTGGGGGAGGACACCTGTTATTGGGGCCAGACAGTCCATTGAAGATAAGGACACACCCAGCATGGAGAAGACTTTTCTATCTTTTTCTGCACCTAGAGGTGTTCTCATGGACCTGAGTGGGACAGACCGGTGTCACTTTCCTGATGAGTTATGACAGATTCAGGGCTTACAAGTTTGCTCTAAATGTATGCACATTTCTGTGATGCATTACTTTTCTGTAAAAATCTTATTCAAATTTTTATTATCTGAATGAGTCTAGGTTTGCAGAGCTGTTCTACAATTTCTCCTTCTCCTCCCCAGCCCTAGCTGAGGCTAGGGCTGCCTTGGCCATGGAGTGCCTTGGTGCCAGCCCCAGCAGAGATCACAGCTCCATCACAACAAGGGCTGATTGCAGTAAATGGGCAGATGTGCCGAGTTCAAAGGATGGACAAAACTTCTCTGGACATTTTAGACTGAAATTTGATTTTGTTCTTGGATTGGGGCTGGTGTGTTTCATGAATTGCGCTGGTTTAGATTAGATGGTACAGAAAGCAGGTCATGTTTTTATCAGTAGAGAAGCATCTTTTGGGGAAGTGTTATTGCTATTGTTCCCTCTATTTTCTTGTTCCTTCTCCTTTTGAATGCAGCATGACAGCACTAGAGCAGTCTCTATAACACAGATACTTAATATTAACCTACAGTATTTCCTAGGGGATACTACTTAATCATATTCTACGCACAATAGCAATTTAATAAAATATATATGTTAAAAATAACGAAGTCTACCATTCCTAGCCCCACCCCTGAACAGCCATTATTGTCTCCTTCCAGCAGCAAGAAATGGGCATTTAATCTTACTTTCAACTTTCACTCTTTAAGTCAGTTTTAAATCCATGACAAGACTTTATATCCTACCCTATTGTTAGCAAGATTCCTTAATTGCCTCCTTTAGAAGACTTTATCCAACCCTTTTGAAAGTTTAAATAAATTATATCCACTGGTTCTCCTTTATCCATTATTTGTTAACTATTTCAAAGAAATCTGAGAGGCTATAGAAATTGTGCTGATTTGCCCCCATCATATTATCCTCATCTAGGTCCTTTATAACTTGATCTTTAATCATTCCCTCAACCATATTTTTTTACAGTGAGGTGCCTCCTAGGTTTATAATTTTAGGGATCGCCCATAACACCTTTTCAAAAGTAGGGCAACAATGTTGATCACTGTCTGATAAAACTTTTTTTTTTTTAAATAATGTTCTGTCGCCATTTGTCGGTTGCTCTGTTACCAGCCATGGTTGCCTCCCTAGGCTTGATTACTGCATCTAGATATATTTAAAGACAAATTTGGCAAATCTGAAAAATCTGCAACTGGTAGAGACACCACCAGCCCACCTTAGCAGCAGCAGTTATGTGGAGTACATCCAGGACATCCCCATGGGACAACCCCATGTCACTCTGCTTTCACCACTGGCTCTCCACAGAGCTGAATGCAGGTGACATCTCCATCCTGGCATTCAATGGGCCCACACTTCCACTGAATGAGACAATCTCCTGTAACACTGAACTACACCCTTCCCTGAGGATCTGCTGTAGGATCAGTCAGCAACAAAGGTGAGCCTTGCAAAATCCAAAGGACAGTTGTCTCAGAGGCTGGTGCAAGAGTAAAACTAACTTTTGCAAGAAATAAAAGTAACAGTGATACTGTATCACATTCCCAAAAACTAGCCAATTTTTTTTCTTGTGGTTTAATTAATAATAAAAATAGGCCTATCCAGACCTTTTTCAGAGAGTCACTGGGGCAGCTAAATAAGGAAGCAAGATATGTATTTTCTTAAATTTTAAAATGCATAAGGCATGCAGATGCTATTTTGACAGGAGAATGAAACCTAAAAACCTAGAGAGCTATTCCTCTTGAGTTTCTTCCAAAGTCGTATCATTGCCATACAGATCCAATTATCTATTACAAATTAATTCTTCTAGTCCTTCCAGCACATTTTTGATCCCTTTGTCTCTGTCAAAACGCTGCTGTCACTACTTGCAAAGAAAACTAATGGAGGAGGTATTTCCCCATTGCCTAGTGATGCAAACAAATAATCTAGCTTTTCTACACTCTCCTGCTCATCAAGCTGAACTGGGTTTGACAACTGGAATGTATTAATTAAACCCTTGCACATTTAAGGGGAAAAGAGTCACTCTGCCAAATAAAATGGGACAATAATGAGGACAGCATTGGAGCATCTCTACTGAAAGCTTGCCACATTTCTAGACATGCATTCATTCACCCACTCATCCTTCCCCCTCCCCCAGGACCACCAGTTTGGTATGAAGTTCAGAAACAAGGATAACAGCAAGCAGCAGACGAGATAAGCGGACACAGTGAGTATTTTTTGATTTCCTTTATTAATGACATGAAGAATTGGCTCTTTTTAAAAGGATTGTGTATTATTTCCTCCCACTATTCTTATGAAGCAAAAGACTAAGAAAGGGGTCCATGCAGCACCATGCAAACACGCAGAATCAAGGCATTTACCATCACATGTGGGATCTCAACAACCCTCTTCTGGATTTTACAAACTACTTCCACTACGGCGTGCCCTTGCTTTGGTAGAGGAGGATGCAGCTGCGGAAGACACTGCTTGAAGGCTCAGTATCTACAACAAATGGACCTTGGGGCACGGCAGGAGGAGAGAGAATACCTCAAACTCCCTTTCCTCCTTTCAGGACTATGGGTCAGGAGAGTCTGCAGCTGCAATCCAGGCAAGCCCAGCTGCAGATGGTCACCAGGAGAGATTTGTGCTGTTGTCTGGTGGCCATAAAGAAAAAGCCCTGTCACCACATCCTCTAAAAGCACTGCATGGCAGCATTTTCCACGGAGAGCCTGGAAGGGAGAGCAAGGCACCCAACACTTGGAAACAACTAATTGCCTGAGAGAGAGTGTAAATTTAATAAGTAGGCCACACAGATCACATCTTTAACACCAACACGTTGAACCATTTATAAAAAAGTTTTGTAATTCTGCATAATTAAGTCTTTTAATAATGTAGATTAGAAGACTACAGAGCCACTGCACTTAAGGTTGATGCTATTTTAATTACACGGAAAAGACATAATTTAGGAAGAAACCTTGCAGTTTATTACATTTACTTCTGTCAAATAACTTATAATTGTGTGCCAAGGTGCCTGAGAAAAGTATTGTGGGTTTTTTGCCGTTTCTAAACATCTTCTGCCACTCGAAAAGGATTACTTCCTTTGTAAGTTGCTGTTTCAACTGAAAGGTAGCAATTAATTAAGCCATTTACATAAAACTGTCTTGGATCAGCTACCTGCAAAGATAAAGGCTGAAATCTACCTTCTAATTGAACAAATAAAGTTTTAAAAATAAATATACGTTGGTAATTATCTGTAATAATACAAATTAGGAAATTTAGCTGATAAAATGAATCTGTCAGAAATTAAGACTAAATTCTTATCATCCAAATTGAATAGGAACAGTCTATAAAAAAAATTCTTCTCATTTATCTTTCATTTATTGTCACTTTACATATCTTTGTATCATTTGATGTCTTGCCATATCACATGATGCAAATGGAGAGGAGGTGGAAAGTGTGTCTATTTCAAGGGATGTGCTTATTCTGATCAGGGTTTTGGGGTTTTTTGTTTGTTTGTTTGGATAGAGACAGGAGAGAAAGGGAAAACCCCTGTTTCTCACAAATTGTCATTATGCACAGCAGGAGATAATAAATGACATAATTTAGCAAAATAACCTGGGCTACTTCAACACACACAATCAAAAGTAAACTGTTCATTTATCTAACTGTATACAATTGATATGAGTTCATAGTGTACCAATATACCAAGTAAAATAAAATAGGTGTGTCTTTTTTAACAGCAGAAACACAGTTTAGAGCAAAATCATGATCCTTCTAGCATTTAACTACAGTCTATATTTTTCCTTCTACACTTAAAAGAGGAAATTGTACAAAAACATCTTATGCCCGTGGTGAAAGAGATCTACACCAGAGATTTGCATTGCTGCAGCACAGACAGACAGACCCTGTGCAAAGTAATTTCTACATCCAACCTCTAGCACAGAAGGTGGTTTCTCATCCACCACCTGTGTGGTGGTTCAGCTGATTAATGGTCTCACTGTGACAGCTGTTACACATGCAAAACTTGCACTGAAGCGAGTGGTGGGGTTTTTTTGTCTGCATAATGACTCGAGGACACAATTCTGAATCATATCACATGTTCTGAGCCAGGTATCTTCCTTTCCTAATTACCACATTCTTTGCTAATGGATGGGATACATTTTCTTCCAATATATCTCATCCAAATGTTCTTCCCACGCATAAATCAAACTTATAATACTAAAACCTTAATCTAGAGAGATTTCATATTAAAGCTTGCTCTGTCTGTCTCCAGGCAGCGATTGAGTACCTTGGAAGCAGCTGAGGTTGTGCATTACACGTTGTGCCTGCACTCACCAAACCAGATCTCTAAGACATATGAAAATATTTATGTACACAACTTGGAGTACTCAGTGGGAGTATGCATCTGCATAACAATAAGCACAATGTTAAGTGCTCACAAGACCAGAGCTCAAATCCACAAGAGATTTCACTCTGCAAACATCCCTATTTCATTTTTTACTACTGACCAGTAATGGGACATTCAGTCAGGATTATTGAGCTTCTACATCTGGAAACAAGTAACTCTTCAGAGCAGAGGACAGCACTACTTCTAGGTTTATGCAGAGCCTCCAGACTGTGAGCTACCCTTTGAAAATCAAAACAAATAAATATCTGGCAAATAATAATTTAATTATTATTAAACGTCTGCTGTGTGATCCTTGACTGCTGTACCTCAAAATTTTATAACACTTTGTAAAATTATTCTAACTGAATTACTGAACTAAACAAAACTGTCTTTTTACTTTAACTATATAGCAAACTTGTTCCCTGTTCCACCACTTCCAGGTCCACAGCTGAGCACCTGTGGTAATGATTCCTTCAGCTCCAGTCTACCACACGAGGTAACTGTGAAAGGCATTTACTGAAGCATTTTAGAAACTGAATAGAGCATCTCTTGCCCTGTTTTTATACTTGCTTCAAGGAAACATTTCAAAATAGGATGTAAAAATAGAGAGAATTGCATATCAAACATAATAAGTAAAAATTGAGCACCTTTAGAGGTACACGTTTGCACAAGCTTTCACACACGTGAACCAAAGCATAAATACAAAGATGTAAATGCACTACAGAAAATACTGTTCATGAATGTCTGTTATGTAAGAGATCATGTCACTTCTTGACGTAATCTTTACTACTCGTCTGAAATCATTAGTCAAATAGCATGCAAAAATCAAAAACAATCCAAGCAATAAACCTATTTCTGTTTCTCTTTCAAACAGTGTTTCAAAGAATTCCTTTGCCTTTTATAATTTCTACAAAATTGGAAAAAAGCATCATCCAGGTAAGTTTACTGATTCTTGATTTAATAAATATAATGTAGATTCTCTGCCTCAATGACAGTGAGCTACCACAGTAAGCAACATTTCCATCTGAAGTTCAGCACATAAGGTATGATAATACAGTCATTGCAATGAGAGCCCTTTTGCATTGTGCATGGTCATTTCATGACAGTGGAAATAGAAGATAAATACTTCTCACCACATTACAAGTAACAAAACACACATACAATCCTCCCACACTTCTTTGTCCACCCTGTATCCATCACTGGTGTTAAGATGATTAATAAAATTCAGTTTGGTCAAAAATAATCTGCTTTTGCTTTCACCAGGAAGCTTATCTTCCCTCTTTTGCCTATGGCTCTTTTATTGTTCTCTACCTCAGGTTCTAGAAAATGGTAGAGCTTTGCAAAATGCTTAGAGATGTTTCATCTATGGAAGATGCCATGGTGAATAAACTTCTACATTGCTTCACTCTACATGTGTCAAAAGTGAAGCTTCTTCTGCCACTAATGACAAGTGTCTTCTAGGAGAGACAGCCTAGCCTGAGGAGTTATTCAAAGG
The DNA here is from genome assembly GCA_013398275.1 of Promerops cafer. NCBI lineage: Eukaryota > Metazoa > Chordata > Aves > Passeriformes > Nectariniidae > Promerops > Promerops cafer. Next base: position 701,130 of record VZSE01015367.1, on the reverse strand, counting down.
GTAAATGCTGTGTTTAAAAAGAAGGTCTACCCTTGGCAGAAAATCTGATATGTTCTCCTTTGCAGGAATAGAATAACTTCTAATATCAAGATTGATTTGAACAAGAGAAAATGACTCTACAACAGTTGGATTTTTTAAAGCTGAGGTTTTAACTTTACACCAAAAAGTTAAATCCTTGCTGCACATGTGTAAGGCTGCATCTCCAGAGTAATGGAGGTGCATTACAATTAATTTCTCTGAGGTCCACCTAGAAACCAGCCATAGGTAAGCAATTCAGTTTTAGGGAAATTTTTATTTTTGTTGCTCCTGGACCATTATCTAGATGTATCTATTGAGTTACAGGAAGGAGATTGTCTTATGAAAGATCATTACTTCTGAATTGCTCATCTTATTGCTGTTGATTTCTGTGATGCAACAACCTTTGGCAAATATATTTGAAACTGTCACTCTTGTCTCCTTCTGAGGAGGTAATGTCAGTGAGAGTTTTCTGGTATCTGAAAGTTTTCTTTTGTACTCATGGAACAGGTAGACAGGAGTTAAAAACTATTGCCTATTGCCTTTACATAAAAATTAGTTTGAGAAATCAATTCTGGAAATTATAATTCAGTTTCTACTTCTATTTTGCCCCAGATGACTTAGACATTACCTCATTGACAAGGATCAGAAAGAAACCACTGTTTCAACTTGCCAAGCCTGTGGCTAGAAGTGACATTCTGAGTCTGATCTTAAGTAACAATCCCTTAGTAAAAGGCTATATAACTAATTACTAATCCCTTGAGCTGTCTGGGCTATAGATGGCACCATCATACACTATTTATTTATTTGGATGAAATTCTGTGTCAAGATATTTCAGCAGGACCACAGTGACCTGGCAAGATACTATAGGGATGGATGACTTAGATTGCCACAGATCAGACAGATATTCTCAGCAAGTGTATGACTCTCAGAATGTTAAAACATACGAAGCTAGTTATCAAAAAGCAAAACATATCACAGATTTTCTTTGTGATTTTTTTAAGTTTAAGAACAGCATATAAAGAAACAATATTGCAGAGTCTTAATTTTTCATCCGCTAGCTCTATTCTTAATTATTCCTACATTCTATCCTCTGCAGATGCCAAAGATAAAATAGAAACATAATTAAATGAAAAGCAAGGAGGAGATATCCTGAACCTAAATGTGTCTAAGATAACCTAGTTTTTGGAATCTAAACAAATGCCTCTTTAAACATTTCTTCTGCAGTGTGCCTCACTTGGAAGCATCTTCATTTCCAGGTGAAAATCACAAAATTGAATCCCTGACACCAATGCAACTAAGACCTCAAGAGCTTTTCTTCCTTAAAATGTACAATCATTTCTCACTAGCTGACACTAGCTGTTGACCTGTGTGATTTGTTATCTTCAACATAAAGTACACAAAAAGCTTTAGAAATTCCACATACAGGACCATCTGGTTAGTGTTACCCCATTTATTCCACTCTTTTTCCATTAAAAGTTTGAACCAGAAGTATACGAAACACTAATAATAAGTAGAATGTTCAACAAATGCTAATGACTGACTATAACTTATCACATTCTTCATTCTAAATGCCTCACGGAAGAAATCCATTTGTTTTCAGAAATCTTCACCATTAGAGAATTTTCTCACTGGCCCGAGGAACTGATATTTGCTCCTTTTCATAACACTTGCCAGTTGTGTGTGTAGGATTCAATCACGGGGAGTTGAAATGGTGTACATTCTACTTCTGCATGTCTTACAGCTGTTAAAGTCCTGGGACAGGACTGTCTCCATTGCTTCATGTGCTAAATAGGAAAGGCATGTCCTGGCTTTTGAGTCCATGGCAAACAATATTCTCTGCCCAGATGCACAGAATCCTTCTCTAAAGCTCACACATGGCAATATGTGGAAATCCATTTTCTTATCTTTCAAAGATTTTCCAAGCCCACATCAGCTTGAAAACCAATTATTTTTATATGATAAACTAGGAGGAGAAATGGGCACACACTCATCCTACTCTAGAAAAGGCAACAGCTCCATAGTTATTGTGCTCTCCTGTGATCTGATAGATCCAAGATCCTGTTTCCAATTCAGACTGAATGCTCACATTTCACACACAGAGCTTAAGCTTCTGTCTACTGACCCTTCCAGGAAAGGTGTCTCTGTTTCTCCCGTTGTAATCATTCATTTCCAAATTACAGTTACTCATTGAAGCAAGCATTTTGATCCTCCCCCAGAGCTCCCCCAGAAACAGCCACATGACCATTTGGATGGATGAGAAAAGGGCAATGAATGCTACGTCTGTATATATCTCTCACTCTCCTTTTGACCAGAAACTCTTTGTCAAATGTAGTAAAAAAGTGAAAAATGGCAGTGTTGTAGATAGGGTTTTTTTTGGGGGGGGGATGGATTTTTTTTTGTCTAAGAATCTCTCCTTATCCTCACTGAAATGTTACCACTCTTTTCTGCACATGTATATCAGAGAGCATCCACAGTACTCAGGACTTTCCGAAAATGAGAATTGAACATGGGGCAGGTCATCTCTCAGATCCAGTGCTCTGACCAGACTGAAAGCCAGAACAAATCCCAGACACTGGTGTGGGGAAACTGATGTGTTCCAACTCAGTGTTTTATTCTAGCAGTTAGCAACTGTCCCTCAAACTCTCGAGCTCCCCTCAAACTCTCCGTTCCACACTGAAAAGAGTAACAGAGGCCCTTGTCAGGAAGTGAAGCTGCTTGGCACACCAGCCAACTGCTGGAGTAGGAGAAATATTGCCATACTGAGAGCCTGGTTACCCTCCATTGCACTGACAGGATTCCAGTGACTGACCAAGCCAAGGATGGGCCTGGAGCTCTTGTGCAACCTTGTTACATTGAATAAGGTGTATTTGGGATTGACTCCCTTGCATTTATGTGCATTATAGAAATGTATATAACATGCACTCAAGGGAGAAATACTCAAGGAGCACACTCATGTCCAACATGTCAGTGAACATTTTATAAATGATTTTCATATTTACAACAAAACCAAGTGTTAGATTCTTGAACCAACAGTAACCCCTTACTCAGCCTTTATGTGTAGCAAGAGAAAAGCAGGAACAGGATCATGCATGGCTTGGGAAACTGTTAAGGAAACTGAATCTCCTTTCACATAATTTCAGGTTCATCCTTTCAAACATCATTATAAATTAAAGAGCTACAATGGATTTTGTTATGGGTGGGGGTTTAGTTTGAAGTAACAATACTATATTTTATTCAAGAATAATCAATTGCGATCTATAATACCAGTGTGCAAGCTTTTTTAAATTAACTGACCACGGCTAGCAAACAGCTATTAACATAGTGACTGTGTGGGGATACAAAGATACACAGTGTCTGTGCTGCTGAACCACAAAGTATTTTTAAAAGAAGAAAAAATTAAAGAGGATGACCTCCCCCTCTCCAACTGGCCACTAAGACAACGAACTTATTCAATCTTTACAGTCTTTTGTGCTTCTTTATAGGAATATTCCACCAATTTCCAAAATTATAGCTGGTAGCTGGCTTAATATGATTTTTGTGTTAAAATAATGACAGTGTTCACAACAGGGCTAAGTGTTCTATTAAATCAGTGATTAGTGCACCCTTGTATATATGCCACATGTCAAACCCATCATACATCTTTGTAATTGATTATAAAATCCTCTGTAAGTATGCACAGCAACAAGGCCACCCTGACGCTGAAACATCCAGACACAGTTTACTACTCACTGCTAAATTCATCCATTCAGTGGGATTGACACCAACCTTTTCTATTTTGTCTCCCTAACAAACTGCAGATGTGTCTTCTGTGCAGGAGACAAAAACAAAATACTTGAAGGATGACCTTCAGCACAGTAATATGGCCATAAGCTGGCAATGGCCACAGGAGCAGCAGTGCTGGCTGCCCCCTTCCCAAGAAGAATGGATGCACAGTGACATGTCCCCAGCACAGGACAGGACAGAGTTGAGCTCCTGCTGCACCAACAGGCCAGTCCAGATCATCTGTTCCAGCCTCTCCATCAACAACAGATGGTTCATATAAGAATACAGTATAACTCACTTGTTTTTTTTTCAGATTTTGAGGAATATGGTTGCCTAAGGACAGATATGTGCTTTGCTATAAGACTGCCGGGTAGTAAACACCCGTTTAAAAAAATCCAGCAATATTTTTCAGAAGAAAGTAATGAAAACTGCCCAACTGAGGACATAACAAACCCAGTGTTTTTAACAGACCGAGAAATCTGTTAGGCTGAATTTTAAATGAATATGATAAATCAATAAAGAAAGGATTCTTGTGCCATTCTTGTACTGATTAAAAAAAAAAAAAAAACAAAACACAAATGAAGAGACTAGTGACCTTTTTTTTTTCCCTAGCAGAAAAGTATACTTTTGTCCTATTTCCTTATAATAAAGAACAAGAAAATTCTTGGGGCTCAGGCAATATAACTGTTCACCTCAAAGGTAGATGCCAGGCTTAGAAAATTTCTAGCGATAATTCTTGAATTTCAGAAAGCAACTGTGAGGAGCTGGTTATGATGGGGGTGCATACAAAGCCCTCCTTACAATGCACCTCTTCCTTCTGCTTATTGAAAGAGCAGCTTTGGAAAAGCTTGAAGAATTTTGACCATTGTTACTCCTCTTTGCTATGGTTTCCCTTTTTCTGTTATATAAACATAATCTACTTGATTTTTCTTTCAAAGCATTCTCAGCCTAATCCCCTCCCAACCTATTCTCATTCATTTATTCCAGAGGGGAGAGCTCCCACCTCCAGTCAGCCCCTGACAGTAGGCTCCATCACCCATTTGTTACCTTTTCAAGCAAGGATCTTTGTGCTTTCTCCCCTGCTGCCCCCATGCTTGGGTAGAGCTCCTTGTTCATGTCCACAAAGCTGCCTCGTTATCCTCCTTCAAATCCCCTCTCAAACCTCCTCTTAACTCTGCTGCCAGAAAAAAAGCTTGACAATGGCTGTGCTGCTGCAATATTGAGCCCACTACCTATGAAGCCGACCTTCTTATTCACTCCTCATGCTTCCCCATCTGCTTATACCCACCTGTTGTCTCCTGTCATTGGGTTTAAAATTTATCAGAGGAGAAACAGTTAAATCAGCTTGAATTACTCTGCCTTTGCTGAGAATGCATATTCTTGTCAGCTGACATGAGGCAACTTGTTACCCTGAGAAAACATCTTTATATGCCTCGGCCATCTGGATGTAAATTCTCTGGAGGGGGCAATTCTGCTCTGTGTTTGAATGCTGCCTAAGGGTCCTGGTCCTGGCTACTTCATAGCACAAAAACATTGCTGGATCTGTAACAAGGATTATGTTTGCTCTTCCAGGCATCCAATTGTGTGTGTTACCATAGCTTGGGAGCCTGAGTACATGGACAGAAGACAGAAAGTTTACTAAACAGTTGAATGAAATATGGGTCAGTCTCTCAGAATATTGAACATATGGCCCATATTTAAATATGACTAATACACAGGCCAAAATCTAATAAACATTTAAAAAGTTGGGTGATAGACATATACAGCTACAAACTACCTGGTTACCCATCCATTAACACAGTTGCCATGAGCAGGGGGTTAAAAAAGCTTTACTTCAATAGCAACATCATCTATCTCTACAGGGCTGCTCTTTCCACTGCCTCCTCTCCCACCCTGTTGGATAAATAATAGAGCAGCATCACTCAGTCTCAACAGTGTCACAGTCAGGATTAAAACTTTTGGCTACTGTGAAATTATCTTATTTAAAAAGCTAGATGTTATTTTACAGATGAAGTGGTTTCTGAGTGATGCTAACGGAAGCGGGTTGGTGCTGTATGGGGCAGGGAAGAAGACTTCCCCTGAGTAGTCAAATCAAGCCTCTGAGTCATTTAAAGTATAGGAAAACATCTTTGATTACAACAATCAACCCAATTTTCAATCTTTTATTTAGTTAAAAAAATAAATGAGTATTTTTATTCTAAAAATAAATAAGCAGCATTCAAAAGCAAAAATCCCAACCTTTAACTTTGTGCTTCCTTACTGTCTGAGGGTGAGGTTTGAATTTGCCCTTGCCTAGAAATCCCATTTAGGAAAGTATGGGATCAGTTTCTTCCTTTTTTTATAAAAACAACTTTTACAAGTGGAAAAAAATCCCACAGAGGCTGCAGGGTAATGTTTTTCATTAACCGGAACATGCATTTTCAGAAGTAAATCTGCATGCTTTTTTTCTGGCAATAATTAACAAATTATTGTATATCTTTTTTTTTAAAATTACTCCCCAGATAATGACTTTTCTGTTAGTTTACACCAATGAATACTGCCAACCTGTTTGTTTTTAAGAACAAAGCAAGAAGTCCAAAGCCCATTGCTGCAAGCCATATTTCCAATCCCTATCTTCTGCATAGTTTTGAACTATAAAAAAAGAAAATCTTTTTCTAAAACTTAATATAGAAAAATGAGCATGACCAAAACAGTTTCAAATCCCAATCTTCAAATGAAAGTGCAAAATGAATTTGAAACTGCAAATGAAGTAACATTTGTTTTAGTAAACAGCAATTTGTACAGATAAGGTTATTTACACAAGAGCTCAACACATTTTTTCCATCTGCATTATTTGACAAGATGGATCCAAAATTCAAGAAAGTTAAAACTGAATAAACAAGGGTATCCGTATATTTAAAAATCCATTTCTTTTACTACTTCACCTAATACAAAATCAGCCCAATGCAACTGCCTTTTTAAGGAAGTCTTACAAAGTTTGAATGAGCAAGTGTACTTCATTACAAAAGATAAAAGTTTCTTCTCCCCTACAGTGAAAACAGGTAATTTCAGAGGCTGTGGCTTATAATTATTCACTGCTGAAAGGATTTTAAAAGGTCCATATTGAAAACAGTGACCCTCAGCTTCGCCTCAGAATGAATGCAGGTAAAAATTCTCATTTTGCCGGAATGCTGGTTGATAACTGTTAAGCAAAACATGCATTTCTTCATTACAGTGTGGTATGCAGGTTCATTTAAATAACAATATCATCCAGCATAAAAGTCACAAAAGAATTATCTTGCAATTTCAATATGTTGAAATGTATTATTAGTGCTAACAATGGGCACCTTGAGTAAATAAATGAATGTCTGTTATTGGCAGCATTACTTCCGACTATTTAGCTTTATGGAATATCAAACTTTATAATTCAACACCTTGGTCAAGAGTGTTTGCTTGTGTAACTTTTGAACTAGAATTGACATTTTTTAATGTCTCTCCAATTTCCTCTTCCTTTCCCCACTGTTACCAAGAAAGTAAAAAAAATACATTGCCCAACCATGGGAAGCACTATTGTGTCCTTTTGTGAGGTATTTAAAGAGCCACCTTTATACTGTCATTATTTTTCATGACAAAAACGTCCTAAATAAGGAAATGAGATTTTTTTTCGAAAGGTATCAATTTATAAATTATATAAACAGTATACAAAACCCATCAACAGTCTTTTCTGACCTGCAAATCCCACAGATCTCACAAAAAAATTAACATTTTAGAATATTATTATTACAGCAAATCATCTCTATCTCAAGAGACCCCACCCTATTCATTACCATTGAGATAGAAATCACAGCACAAGAGGTGCACATAATGGCTTAAGTTTCAGCTTTCATATTTTCCAGATTCTTACTGCCTTAGTGTGTAACTCTGAACTTCATATAAAGTGTTAGCAAGTTCTTTTCACAGTCTAGACAACACAATCCTTTTCCAGCCTGAGACCCAAGGACAGCATTGGAGCTTCAGGCCCAAAAGGTGTAAACAACAGGAGAGCAATCTGGGAGGATGTGACTTCATAACCTGAAGCTGTAATTAGACAATTAACCCCAATATGTAAATGGACCAAAACTTGTAAAAGTGTGAAAACTCGAGACGGGTCATCCATCTTACACAGAGCCACAGCACGGCTCTTATACTACCCAAGGTGTATCCTTTAAGGCCTTTTAATAAATACCTACTTTATTCCTTTAACTCTGTCCAGCCTCTGTTCCAAGTAGCCTCTCTAGACATCACACGGCTTCTGAGATCTGTTTTGTGTCCAAAACCATGCAGTGATGGCAAGTGCTCTCTAAGAAAACATTCCCCACTGCAAGCCTTCAAACAGCTCCAGGAGGAGGAGAGTTAACCAGTCTGTGCTGGTTATCAGAGATCACCCCACACCTGACCTTGTGGGCTACCCCGACCCCTGATGAAGTTTTCAGGGTGGAAATTCAGCCTGGTGCCCTCACCCCCATACACACAGGGCTCATCCACGCTCCAGGCTTTCCCCTCCTCCCCACTGTCAGTGATCCAGCTGGAATCCATGTGTGCCAGAGAGGACAAGCTCTGATGTGGTCCCTAAAAACCTAGGTGACCTGTGATTTAATTATGGCTGTGAGTGGGGCTGTGACGTTGACTGCGGAGCTTTCACACAGCTCTTCCCTCTGGTGATGCTCTGAGGGCTCCACCACAGGCTTCTCTCAGCTGCCTTTTGGATGTACTGTGCCAGCCCTTGGGTGCTTCCCCTTTGCATGACATTTCTGCCCCCTCAGCAGAGCTGATGCCACAGAACAATTTTCTTGGTGCAAAGCTTATTTCAGCAACAAAGGTTAAGTTTGATTTAAGGCACTGTTCTTTGCACTGAAATGACTGAAACAAACCCCCTCCCATTTGATTTTGTCAGGTTTGCTGTAGGGTTGGCAGCCTCAGGCAGATGGATGAGATGGAGAGCAAAGAGATGGTAATAACTTACACACCACAGCTATATTCCTTGGGGTACATCTGCCAATATCCTACACCTACTGGGTCTGTTAGCCATTTCTTCATGTCCAAGATATCTATCCACTAAAGAGGATACTCAAAAAAATAAATCACATTACATGAAAATGGCAGATTCAGTTGAGTCTAAAGAAAGAAAAATCTTTTCCCAAAAGAGAATGACTACAACCAAGTTGTGCAGCATGACTTGTGCAAAGATATTTATACCATTATCAAAAAGATTGAGAAATGAATGGAGACTGCTGGGATATGCTGAACCAGGCAGCAGCTTCAAAACATGGATGCAGTAAAATGTTCCCTTCTTTTATAGAACCTTAGAAAGGATGCAGTTTGTAATTCAGGAAGACAAAATTTACTTATTTTCACAGATCTGCAGGTAAAGAGAAATGCAGTTCTGTTTAACATTAGCTACATTGTCTTCATGGCCATATGTAGCCTGGCACAGTATCAACCTCAAATGATTGTAGAGTTTGTAATGACTGACAAGGCAGAAGTCAGTCTTGTAATTAAGGTAGAATATTCAAGTATGAGAAATGCAGGTTCACTTCTGAATGTTGTAACACATCCCCTGCACCACCCTTGGTAGGTTACAGCCTGTGCATCTGCAGCACATGGCAAAGATAACACTACTCCCTTCTCCTGTTCTTTGTCTTGACAACCAAGATTATTAACTCATCAGCGCAGAGAATTTCTCTTAATTTGTGTTTATACAGTAATTTGTACAACATGGCCCTAATTTCAGATGGAGACTCTATGCACCACTATACTTCTAAATAAAGCCTGGCTCGATTTCTTCAAGTCTACAGAGCCAAATTACAGCAATTCATTTAAACAAATTGAAGAAGGGCTTGTATATGGGAAGACAGAAAGGGACTGAACATGTGGTTAGCAAGGGGGAGTTTCTTGTGCTGTTAATCCAATTCCAGGGTGACTGCTGGGAATCTTCTTTACTCAGCAAAGCCCTTAATTATGAAGAGAGTCTATACAGAACTGCTGAGGACAAAAACAATGAACAAGTGTCATGGTTAAACTATCTTTTCTTTTATAACTGGCTCATTTCAAATGTCTAATACAGAAGTCTACAAACTCAGAACCACTGGATCAGAAGCACTATATTGTTTTTATACCATAGGTCAGTGCATCAGCATCCTGTAGCAAAAAGGGTATGACACAAGTGTTGAAAGGAGTAAATATCAGTGAATAGTAGTAGTCTGTGACGTCTCCAACATGTGATACTGCAAACTCAAAAAGCAATTTGGCACTTCCAAGTGCTGGCACCAAATACGGCAGAGTAATGTGTTTCTACAGTTCTCATTCTATACATGTGTGATCTCACCCTCAGGTCTATAGCCAAATACAAGAAAAGAAATAAGGGAGAGCTGCAAAAACATGTGAGAAAGAAACACCAAATAGTAGTTCTCCAACCCCCACTGCTATGTGGCACAGAGACAATGTTAGCAATGGAAATCCTGTTGCAGGCAGCCAAATACTCAAAGAGAAGAAGAATCTAAGCAGCAACAGACCTGCAAATCTCAAGAAGATCCTACAGCCAGACTTACAGCCTGATTTAGGTCCCCTGCACAGACAGGTCTGATCAGGCATGCCATCTTTTTTCGTGTTTCTGTAAGCGTATAAGAGGCTGATTGCTCCTGACTTCAGCATATTTTTGCTCTAATGTGCAAACTGCCAGGCAGTCCCACACTAGAGATTGATATCACCCAAATACTGCAAGGGGTTCTGATAAAGTATTAACTGAGTGCTCTGACCAGCTATTAATGGAAGCTTTCTCTGTTATTACAGCCATCATGTCAAAACTCGAGCCAAAGGAATTTACCCAGGCTCTGTCCAAGGAATACGACACAGGAATGTAATACACATATGGCAAAGATTTAATGTATGTGATGACTGCTAGGCAAATGATGTTTTTATTGTCCTAAAACAATGGCATATTCAAATCTGGTATATAAGTAAGGAGTGAATAATGATGTTCGATCATTGCACCACCAGGGACACACAGAAGAAAAATTTGTTGCAAAATTTGTCCCTCTGTGAATGGAGTAAAACGATACTGAGGACGGGCAGACCATCAGGAATTGAATTGCTTTCAGGAAGAAGGAGGGATAGCATTTTTTTATTGCCAGTAATTTTCTAATGAACTGTTGACAATCACAGATGTTCTCACACCTCAGACAGCTGGAGTTCTCAAAAATTCACCATGTGGCCAAGTGTCAAATTTTAACTGGCTTTTACCTGCCTTTGTGGTTCTGACTACTCAGAGTATGCCAGTGGTTTACATTTTTGCTGTTTGGATAGTTACTGGCTAAATGCAATAGTTTCCACATGCCTTTGCCCTGTTGTGTAGGTAAACACTGCAGCTTAAAACCAAGAGTAAACCATGCATGGACCAGCAAAATGAAAGGCAACTTGTAAATAGCAACCACAAAGGAATGCAAATTTCCTAGTTGGGAAAAAACCATACCATTTTTCACTTAGCTTTTAGTAGCATCATAAAAATGTGTAGAAAATCACCAGTTTTCCACCAGTTTCCATTCCATTTTTGGTCACACAAAAAAAAAAAGCAAATTAAAATGGGTTTGTAACCAATTTCTAAGCCACGAAATTTTCACAACAGCAGTGATACAAGTTTTAAGGTAAAAATCCAAACATCAAGAATTAAAAACACAGGGCCTGCTATCAGACAATCACAATTATCCATTTCTCAAAATTATTTCTCAAAGTTCCTCTGGACTTTGTGACTGCAAACAAGAATCTATTCTGAGAAAGCTGCTAGAATGGGATGTAAAAGTATCTCTATAGTCACTGCTCTGGTTTGATTTCCTGAAACAAACTAGAGGAAATTCATAATTGCCCCAGATTACAGAAGAGGACAATCTAGAGAACTCCAAGAAACCCACTGGAGACTGTTACTTTTATCTAGCTACATCCTCTAAAATTCAAGGGTGCAATAACTGCCCTCCACAACTTGATGGTCTCAAAATGTGTCAGTTATTTTCCCATGACAGGCCATTCAATATGATGTAACAGAAAACAAAAATTGAACTTTTACATAGGGATTCTTAGAGGCTTTTTATGAGAACTACCCCAATATGAAAGTTTTCTTTAACAAACACTGTTCTTGTTAGCTTCTGCTAAAACAATAGGCATGAAATGGTATATTTTGAATCTTCTCTCTCAGATAAGGTATTTCTGAACTTGATAACATCACCTGAAACAGTCTGCCTTTTTGTGACCTAGAAAAATGGCTGGTATTCTGAAAACGTGTCTATTTTTAAATTATATGTATTTGATAGCTTGACTTGTTTTTAATCATCTCACAGAAGTGATGTGCTACTAATGACAACTGAAGTACCCGAAGACATCTTTCATTTACAGATTTCAAATTAAACATCTCCCAATACTCTGAGAGAATTGCCACCTTCACTTCAAAAACCAGGGGGAAAAAAAGTAGTAGAAAACACTTTTCATATAGTGGAGAGAAAGAGAATGAAGTCCAGCCAGATTACACATTCCAGTCTGGTGTTTTATTGCCACATGGCACAATCCAGGTTTTTGTAAGCCATTAATGGTATTTAAAGTAAAATAAAGAAATTAACTCCAACTGGTACTTTAGAACAGGGGCTTGCACATGCCACAGTCCTGGCAACAATAATTCTGATGATTTCCACAATGCACTACAAGTGCATATGACTTTTTATCTGGCACATTAAGCTACAACAGATTGTCAGACTGTGGTTCCTCCCATATGGAAACCCTGTGCCCAGTGTGCTCCTCACACAACAAGACCAAAGACCATAAGGCATGGGCCACCATAGGATACAAGATCACCTCAGTGCTCCCCAGTGCCCAGGACTCCAAGCTGATCAGCAGGTTATGATGCTTCACTCTTCAGGGCCATAGGAAGACCTACAGCAAATGCACCCACATTTTCGTGTTTGACTTGCACTGTCACTGTGAATGCACAAGAAATGCACGGGAACAGAGGTAAGAATGGGGACAGCCTTTAGCATGTCAGTGATGCACTGTGATGCTCTCTAGGCTTAGACTGGATTTCTCTAAGATGGGACTGCACACAGTCCTTCTCCACATAACTCTTTGAATCATGGATTCTTCTCTTATGCAGGAAGCCTCTTTCTTTTGGGGTCACTTTCAGTAAAAAAGCAACCTCTCTTAGGAAAGATTAACTTGCTTGTTCTCCCCTGTCCAAGCTCTCTGCACATTCTCCAAAACTATATTTTAACGGGTTGTGCTAAAACAACTGGCCTTTTGCTCTTTCTCAGGGGACATTTCATTGTTGCAGACCCCAAGCCTGTGTCAAGAAGCCAAATGAGTGGGATTTCAAAAGCTGCTCCCATCCTATTGTGCTATGAAGCACATTTTGAAAAGGAGCCAGCTTGTCACTTAGTCTGTACCGTTAGCACCTTCTCCATTCCCAGGGAATCTCAATCCCAAATGGAGATGAGACAACAATGGAGAAAGCAAATTAGCCCAATGTTCAAAACGGACATGGCAGTCAGGTGTAGAAACACAACATATCTATAATTTCAAGGCTAATTTGTAGATTTTACAGAGCTGCTAGATACAATCTAGCATCACTATATTAATGTATATATTGATGTTCCTTTAGCACAGTTTGATAAATATGGAAACATACACTTCAGATTAAAAAAGTAATAATTTAAAAACCTCTCCTGTAAGACTTTCCTCAGATACTCCCAATACAAAAATCTGTATCTCTTTTTCTGTCACATTGTTCCTCCCTTTTCCTCATCACCTCGTAAAAAGTAAACCATCCTCTCATAAGCCAAGTAAAATTTTAAGCAATATTTTTTTCTGGAGTCATGTAATGTTTGGCTCTGTTCCAACTCTCATGCAGGAAATCTAGATAACATCTAAATAGCAATGACTTTTTCACTGAAGAGAAGCTACTGGGTAGATGTAATGCCTTATCTCCTAAATGAAGTAATTGGTTTGACTGTAAATGACCAAAGGCTCTATTCTACTGAGTTACCCTACCCACTAAATAAGGAAAAGCTACTGAAGACTGCCTCCATGTGAGCCCATAACTCATAAGCACTTATTTATCTTATGGTCTAGGGTGAGCTCCAGCCCAAGGTTTTATCGTTTGATCTTCTGAGTGGCTGGCAAAACCCAGTCACCACGGGGATGGGGACAGACAGAGAGTGCTGACACATGAGACATCAGACTACACTGGACTGACTGAAGCTGTGTCCTGCTGGGCTCCTGGAGGATACTGCCTTCACTGGAGAGGTGCCTGAATGGGAAATGAATCTATTTGTGAACAGCTGCAGTTTACAACCCAGTACTATACCGTAAATTAAACCAATGTCAGGCTACATTAATACAGCAGATTATAAACAGCGGTGGAGGAAGAAATGCACATCCCATTCAGCTCTCACCATGGTGGTTGCACTGACTTCCCAAAGAAAGGCAGATGAAGAGCCAAGAGTGGAAGCTGCTTCAGCCATGTAGCTTAATTCACTGTTTAGTGTCAGCAAGCCCGACATAATGCATGAATAAAACTGGTTTTGTTTCTGAATTGAACTGGGACACAGGGCAAAACAGCAATTTCCAGGAAGAAAAAAAAAAATTAAAAGATGAAACAGGATCAGCTTGAAGCCTGCCTCCTACCCTTCAAAGCCAGGCCCAGGCACAGCCTGAGAAGATGGACAGAACAGGTTACCCTGATCTGTGTAACAGCCTTGGGCAGGGGGGCGGTGAGGGGCAGAAATCATGTTTGGCATCTCAAAGGTAACTGAGTCTAGACCATGCAGCACCTATACATGTGACAAATAGGTGCAATATAAGCACCTCTACTTAAGATAAAGAATTGCAACTTTGGCAGAAGAGGTGGAAAGCACTCATTTTCCAGCCTCTCCTTAATCTGGCTTCTATGCTTAGCTGATTTATGAATCCCACACTTGGAAACAAGCCCCTAAAAGACAGGAGTGGCAAATGTGCTTTGTATGACCAGGGCTCAAATGTCTACAGTTAACCAGAGTGAATGGTACTGCCACACAAAACCTTTTGAAAGCAGAATGTCAGTAAAGGAATCTTAAACATACTGACATGCATAAAATATTTTCCTAGTGGCATATTTCATGGACTATAACCTTACAAAACTTTTGAATTTACGGAAGCTTTGCCAATAGTGAAGTGTCACTAGAAATGTTTTATAATTAGGACTAAACGCAAGAAAAAAAAGACAGTTGAAACTATCAACGAAATCATAAGTGTTTACTTTTCTTAGATTATAGAACTGCATTTGCAACAATGCCAGAGCAGTATAACTAGTCATGTTCAAAGAACAAAGAACAAAAAGTAACTAGGTAAATGCTATGCAACAGCCTAAAAATACTATCACTAAGTTAAGAAATGGGTTCTCCTAGAACATTAAAACTACCCATTAAATGAAGAAACTAATAACTGGTATTCCTGAGTGACACTTTATAACCTGTGCAAGAAAGCAGCAAATCAGATCTAGGAAAAATTACTGGAAGCAGAACTTAATTTGTACTGCAATACTGTCATAGTCAATCACAGTCTAGAAAACCTCAGAAAGATAGATAATGGGAAGGTTCTTAAAACCATGAAGGGAAGGAATTCCTGAACAGAAAACCTGAAACCCAATTGGGTTATGGTACTGCAGGACTGTTCCCCAAGTACAATATCATATCAACACCCAGACTCATGAGCTTTTACCTTAATGCTCTTGCATAGTGAAAACAATTCCTAGCCACATGGAAAGAGAAGGGGAAGGGTCAGGGCATCCAAACTCCAGCCCTACTCTTTACTACTGCTGTTTTTCCCACAGTTAATTCCCCTGACTTCACTGCCACTGAGCATGTATAAGACTGAGAACAAATCATGTTGAAATCAGTTATTAAGTTCTGAATATGAACCTGTACTTCAGTGGGGGACAGGCTGGAAAGGACATGGACCAAGTCAGCTGGGGTGGAACTGCTAAGAGAGCAGTGGTTTAAGAACCACCTTCAACTTTTCATGGCAAGAGTTCCCTGCTGCTATTTGCAGCACTTCAGAAGAGGAGACACAGAACAAGGCAGCAGAGTTTACACTGGACCCCTGAAGTTTGCTCTGCTCAGAAGAGGTGAGAGCAGGAAGTTGCTCCCAGCTGGGATCTGCAGTTTTCACAGCCACAGAACAGCACTATGGTTTCTCTCCCTGGGACTCTGGGCACAGCTTGATGCTGGTCAGGTTGAAGGACTGATCAGCTGCATTCACAGGCTAATGCTGAGTGCTAATGCTCAGACTCCATCAGAGTCTTTTTCTGGCATTGCTATGCTGGCTAGGAACACGAAAGACAAAACCAAACCAAACCCTGCCAACATTACTTTTCCATCAAAACTTCCCTTGTTAATGTAGCAATGGTGACGGAAACATGCTATTGTTGACTCAGCTAATGTCCTTGAGAGGAGCAGTGTAACTATGCCAGGCACAACAGACCACTGGCACCAACAGCAAGCTTGGCACTGACCTTGACTGGGGCTGATGCCAACTACAATGAGTTTCAACACCTTCTCAAACAAAACATGGCAACAGATTCACCAAAGGCTCCCTGTGAGTGAGAGAAACTAGTAGGAAAAACTCCTCGGGCAAGCATGTGATACATCACCTAAAGTGTTCTTCAGCAAAATGACAATACCAAAACAGCTTCTGGAATGGAGAGATAGCATTGTTGAACCTAAACTGGGGCGGGTGTGACACAGCTTAAGAAACAGGCTGTTGACTAAGTCAGGGGAAATGTCAGCTTGACAACCAGCCCGTCGGAAGTGATTGCAGATCCTCTCTTTGTATCTGTATCTGCACGTCAAAGTCACCGTGGCTTTGACAATGACCATCCCTTTACAGGCCTACTACAATATTTGTGTCATCACCTTCCATTGAGACACTGAATTAATTTATATATTTTTTTAATGATTCAGGCACCAGGTTGTGCCATCAATAGCTCTTAAGCTAATATTACTAGAACTAAACAAAAATCCCACTAAAAGGAAAATATCTTTAGCACTGAGCACTAGAGAAGTGTATTTACATACTAAATCTTATTAATAAACACTCCAGTACAGTGGGAAAACAAACAGGTATCAGTCTGAAACATTTAAGTACTGAATGTAGTACTGCTGAGCTGGCATGAGCTGTCATAATCGATGGGAATTGTTTACACAGACTCCATTCCTTCAGTTACGCAAACAGAGCCCGTGTAAACACCAGACCGAACACGTCGGTGCGTGGCCCCATTCCAGGCTACTCAGAAATGCAAGACACTTCCACTCTCAGTGACAGCATCATCCCATGGACAGAGCTCACAGAGCAGGGATGAGGCAAACACTCATCTGAAATTCCTCACTCAGGACGTACATGGGACATTGGGCAAGTTGCTTTCACCCAGAATGGCTTTTTCCCACTTCTCTAAAGCCTACTTTTCTCCCACAGCTCTTTAGGATTTATGGCAGAAAGTTAAAAGATGGGTGTTTTTAATTACTCCTATGGAAAAATCCTATAGGATTCAGTAACTGGGGTGGGGATGGGTTGGATTTTTACATAGGATGACAGAAAGGATTTCTGCAATGGAAAGTTAGAGAATGATTCAAAGCCTTGCAGAAAGAATACTCACTTTCACTAAATTTGAACAGTTGTGAGTTGCTGACTTCTGTGGATTTTCCTTCTCAAATTCACTATTTCTTTTTAACAGAGAACACTTCTCCCAGTATCATCATCTAGAAACTTTATTTTTCTCATGTTTCATTAAATACCTTCTTATAATCTCCCTGTTCTCTTTTAATATCAAAGTAATGTATATACCCAGTTATTTTAGAAACTTTGCCAGAATATGACATGATGCTAGTGCTTGTAAAACTAAAGCCAACTTCATTATATTTTACCTCAGGATAGTTATCAGGGGAACACTGTCTGATTCAGAATAAAGAAAACATACTTTCTTCATGCACTAGAATGTTATCAGCTTATGATACCTAAATAAACTTTACTAGGATGAAAAAGTTCACTATACACTGATAAAATGGACCCATTGCTGAAGGTCCTAATGTTTGTTTGACGTTTAACAGCTGATGGGCAAGCATACTAAAAGGAAATTATGTGGTTGAAATGGAGTTTCATAGTTTACAGACAAATTTTAGATAAACATTCAAAGCAGACTCTGGGTTTTGCACACAAAAATGTACCAGCTACCCATTTTCCATATCAAACCTATGCAGGATAACGTCACCACATTTAAATCACCTTAATACTACTAATCTGTTAATTTAGCTCCATTCTCAGTTACAATGGGACAGATCAATTTTATCTGCTGTTTACCAAAGCTGCAGAGATCATTAACAGTGGTAGCAGATCTCCTAGAGTGGTGGAAGTTAGCTTTCCAAGTGGAAATCTAAAAGCATGACTGGGAGACAGGAAGGGTCAGAAGGGCTGTGTATTTCTCAAGGATGAGTTTTCATGACACTGGCATCCATATCAAAGTCAACCCAACAAAGTTCATTTGATAATTTCAAAAAAGATAAGTTGAGAATCTGGAGAGTTTTAAACCTCCTGGAAGTGCAGGCCAGCAAAGAAAAGCTTCCTCCTACAGCTCTGCTGTAATATCCAGCTTGAGCTTCTAAGTGCATGACCAAAGCAAAGCCATTGTGCTGGGCTTTCCTAAGCAGAAACTCAGGTGGGAACAGACAACTTTATTCACAAACCACAGCAGGTCTGAAGTGAGGCTGCAAACACTACAAGCAAATGTGTTAACCACCATCTCACTGGCTTCCACCATCCTTTCCCTACCCTCCCCACTTTAAAGGTTTTTTTATAATTTATTGTCTAGAAGGCAAAATAGTTAATGCTAATGTATTCAGGAATAGTATGCAGGAGGTTCTTGGGTTCAACAATCCATTTCTTGCCTTACCTGACAAAAGCATTTTGCCTGTTTAATAATAACAAAAAAACCCCACATTTTAAATCTCTGGGAGAAGATATTAGTTTTAATTAGGAAACTGTTGATTAATTTAACCCTGTGTAAGCACCATATTTAGCTACCATTAAACTGAAAAATACCTGAAGTAATTAACATGGCATCTTTTGAGAACTTTCTTCTAAAAGCTTTTAAGAATTTGTTTTCATTGTTTTCTGTCATGACAACAAAAATGCATACTTTCTTCATCAAACAAATAGAATATCAGAGCAGTTACCTTGCATGTGAAAAGCATTTCTACCTCCTTTCTGGGATGCATCAAAATCTGCTTGAATTACTCTTTAGAGAACCTGATATGGATCAACACACAGCACAACTCCTGAGGAGTCGAGAAGTTCATTGCACCTAGGCTTGTCTGTTTATAAAACTGGCAGGGCATTTTAAATTGCATCCTCACCTCATGCACTTGTCATTTCATTTTGGGAAATCAAATTTTTTCCAAACATGAATTACATAAATTTCATGAAAGATTTCCTAGACTGTTAGCTGACTAGCTGTTAAACAAAGAATCCTCTGGTTTCTTAAGAGTACTTCATGATGTGCAATAGCTATGAAATATATGCATCAATAAAACTTTTTAATTGTCATTACATTAGTGACTGTATCTCTTGAGGATGCAACTATGAACAGCATCATTGTTTTCACATGGACAAGAAGTTGTATTTCAGCTGGCTGCTACATACAACCAACTAAACCCAAGAACCATCACTTTGAATACTTCCTTACTTCCCAAGGAGTCAATTAAGCCAATGGAACCATTCATAGAGCAAGAATACTGGAATTCAGCCTCCAAATCAGTTAGCTAACCGATTAAACTGTGCTTACTTAAGAAATGCTTAGAAAACAATCCCAAGTTATAGCATAAATAGATGAAAAGCTTCAAAGCTAGCCAGAAATCTTGTACTGCTTCAGCAGTCAGGGAAAGTTGAGTGCCAGTTTTGCTCTAGTTTTTAAGGACAGCTTAAGGCTATGTTATGGATGCATTACATAAAAAACGGAGTTCTTCCTCCTATCTTTCCCTAAATAAAGCTTTATGAGTTGTAGTAGAAATTCTTCATTTAACAAGATCTTTAGTCTTACAGAAATTAGAAGCACTGCACCTTCAGCTTCTAATTAATTACTTATTATTTGTTGCCTAAAAGGAAGCCAAATTTTGTTTGAAGTACAAATGCAGAATATGCTTTTAATTTGCAAAAAATTAAAGACATTTCTTGTACTTACTTAGAATAAAACCTAACAGAAAATGTCTTTGAGAGCAGATCAGTTCTGGAAACAGCTTGGCACTAGCATAGCCGTAAGAAAAGGTGAGAGGAATGTGAACCAAACTACAGGTGGTAAGAGAAAAACCACTTAGCACTGAACATGTTAAACGGGTCCACAAAGGCCTTTGAGAACCATGTACTGCAGAATTAAGGGGCCCCAACGTTTCCCGTTGAGATGTCTCAAATTTCACTACTGGGAGAACTTGCCATTACATAACATGACCAGACCCCAGCATCCCTGCACGTGACGCTGAGTACCTGTCACGCTCTAGGCTTCACCGGAGAAACAACGGCACTGGAAACCTATAGGCAGGGTAGTCTTAAGGTTTTCAGCTATCACGAGTCACAAGACCTGAAGCAGTTCTTCAGTTTCCTTTCCAGGGCAGTAACATTCCCCAAAGGCTTCGGGCATTGCATGGGAAAGGGTGTGAGGGCCTTTCTGGCCAGTGTTCAGCACTGCGAGGAGGGACAACAGGACACGTGCAGATCCTGGAATGGGGGGCACCAGGGAGATGCACAACCCACCTGGGAACAAATTAGTTAATTGACTTCAAAGGTGAAGGAAGATTCCAAGCATTTTCATGCAAGGTAAAAGCCTTCAGAGAGAAAAGAGAGCTGTGACAAAGAATACATGCGCACGTATGTGGCTAGCTATACATGCATCCATTCTAGGGAAGTCTCAAAGATAACAAACTGCTTAGAAAAGTTGCAACATTTAGGACCTAGAGATCACTGCCCAGTCACAAAACATCTAATGGACATTAAACATCTATCATCAAACTGTCAGCTCAGAAACACTGTGGATTATGTGGTTGTGGGTCACCAGGTCAGCAGTTCCATAGGAACAGTAGAGGAACTTGGATCAAGCTGCCTTCCCTATATTAAAATATTGCAGTAACAGGCTAGTTTTCTTTGCAGGTATCATACAGCTGAAAACAAAGCCACATCCTTCTCAAAGTTACCTCCAGCCTTGTGTGAAGGATAGTTGTGCTGCATGAGAAGCACATCAGAAACTGTTATTGAGTCACTATTCAACCTAATGATCCTTTGAGACATCAAGTTATGTCAAAGGGAAGGAAGGGTTTGTAACACAGAGATTCAAGGCTGACGGGCTGTACAAAGGTCAACAATACAGAAGCCTTTCCAGGGAATGAAATACCTTCTCATCTTCCTTCCATCCCTCTTCAGCATTAGCCCTTTGTATGGGTAGCTTATCACTGTGCCTTTTTACATAAATATAATTACTGAGTTAAATCAAAACAGGATGGTAGAGGGAATCTGTGGAATCCTTGTAAATGCAGTATGACAGCTTATATTTTATGACATAAACTAATTAAAACATGCTTATTCTGTCTCCAGAACTGCATCTGAACTCAGTGAAATAAAATTTTTCATGGATTTCAATGGGGAGAGAATGGGAAACAATCTATCACATGGCCAACCTAGAGAAACTTTGTGTATCCACCAGCAGTTTTGTTCATTCATGAGAAACCTCTACAAGTCAGCAGTAGATGATCTGACAAAAGTGTGAAAAGTCAGAGACTAGACATGCTGCATTCTCACAGGAAAGTTGGCCCACTCAGCCATGTGAAATCCTTCAAGAAAAGCCCATCAAAACTGAACAGGCCATTCCAAATCTTCTGATTTAGAAGATTTTTGTGACTAGGATGCAATTTCTCCTCAACTCTTGCTTCTGTATGCTAGATCCCAGCAAAGAGCTTCCCAAGTGAACATCACTTTAAGGATCCAAAACAAGAGCTTTTTTATACATGGCAAACTAAAAGCATGAAAGACCTGAAAATCATCATTATAATTTTTAATTAGTCCCGTTTTTCAAAAAACCTGATTTGTATCTCGTATCATACTTAGGCAATAATTTGTTGGCCACAGACATTGCTCCAACACTGGAAGCAGAAGATATTTTTATTAGGCATTTTTTAATAAGGAAGGGGAAGACTCATATTTAAAACACAATCAAGTAAAAAAAAATTATAAAAGGGTATATTTATAAACTATATATATGTAGTACTATTATCAAGCAAGGTAGTAATTTTTTGTTGTTTCCTAATGCCGTAACCACCTGGCAAAGATCCCAATTTTGTACACAATCTGTTTCAGTTTCTTCATATGGTTTAAATGTAAGGCAAAGGGTCAAAACACAAACTGAAATATTTAAAGTGGTCAATGACAGTCATACTGTCAATGAATTATCTCAAGTTTACTGTTAAATATGGATAGCCTTTGAGGTAACCTCCAGTACATGTCACAGTTTTCTAATGAGTTATTAAGTTATTAAGCTATGAAATATTTCTGAATTTTAAGCAAGACTAAGGAGTAAAATCCAAGTAAAACAAATTAAAAGGATAATAATTATGCAATATCTTGAGATGTACCAGTCACACTATGCATATATAAAAAAATGCATTAATAAACTGAACATATTAATAAAAAGCTAAGACTGGCCCTTCAAGACCTCAACACTAATTGGAAAGGATTTAGACAGCACATCTTGAATAACTTCCATTAACAGTTTTGGTAAGTCACTGTTCAACTATCTAAAACTGGAATAATTTAAACTGCACAGTTCATCTACTGTATTATCATTTGTGAAAGATCAGTGAAACATCATTAGACAGTTTGAGTAATGAAGCAATTGTCTAATTGCCCCGACTTGAATCTTATTTCTGATGAACTTAAATGATTAACCATGAACTGGTTTCTACATTTGAAGCCCCACAGTTCAATTAAAGGCCAATGATTATCATCATCCCTGAGATAATTTACTTTGAACTCTGAAGAATTCTTTCAAAGCGGGTGACACTTAAGCAGATTTTATTTTTAACAAAGAGGCAAGCTTCAGACCCAAGAGGCAGCTGTTATGCCACCGTACCTAGAAGGGTAAGAAGCCCAAGCAATCCCTCAGCAACTCTGTGGTCTGCCATGGTACCATCCTGCAGAACAAAGAGATTACTGCAGAAGGAACAACTACCAGCCCTCCCATTTGGCAGCCAACAAGTTGCTCCTGGGTCTTTCAGGTAATAAGCACTTACCCAAAGTGTGAGTACACACGCACACCGAGAGCCCACGCACCAGGAAGCCGGACGGCCAGTAACAGGGGGACTTCATGCAGGCAGAACTCCTGCTGAGCTGGGAGAGAGTCCTGGCCCACACCCTGGCAGAAATGCCCAGGGGTATCTCACATTGCAATTTACCCAAATACGTCAGGAATGGGCCCAAGCCATGGTTACAGTTACCTTGAAGGCTGTGACATCCCCTCATTTAACTGGTGCCAGGCTGTAATTCATGGTCTAGATGAACTTCTGTATTCTCCAAAATATCCTACCCTCAAATACAATTTTGGAAATTAGTATCTACCAGGTTCAGCTGCTTCCTTGCTTCTTTAGCTACCAGAACTTAACACACTCATACAAAATATCCAGACCACAAGCTGACACAGTTGGCAACATCTGAGTCACATCATTCTGCTGATAAACTTCTGAGTGCTAATTTCAAAGGTGCAATGCCTTCTTTATAAAAACCTGGTACGAAACAACAGTCTCAGAAGGACTGTGAATATCTGAGAACATCTTATGTAGTTTCAGAAGGTGAAACTGTCACAGGGTCATGAAGAGAGACACAGTGTGTTTCCCAGTGAGCGTTTGGTAGAAAGGAAGTTCCCACAGGTGGGAGAGTTTGGGTGGTAGAGAACAGCACCTTGTGGTGATGGCATTGCACAGGGTCAGAAGTTTTGCCATGGGACATATTCAGACCTTTTTTTTGTTTCTGATAAGCATCAGTTCTGTCACTCTAATAGCAGAATGCTCCCTTGATTTAATGAAATCTACATTAAGGTGCAGTATCACAATTCAGCACTTGCCTTTAACCCCACTGCAACACATAGTGTATTACAAATCTGCTACAGGAATCACTTCATCCAACATAGATACGCAGAAGTCTCAAGGGTGGAAAGTGGCAGCTGTTCAACACATTCACTCATAGAAACGTTATTCACCATCAGTATTTGTTTTGCTATTGTTACACAGTTATGTTCACAGTGAAAGTGCCTGAAATATTTGTTTTCGTTTCAGAAACTATCCCATAATAGCATTTTTTTTCTGCAAATAATGCTTTCTGAACTGCAGATTAATGAGTAAAACAAGTGGTTAAAGACATCTTTTAAATATCATTCCTTTCTCATTTTATAGCTCAAGAGCCATGTGTCTCTCTTTAACATGTGATTTGCAATGTAATACTCCATGAGCTTCCATATCTGCCTTGTATAATAGTTTCAAATAAAATTTGGCTCTCTGTATATCTTAACCTTGGGAACAGGACTGTTAAAATCCTAGAGGCCAAATACCAATATCCCTATAGGATTCTTACGCACATCTGCATTTCTGGAAAGATGATATTTTTAAGGGAAAAGCTTTCACTTACATTCCTCCAGAAACCATAGTTTTGCCCAGCTCTTTCTTGTTGCTCACTTGGTAATGGAGACACCACAGGGTAAAATTTGCCATATGACAATTTTATCAGGTAGGAGTCCTAAGAATACATATTTGTAATAAGCTTTATTTTTATTTAATTCCCCTTCAGATTTCTGGGGGTACAGCTGCCCTGAGAGAATTTGTGTTACAGCAAGAGGACTGGAGGAACTCTCTCGTGTCCTCACTCCAGACTGGATCTTACCCTGTCATTTGCAGGCAGAGAGTTGCAAGCAACTCACTTGAACTGTGAATGAAGCTGCAAATGCCAGACTTTGGTCAGTCTTTTACGTTTTTGCTTTCAGCCAAAGTACCTAAGGCACTGGGATGCAGACACTGTGGAATCAGATATGTGTGTTCCCATTTGAACCTCTTGTTTATAGTTCATTACCCAAAGTTTCTCGAAAACTGCACTTTTGAGAAGGAAATTTATTTCTCCATTTTGGTTTTGGCTAGGTGATCTTCTGCTTGCTTGAGGGGGTTGTTTGTGGTGTTTTTGTATTTAACAAGCAAAATGTTAAACACACGTATTTCCTGCATATATACGATGATTTTTTTTTAGTTGATTTTTTAAAGCTGGAATAACAAAGGGTTAACAGCTAAAATCCAGAATGAAAACTGAGAATTCTTACCAGGAATAAGGGACTGTGCTTGTCTTGGAGAGAAAATATTCTGGTTTCAACATGACACATGAGCCGAAGCAAACTGAGCACTGACCACATGCAGTACATTTTTTGTTTGTGTTTTTGCTGAACTAAGAAAGGATGCACCCAAGGGAGAGATTAACAAACTGAGGCTACTCAGTTCACAATGTTTGTTGTCCAAGTCACAGAGCAACAAAGAAAAAAATGCCACAAAGCCCAAATATTCTAAAACCCTATTGGTTTTAACTTATTTCATGCTTCTAAAGTCTAGAAAAAGATAAGCTGTGAGGCTGAAAGACCAGGAATACTGAAAGTATTCCTACAGCTACAGCTGTAGCTGTAACACTCTCAAACTTGACATGCCCAGTTTTCTTACCCTACCAGCTTCAGAGAAACTATCTTTTTGAATAGGTCCTAAATTAGTGTTTGGGGTTTATTTTTTTGCCCCCAAGATCAAGATTACTGTCCGTGGTTTTGTGATGTCAGTAATTAGCACAATAAATCATTGTTCTGCTCCAGTGAGATGTTATGCCATGAGATGCCAGCACATATCACTGAGTCCAACACCAGACATAAAAAACCAACAAAACCAAAACCAACTGAAGGGCAGGATTTCCAAAAGCATCCAGCACTGGCCAAATTTTACACCCATAGATGTCAGAACCCAAACCCAAACAACCAGAACATTGGCTTGTACCATATCATCATGATGCAGTATTAGGCTGAAAAAAACCCCGAGCAATCAAGGTTCCAGTGTTGGCATTTACTTACAAAAGTCATTTGGCATGAGATACCAGTGGGAGATAAGCAGGTACTGATCACTGGGGGCAGACTGCACAGCTCCAGGGATCACCTCTCTAACAGTATTGAGGACAGCATTGTTTTTGCCCTCCTAGTGGGAGAGCACTCTGGAGAGATCACAAAATAGCTGAAATGTTCTTGTGACATGAAACTGGGGCCTGGAATATTTAAATATTTAGAGTGTCTCCCTGAAGCATTTAACCCTTCTGACTGCATGTATTGAAGATGACTGAAGCAGTGTGCTCCAGAATTAGGAAAAATGACTTCTGTCTCATTCTAATGTGTGAGTAGAAGGAAAGTTCACATGAAAGACCTGTGGCATCACACATAAGACTATGCAGTCCCACAAGGTCATGACTGCATCTCCACCATAATCCCAATATATTCAAGAAAAAGATTGCTACAGAAATCTGCAAAACGTAGTTCTGAATACTGTGTTACACCTAGAAGAATGCTTCACTATGAACAGTTGCTTTCAGACCTCTGCAAAGCACATGGGCCTTTTTACTTGAGTAATGCTTGAGAACTGTAAAGAAAAGTCTACTGTGCAAAAGCTGGAGTCCAGTGAAACTCTGTTTGCAATTCTCCTAGGGATGGGAATTAAATGAAATGCAGATCTGTAAATTCAAGATCATTACAATGCCACAAAGTCTAAGGCACTCCAATCACCTTCAGATGTTGCTGCTGTTAAAATTAACAATAACAGGAGCAGAGTTGCTAATGTTAGGACAGCAGACTCAGAAGACCATTCTATGAAAAAGATTTGCCACTACAACAGTATAACTATTCTGGCATGAGTTTCTACTGGAGTTGCAACCTACCAGCTGGAAAAAAAAGCTTTTATTGTTAGAGGTTATACCGTCCCCAAGCAAAATAGAATATACTGGCCAAAGCTTTTTTTTCCCTGGTACAACCATGTCTACACTAGGGCTTTTGCCAATACACACATACAGCCAAAAATCACACCTCCAACTGACATTACTATACTGGCAAGTGTTTCTAGCACTGGCCTTAAAGCAGTTATTTGTTCAATCATTGCTTTCCACATTCATCTCTTACCCTAAAAATACTTCATTTCTTTACAGGTAAAAAACTGGGAAAAAACCACAATCTTAGGTCTTATTCATCTGTTTCTTATATAAGGAAAGGATCTTTCTTTTGCCTTAGCAGAAGTTGAATTCCTCCTTCCCTTACAAAAGCAGGATAAACATGGAGGGGCTGGAGGGGGGGTGTGGAGAGCATGAATTTTTAACCCCACAGCAAAACAAACAAACAAACAAACAAAAGTTCAGGTCAGCCCTTGCCCATCTTGCAAGAGGGGCAGAGAGACAGAGAAAGAACAGAATTCTCAATCCTAATGACTGCTTGTTGCCATTCTCTACATAGCAAAGTGAATACAGTCCCTCAGCTTTGAAAGTGCTATTTCTGTTCCTACTGCTGCGTCTGCTAAAGCAGATTCTTCCACAAGCAAAAAGCCAAACAATCGTCACTCTTAAAGCTCACACAGAATAGCAGTACTTTAAAGGGGGCATAATTAGTACAAAACCAAGGGGTGAGGGGACAGAGGAAGGAAAAAAGAAATGTCTTTTCAGAAAACCTCACGCTACCCTCCACAAGAAGAGGATTTTCCTGTGACTTGTCTTAGTCTGAAATTATAAAAACAACTATATATTTCCAAGCACATTTGTTTTTAATAGTTCAATATTTTTTTTTCAAAAAAATTATCAAAACAATGGCTTTAAATATTGTATGGGAAAATAAAGCTTAAAGTGTTTCATTTTACTTCTAAGGCAGCAGTATAATATTTTCTTAATATCCTTCACCTCTCCAAGCCATTTCCTGTGGTTTGTCCTAAAATTTACCCTTGTCAGCCTAAATGGAAGTGTCAACTATGCGTGAAGAGTCAACTTGCTCTTGAACTGAAAACAACTGTACCATTTTAAAATGCCAAGACTGCAGCATCACTAGAGAAGGCAAAACCAGTGTGTTTTTAGAGACAGAATTTCCTTCTCCTTCTTCAGGTTGGTATTTTTCCCAAGCTAAGGGTCAGAGAAGTTGACTTGGGAAACACCACATTATTTCTGCTTGTGCTGCTTCTGTTCTGCCCATGTTCAAACAGTTAAGTAGAGACTTGAAGATGTAGAGTGGACTTGGCTTGATATTAAATTAAATAAAATTTTCCCTTGGAAGCTGTCTAGCAGAGCCTGTAGAAAGTAGTTGTAACTGCACCTGGAATACTCTAAGTTTTAGGGAAATTTCCATGTCATACACTGGTTTAATGCACTACTGGCACACGTAACCTGCAGAACTCAGATGCAGATACAGATTCCAAGGTGTTGAAACACCCACACTTAGGGTTTTGGTTTGAGCTCCTCCACAGTAAAAGATTTCTTTGCTTCTGAGCATGCAATGATACTTTACAAGTACTGAGCTCTGCTATAACTCTTTACAGGTCAGAAAAACCTGAACCTTTCATTGTGCAAGTAACTCCCAAGATTACCAAAGGAAAGTAAGCCCCATGGCCAGCCCATCTGACGCAAGGAGAGTGACATCCGGACGTGTTTAGAGTATCAACACCTCCAAGCCAGCTTCGTGCTGCCAGGAGCTTTTTCCTGTTTGGATTCAAATGTAAAGACACCTGGGATCAAACGCAAATGATCTCTTTCGATTTCATCCACGGTGACGTAAGGTGAGGGCGGCTTGACAGCACCCCGAGGAGTCAGCGCACGCTGCCCCGCTTACTTGGGGCTACTCAGGTTCCCCCGCGCCGTCTCCTCAGCCCTGGGTTTCTCTCAAGTACTTGCTGCCAGCTGCACTGAACTGCACACAGAAGAACAATATGCAATAAACAGACATCATTAGAGAAATGTTATTTTTCTTATTACAGAAAAGTTGAAAACTTTCACAATATCTTGAAACACTGCTCAGAAATTACCTCTTCAGCTTGGCATCCGTTCCTCTTTAGGAACAAAACAACCCCAGCAATTACAGGAAAAAGCCAAACTGACATAACTAAACCAAGAAAGCCTTTTATCTATTCATCTCACAAGGTTTTGTTTGTTTTTTTTTTTTAAACTACTTCTTAGAGGCTTGAAAAAAAAAGCATTAGGTGCTCTTGCATGGAGAACATTTATGACCTTGTTCAACTTCTTCAATATATTTCTTACTAATGCTTGCTGTATTAATGGACTCAGACTAAGAACTGGTAACACTGAGCTTTTTAATTGCTTTACATAATTAAATGCTAATGTTTCAATCATTAATAAGAACACTGAATATTGTTCTTTGGAGCACAATGTAAGAAATGTATTAAAAACAAATGGTTCACCAGGTTCCTACCTTTCACTTTTTATAAGTAGTTCAGAAAAAGAAGGCTAAAAATAAATAGCATTTACTGTCACCGGAGAAAGTGCTGCAGTAAAGAGCAGCAAACAACTGGGAGACACAATTATAACCTCCACCCCTTACAGCCTTCACAGAGCCTTTGCTGTTGCTGTCTATGTAAGCAGAGCAGAGCTGTCTGCTTCAGGGTTAGAGTTTTCTTGGAAATGTTTACTATAATGAGGGAATTTTCTGTTATTTTTCTTTTAATCACAACACTGTCCAGTTCTGAGACCTGAATTGATGCAAAAACACCCCCCCAAAAAAACGAACCAAAAAAAACCCCCAGATGACATTTCAAGAAATTTAATAATCAGATGCCTTATTGCACAGCCTGGGAATGTGTTTCACATTTCATTAAAATTATTGACATTGTCATGTTATGGCAAAAAGAGCTGACACCATGCTTGGTTACAGCTGTTGCCACAACAGTAGTTATTTGGCAAATGATGTAAAAGAGGACAAAGTGCTATTGTGAGCTTACACCATGCTTTTACACATTATGTCTCCAGTTCATAAAGAGGAAGGAAAAGAAGAAATGCCGCCTTTTTTTGGAGCAACCACATTGTGATTCTAAGTGAATATGTTTGTCAAAAGACATCAAAACCATCTCCAAATGACAGGCTATGAAAACTACAGAAGGGTATGGAGAGAGAGCCCAAGACTCCTGCAAGAAATGCAAGTCAAACTTTGGGTAAAAAAGATAGCATAAACCAGAAAAAAGAAGGACAAAGAGATCTTGGAAAGCAAATTTGCTCTTTCTCCTACCAGGAGCAGCAGACCTCAACTGCAACTTTGTGGAAAAAAGTACCACGAATGGGTCACACTCTGAAGAAGGCCACTTGTGTTCCCAAAGGAGTGTCTGTCACGGGTTGTCCACTCTTGAAATTCAGGTCTTCGCGAGCATGCTGAGGACACACATGCCTCCATGTCTACTTTCTTTGTGAGTCCATCCACATTTCAGGGAAAAGGGATGCACATTTGACTAAAACACTTGCACCTCATTTTTCTTCCTCCATCAAGGAGCTGGAGAGCCTGCCTTAACACAGAAATGGTTTCCCAATAATATAATCAACAACAATGTTGGAACTCTGTTCCTTGAAAGGAGGTTTGTCTCTGTGCCCCAGTGAGCCAGCAGAGGAAAAATCAGCTGTTACACATTAAGGAAAAAGTAACACATTTAAAACAAAACAAAAAACAAAAGGAAAGGAAAAATAATTTTCATCCAGTATTTAATTGCAAAAACATGGTGGAAGAGAAAGAAGACTGGAGAGAAACTCCAGGCCTTCTTGCATCTAAATCAGCCAGTTTTTCACTTAAAACAGAAACGCTTCTATTCTGGTTGGTGCAGAGATGTGTCTGCAATCTTTTAAATTAATTTACTAACCCTGATGTTTTTTCCCATTATACAGTGTTACCCTAAACCCCTCCTCCCATCTAGCTGAGCTCAAAACATGACCTAAGAATTCATTTTGATGTCCGTGATATCGAGACCGATTCTTTGTATTGATCCAAAATGAAAAATTCAGATGAGAGAAAACAGACAAACAGTTGACCTATGTGAGTATTGACTGTTGTCTACATGAAAAAGTTGGCTCTTTCCAGAAAACTTGAACCACCCAGTAGCATTGAAAATGCAAAAGCGATTTCCTCTTGTAAGAACAAGATATCACGTGCTTGCTTTTGCCAAAGGCTGTTTTAACAGTAGCCATTGGAACATAATACGTATAAACTTACTATGTGACAAAAAAATTATAGAAAAGCAGGACTAAATAATTTTTTAAATTTCTCAATACACTAGTTATTAGCACACCAGATGCATGCAGCATAATTACTGCAATTGTTTCCTTTTAAAATATGGGAAGACACTAGAAAATATTAAAATATTAAAATAGTTTTCCCCTTCCTTCCTCTTTATTCTCCACTTATTATTTAAATATGCTTCTGCAGTGAGGAATCACACTACACACAGATGAAAACTGCAAAGTGAAACAATATAAACAGAAAG
This sequence comes from Promerops cafer, assembly GCA_013398275.1. Lineage (NCBI taxonomy): Eukaryota > Metazoa > Chordata > Aves > Passeriformes > Nectariniidae > Promerops > Promerops cafer. The sequence goes on along the minus strand of VZSE01015367.1, from coordinate 669,733 downwards.
TGACTGATCTCATTTCACTGAGCAAGAGGGTTGAAGGCCAGAAAAGAAATAAATTGCTTAAGGGGTGGGATGTTAAGCAAATATTTATACAATTTTCCAGTTTTTATCAAACATAAAATATAATCTAATAATCATCTAAGGAATGTTTTGAGAACATTTTCCCTTAAGTATTACTCAACATTTAGACATGGATGATCAAAAAGTCGAGACCCACTCCCACCAAACATACAACGGTATTTATCTCAAGCTCTCCCTAGTAGGAAAGATTATAAGGATTAAGTTTCAAGCTTGTGCAATTGTCTTTAGACAAACACAACAATATGCAATAAACTAGTATTCCCCAGATGACTTTATGAGGAAAAAAAAACAACAAACCCATGCTAATGACAATTAAGACTGAAAGAAAAGAAGAGCCAAATAAGTAACAATGTGGGACAAAGAGGCCCCCTTGAAAGATGCATTAGCATGGAAGCCATCAAATCAGGGGGTGGTGGCTTTCCATGTGGGAAGGCATTCTCTGGGGCCACTTCTTGGCTTCCTCCTCACAAAGCAGTTCATTCCTTTAAATGATGATACATATTCTCAGGGTTTGGATCAAAGAAAGCAGGGTACAGTGGGTCTCAAACTGAAGTCAGTCTCAGAACTCAGTAGTTCAGGGCCAAGTTTAAGAGCCCTCCCAAACAATTTCTATTATCCAGCTCAGTCACAATAATATTTTCCTATTAAACCTATATTTAATTGGGTCAGTGGAGCAAGAGGACAAAACAGAACTGTACTGTAAGCCAGTCTCTGCATTTATAAAACAGCTTTTCTCTGGTACATTGAGCACCTGCTCCTCCTCCCAGATTCAGAGAACAAGCACTTGGGCGCAGAGTTCTCAACTGATTTCAAAGAACAGAATTGTAAGCATACAAAAATCAATGCCTGAAAAAAGTGCATGGGTTCATTCAACATTCCCTGCTCCACCTGTGTTGTCCATTTACAGTGAGCATCTCTGAGATGAGATCCCTATTTCCTTAGCTGACTGCTAAGGATCTCGAGCACTTCTAATAATGTTTGTGTAGTTTCTTCCAAAACAATACTACACGTGTAACATGCATAACATCAAATTTGAATATAATATAATTCCAAATACTCCATCTTACTCCAAAGAGGACATTGGGAATTTACTAAGAAAAAAACTCCTTGTGAGCAATCCTTGCATGAAGAATTATAAACTGTCATCTCATTTGAGCACTTAGATTCCTTAAATAGGAAGCATCTGATGGAACTGACATGTGGGAGCTTGATTCTCTCACTTCTTGCTGGTAGAGCTTTACTAATTATTCAACTATTCAAAGATGGCCATGAAAATATGACCAACCAAGTGCATCAGCACAAGAGATGTTCTACAAAGAACACTCTTCATGAAAATTATACAGTACAGACTCATTACCAGATACCACACTCAGACCTCATTCTACTCCAGCTTTCAACATGTGCCTGCTACACAAACTAACAACCTTTCTTCTAACTTTACAGCTAAGACCACCATCATTTCAAGTGGATATTTCAACAAAATGCAATTGAAATCCATGCTTTTATTTTCTTTTTAATCAGGAGTTGTGCAGTAAAATACTGGCATTTCAAAGGCTCACAAGTATGTTTTTGGTCATCAAGTTACACCAGAGAGAATTTTTATGTATTACCTGAGTATCTCCACGGCTTTATCCATCCATGTTCTGTAACAAACTATGTTTCTTTTTTTTTTCTCCACAGGTGAGAGGTGATGGTGACAAAGGTAATTTTGGCCAGAAGTAGTGACTGTCTACCTTCATCCCTGAGCCTACACGTCTCTCCTCCACACCTCCTTTGACAAATAAATAGCAGTGCTGTGATAGTAAGTCATAAAACATTGCATTTGTTAGGATCTGCTTCTGTTTTGAGGGACCCTAAAGTACTTAACAGATGTTTGTAAAGTCCTGATTGATTGCAGGTTGACAGCAGTCAAAAGTAATACATCACAGTCCACAGCAAACTATAGAAACATCATTTCTGACAGAAGCAGTAAGGAGACATAGAGAAGGAAGAAGTTGCCTGGGCTAGCGCATAAAATTTAACATTACTGCTCTTCTCTTTCTCTCTCCCTCTCTCTCTCTCTCTCTCTCTCTATATATATACACATAGTTCAGCATTATGCCTCCAGGGATGTGTTAATTCTATTTGTTGAACCAACTCAAACACTCTTTTCTGTCTGCAACAAACCAAAAATGTCACCCAACATAAGACAAGCTCGTCACCTGTAGCCTTCAAATTGATATCTGAAGAAGACAACAAAGAATTGATACCTCCTCTTTCTCCTAGCTATGTTCAATAGCTGGGGAGATGAGGTATGTACTTGCTAATGGACTATTATGGGAAATCAGATACTCCACACCCCTCTAGTCTAAATTCTTCCCATGCTTCTCTTTCACCCCTTTTAAATCCATGACTCCATGGATTTAAGCCATGACTCCAAATCAGGATGGGCACTGCTACCAGTCAGTCTATCATTCACAAACTCTCATCAGGTCATGTGAGGACCATGCACAGATTAATTAAGAGCATTTGCTCTTGGAATGCTTTGCTGTGATATGGAACATTATCCTCATTTTAGAGATGCACAGAAACAGATGTGTTCACAGTTACCCAAGATATATCCAGGACAAAGCTAAGAATCAAATATCAGTAGCCAAGTTTCTGATTGATTTTACTGGATTGGGATGACAAAAAAAAAAATAAATCTCAAGCCCTTTATAAGATTAGAAATAAGTTAGTTACACAATATCTCAAAATCAAAAGACAATGTATCACAAAGCCTACAGAAACATGCCAATGCTTAATATTCAACTTACATTAAATACCTATGAAAAGACTACAAGAGGAAGACTTACAGCTGAGTCTTTTGTATTATTTTAAATATTATAACTATGAAAATATTGTATATTTTGAAATATATACAATAGCTCATAAAATGAGATATTTCTTCTCTTTGCTCATGCACTTGAAAATACTTTATCTCTAAAATTCATGCCAATATAAAAAAGTCCTAGTAAAGAAGTCTTCTTTCTTCATACCTCAAGATTAAGAAAACCCCCAAGAATAATATAATTACTTTGCCTTTGAAATAAAGACTTTGAAAGCTATTTCCTCATGTCTCTAGGAGTAAATGGAAAGTGAACACATTTCAGCACACAGACTTCGTTAGTGGGTATACCCCTAGTGCCTCTGATTACATCTGCATTTTGTAGGACAGAAATCAAAATGAACAGAAACCAAGATGTGGTGTGAAGCTCAAGACTCCTCCAGCTGTGTGGACCAGCCAGCTCATCCTCAGCCATACAAATTCCACAAGTCCTTTCCCCTCCCTGTCTACCACCAATGCCAGCCAGGCCTCCACGTGGTGATAAATCCAATTCCATTTCCGCATAAAACACAATGAAGCGAGACTGAGTCCTCCGACTTCAAATTCTGCACAAGTTGTTAAGTAAAACACTAAAATGAACATTACTGTTTTAATATGGGACTGTGTGATCTTTTGCCTCCTTACAAATGTGCCAGCAAATAAGATTTTACTTGTAAATTAATTTTTAATGTATTTTGGTGGTTATTTTTTGGTGCTCATGAGGGATACTTTGGGGAAACTGAAATATCGTCCAATTTCCTTTGTTTCTAGCACAAATACACCCATTCACCTCTATCCCTTGAATAAGATTGGGCTTTGTGATTACTGTCTGTTTCGTTCTGCTTAAGCATTGCTGAAAATAAAATTAAATTAAATCAACTATAAGAGAAAGTAACTTCTTGTCTCCAAAGTTTTGAAATGACTGAACCGTCTCACATTTAATAATTCAGACTCAGTCCTTCAAATTTTGTCCAGGAAAATAACATGTTCTTTATATTTCAAAGATGTCTTCACAAAAGTCTGCAGTACTGGATTTTCTGACGCAGAGTGATTATAAAACCCCCTTTTGTTCTCATAACTTCATGATGTATATCTATAACTCTTTCTTGTTTGTGAAGATAAGACCAGCCTTGTCTCTCTAAATGCCTTTTCAAAGGAAGATTCACAGTTGTTTGACTTTTGATCTGTGTGGCAACTAGCTCGACCACCTGCACTGGGTTTGAGCAGTTACTGAGCTTGCTTTGTACCAGCTTATGAACACAGCAAGCCTTTGACACCAGAACAAGCCGATGTGTGAATAACCAATTTACAATGTAAATGCAGGGTCCAACAATATGGGCATCTTTAATGGCCAAATGTGTAAAGTGCATATATTGTTTACTGATTATATCATTAAATAAAACAGATGGCTCATATTCTCCATCCACCTACAGTGGATTAAAACACAATGGTGTAATAGTCTGGTAAACTGGTAATGTGAAACATTGCTTTGTACTGGTGTAGTAGCATAAATAGCTGTTCACAAATGATCTACAAAGCCCCACTGCCACTAAGAGTAATTAGCTTAAGGCTGTACTGAAAGAATGCTACCTTCACAATCAACACGTGTGTGCCACTCATGCTGAAGACAGCATCTGAAAAATACAGCGGTGACAGAAAGTAGCAAGGAAGTTTCTTGGCATGGATAAAGTAGACCATATGCTTCCCAACGTCCAGGCAAGATTGGACACACTTAGAATCATGTTTCTCAAACAATTCCCTATCTAAACGCATTATTTGTGGCCATGATAAGCATGTCAGAGAAACAACAGTGGGGTTTTTTTTCACTTGCACAAGCATTTTTGTCAGGAGGAAGGTGGGGACTTGGTGCAAAAATAATTTTAAGATGCAATTTCTCCTTCAAGAAGAAAAATTAGTGTTGCAATCTTAAACTATCAGTAGATCTACTAAATAAAAGAAAATATGAAGACTTTCCTCTAACTCATAGATGTTACAAAAACCTTCTGGGTTACACTTTGATTAATATAGCAAATTCCAAGCTAAACAAGAGCTCTGAGGTAACAAATGCTACACAGTGAGATCCTGCACAAACTATTTTAGAGCTACACAAATGTTGCAGAGAACATAAATACCAGTATTTATGGCAAAATAGTTTTTCTCTGTCTTTCTCATTTTTCTCAATTTCCACATGGACTTTTCTTTGCCTTCTTGATTAGATTCAAGTCAGAGAACCATAGAATGGCTCGGGTTGGATCTTCCATATTAGTTAAAGAGCCAGTCAGAATTAGGAAATTTTCATCGGGATGACAACCAAGTCGACTAAACAATCTCTCACTGTATGGCCACACCTTCTCATTCATGACTTTTTTATTCTTCTGAGAGCTGCTCAGCAGGTTAGTGATGTGTGAACATTTCTTCTGCAGTTTTAAAGGTCCAGTACCACATATTACATGCTACCAGGGATATAAATTCTTCCTCAGTTTTGATATTGCCACACAGCAGCACTAATTTATCTGCAACAAACTCTGAGTGATCCCTCAAAGTCATAATTTATGGCCTTCTTTGTAAAACTCCAGTAATAACAGCAACTACAAAACACCACCCACCCCACCCCAGCCAAGCTTTGCTCAAACTAAAGGAGTTCCTTGTTCAACATTAGGGCTACAGATGAGCAAACTGCTCACACAACTATGACTTGCAGGTTCAGGTCCTGGGTTTTGAGGTAGAACATCACTGACTGACTTGAACAAAAATTGTACTCAGCTGAGTTTTCCTCTTCCCAGTTGTTGGTCACTTAATCTCTTATGCCTCTTGAGCACAGCCAGAAGTCCAACCTGCTACTATGAATTAGACTGAAAATGATCTAGTCTAAAAGATTAGTTAATAAGGACAAGATTCTGATATCACAGCAGTTTTATATCAGTTTGATGACTTCATTGTTTTCTTAAAGATAAAGTTCTTAGTGTGCAATCAGAATCATGCTGGAAAGCCAAATTAACTTTGCTTTTATTAACAGCCAACAATTTCAATCAAGTGTGGCAAGAAAAGTGCCAAGTGCCACTGGAAATCATACTCAGAATGCACAAAGGAGCTTTTTTACCTGACAGAAGATGAGACAAATCAATTTGGGTTCCTTAATTTGTTTTCAAATGCTATCTCTGTCCAAAATACTGGTGTGTCTATGGGCAACGGTGGGAGAAATGAGTTAAAACCTGACACAATTGCTGTTTGACACAATTACTGTCTTTTTCATTACGCGTTTAGAAGTGCTACCAAAAAAGTTAAATCTCGGTCTTTTGTTAATTTTGACTTGCAAATGTTGCTTTTAGTCAACCTAGTATACAGTCTAGTTTCAGTCCAGATATGCAACTCTATGAGAATGATTTAATTTTGGTGTCTTTATTTGCAAAGCTCCAGGACATCTACACATGAAGCTACTGTTTGGAAAGGCTGATCTTCCAGGATTTGCCTATTAGAACAATATCCAATTCCTCTATTTTTACATTCCTGTATCCCAACAAATGGCTTGGCTTGATGAAAACTAGAAACTGTAATTTAATTCTGTACACTCTTATTTATGTTCTCTAATTCTTGAACAGTTGAACAGAAATTTCTTTCCACAGTACAAGTCACCAGAAATCTCCTCACACGCACCAGCACATAAAACTTCTCTGTCTACCCAGGAAAAAGGATTTGGCCTAAACATTAGGGAAAATTTTGAAATATTTAATTGAAGAGATAGGGAATGTTGATCAGTGGAGAACAGGCCAAACAAATATCTGTCAAGATTAAAACAGGGTCAGTCAATCCTGCCTTAACACAAAGGGATGAACTTTTCTGAAATCTTCCAAGATGGTTCTATTTCCCTTCGTAAATATATGGATTAAAATGAAGTGACCCAGTGGCAAGATATCACACATATCTTGTGTTCAGAAAATGTTACATTCAGGAATTTATGGCTTAAACACTCTGCAGTAAATGGAATGTGTAAAATTCAACCTATATTGTTCTTTCACAGTTATAATGTGAGTGGTGTCAAGAACATGATCCCTAATCAACTACTGGCCTTAAAGAGTTTGACTTAATTGATTTCTGAAAAGTTGTCTCCAATTATTTCAGCAATCACCAATGCCAGCTTTTGCTAACAGTTTCTCTCCTTCACATAAACAATCGTAGCATATTCAAAACACGTTCCCTGCCTTCATTATTTCTGAATATCACATCAGAGGGAACTCATCCTACTGGAACCTCCTTGCACCTACTGCAGGACAGCCCTGCACTGCTTATGCAGATATAAGACATGGCTTCTCATGGAAGCATGTCATGGGATACCTGCTGTGGTTCAGACATGACAATGCTGGCTGAGAAATGCCTTTTGTTTCACTCATGACACTGTGAACCTTTTTAGGCTCCAGCTGCTTAATGGTAGTCAAAATATCCCAGTGCAGAAAACAACCACAAAGGGTTACATGACACTTAACCTATCACGATGCTTTACATTGTTGGTATATGCAGTCTAGGACTAGCTAGGATAATTATCCATTGGGATCCTGCTTTGCTGCAGAAACACAACTGTGTGTTAATGTTCTTTCCAGCTGTTCAGCTGGACACAAGTAGGCAGAAGGGGAGCAAATGAGATAGCAATTCCAGATGCTAGAAAAGAGGGAATGGAAGGGACAGAACAAAGACCATTGTACACTTCAAAAAAGAATGGAAAAAGAGAATTAGAAATGTGGTCTGAAGAATGCTGAGAACCCCGCTCATAATGGACGTAGTGTAGGCAGCCTGACATGGGATAAAGCTTTCCAACAATGTGAAAAATAAAACAATGCTACCATATAAATGCTCCTACCTCACCGAATGAGGGACATCCCCTTCTAAAGCTGCCTGGGCACAAGGAGATTAAAACACTGACTTATTTTATCCTATGCATTTAAGTTACTAGATGTAAAGATCAATCGTGATGTTCCTTTTTTCTTCCAGGTTTGAAGAAAACTTAACTCTGTATCACTTAGGTTGTTAGAGATGAAGGTTTGCAAAGGCTACGGTGGCATTAAACTAATCCCAGCTACATGCCTGCAATGTTGAAATTGGTCCCTTTTTAAGGCATTCAGTGCCTGTGGCCTGGAACTCTCCATGTACACTGATGGCTGGTGGTTAAATTGCAGCTCAAAAGACTTCTGCACCCTCCATGGTGCATGAGCTGAACAGTATTTCTAACACTGAATGAAAGTAAGGCAAGATTTTTCAGAAGTATTGTGGAAACAACACATACACAACACTGTCTAAGAAAGATGAGTAAGGTTTAGAAAATGGTTTTCCATTGATTATTAAAAATAAGAAATGCATCTTACATGCATCAGATTACATCATACCTAAACTAAGGACAGGGAACCCACCTTGTCCCATACTATCTTAAAATATTGCTGTTCAGACCTAGAGGTACATTTCCTGTTTTTTGGTTGGACTCCTAATGATGAAGAATGCTCACCCTTGGGAATTTTGCTGACGACACATTTATGTTTTCCAGATGTTTTGTCCATCACTTCGACAAAGAAACAAGGTTTCTTTTCAAAGTCAGAGACAAAGCGAGGGACAACTAGGTACTAATTAATGCCAAGGTTTAATGTGGAATAACAAGCAGGATGTTCCTCATCCAAGGACTAGATTGTGATTAACAGCACCACAGAGCTTATCAGTTTCCTTCTGAAAAGATTCAACACTTCATAATTGATAAAGGTTAGCTGCATAACAAAACACAAATGTACAATAACATAAGAATCAAGTAACTATATTAAATGCTTAAAAGTCAGGAAAATGATAAAAAAAGTTATTATATTGACAGTAACAAGCACTAAAATATGCTATGCATATTTTACGGCTTCCAGTTAACAACAGAAATATTAAGGACATGGTGTGCAAGGAGCACAATAAAAGCTGTGTTGCCCCAAGAGGTGACCCAGAATCATTCTGCCACTTACTCCTCTCCTTATTCAGCCTCCCTCAAGTTAAGGGAATTGCTCCTCTGGTTTAAGTTAACCATATGCTTAAATATGCTCCCAAATCAAGGTCTAAATTACTGAAGTAAACAGCTGCAGCTGTAAATATTCAACACAGAGCAGACATTTTGCTTGAGGATTTACAGTTTCAATCATTTTTCAGTGTAGAAATACATCTTGAAGTAAAAATAGAAATATATGTACAAAAAAGTTGCTGAAACAATTCCTACTCAAACTTCTTTTGGCTTGAGACCAAATATCCTGGAAAGAGGAACTCCTCTATTAGCATGAAAACAAGGCAGATGTAGCTGTATGTTAAACCCCACTCTGGATCGGTGATACAAAGACCTGCCTTCAGAAAACTGCAGAGACTCAACAGTCATGGCCAAGTATGACTGAAACAGGCTTTAGCTCAGAAGAAAATCAGTTTTTTGTCATGGATTTTTGGAGATGGAAACAGAGGTTGGTAGGGAAATAGGGGAAAAGGCAGTGGTAACACTCACTCTTTGTTTGGGTTTGTGTCCACAGGGACATGACTGTCCCTGCTGCTGTTCTTAACATATGGAAATGTGGGCTTTGTAGCCAAGGAGGCAGAACAGACACCCTTAACTTTGCACATCTCTATGAGCAAGAGAAAGCAATAAAGAATTCCTGTGCATACACTGCTGAATGGCCACGGCCCAGGTCAGTGGGTGGAGGCAGAGCACCCCGTGCCCTGCTTAAAGAACTGCCCTACACCGAGTGTCCCCTCAGCCCAATGACCACAACATCACCCCTGCTGAGAACTGCTAGAAGAAAACTGTAATCCAGGCCAATTCTAAAAATCACTTCTGCTTAGGACCAGTTGGATGCTGGAAAATTCCAGTGAGATACCTGGAGAATTTGCTTATTTCAGCTGCTACTGGAACAGACTGCTCAGATATCGGTATCACCAGCATTGTATGTGTTTGAAATGTAACTGGAGGAGAGTCTGAGCAGCCTACTCTAATGAGCCTTGCTTTGAACAGGAGGTTGGACCAGATGACCTCTAGAGGTTCCTTCCAACCTAAATTGCCCTACAATTCTGTGAAATGTTGAAGAATAACTGCAAGGTCTGAAAAAGTAGCACATACTTTGACTAGCAGTGATGCAAGAAGCAGAATTTTCCTGGAAAGAGTGAAGAAGTTTCACCAGAACTCACATTCCATTTCTGACTGCAGTCATCTTGGTCATGCAGCTGTTGGCAAGTCACATAACTTATTACCTGAGAGCTGAACTGAACCCTTACTGCCTCATTTCTATCAGACAGTGGTAGTGTCTCTGCTCTGTTGGGAATCAAATTCTAAAAGTCTCTTTTATAAATGCAGATGTGTTCATAAGCTTTTCAAAACATCATTGATAACAATCCAGAACACTGAAATCTGAAGATTAAAAGAGTATTTTTGACACAAAAATTTCCTGGTGAACCAGAGAGGATAAAAAGTTGCTCTGGAGTGTAGAAGCCATTCTTCTAAAATATTTTCCTAAAATTCGAAGGGGGTAGACAGAACTTATCTGCTAATTGAAAAGAGATTCAAATCTACTGAAATTTTTATCTGGTTGCTTTTAGGTTGTTTGTTTCCCACTGGGCTGTGTGTGGCTTGGAGACTTGCCAAATTCTTTTCTTATAAACTTTTCTAGGCTATTGGCTTAGGATATGGGCAAAACCCTGACGATATTCCAGAACACATTCTTTTCTACTTCTTTCTAGCACACTGTGAGCTCCCCAGTTCACACTGGGGTACAGGCCAAGGGACAGTGACCTGAGACAACACATTCCAGTGCCTCACCACACTCACAATAAAGAATTTCTTCCTAATATCTAATTTAAACATACTCTCTCTCAGTTTGAAGCCATTCCTGTGATCCTAGTAATGCCATGCCATAAGAGGAATGTATTAGTTTAGTAGAACCTAAGTAGTTGCTACAGAAAAAAAAAGATCATGAATGTATAGGTCATTTATATGTGAGAATATTTAAAAACACTTAGTACAAAAATACTCTTACCCACATACCCAAAATATTGTGAGACAACAAATTCCAACACATAAGCCTGGGTGCCTTATTGCTAGAGCAGCAAACTGGGACAGGAAGAACTGTGCCTATTATGCCACTGATCTCCTCAGTGAGCTATGGCAACCTACAAAACGTGTCTCAGCTTTTATTCCCCATCTCCAGAACATTTTATGCACAAACACATGGCCAGGGAATTTAGGTCACACAAAGGCAGTAATTTAGCCCTCTAGCTATCTAAATACCTGATCTCTTAATATATTCAGCCAGATTCAAAAGAGGTGCTGTTTTTACCTTTCCCAGACAGTAAAATTAGAAAGAGTTAGGCATTAATTTGAAGCACAGTGTTAGCATGGCATATGACTTCAAGCACATCAGCAAATATATATTGTGGGAACAGCCACTACATTGAGCAATGTTCAATTTAACATTACATTTTCTGTATAATATTGATGTGGAGAATGGTCCTCCAGTGTTTTATTTTATTGGTTCCAGTAATTATGTAAAATATTGTGTGGTGTGTACTGAAGTATGCAGAAATTAGGAAACAACTGCCAATCTGTGCTAATTATATTTCTTGCAGTTCTATTTATCTAATACATGCTGATTTCTTGGGGTCTGTATTTCATGATTATTCTTGTAACTAAACAAACTGGGATGATGCTGAGGCTGGGATAATGCAAGACTCTTCTACCCAACAGTCACAAACCAACTCACTGTAGGTCTATCAATTACGTGGTTTTAAACAACATTCTGAGAATTGTCTACTGAAAGCTGCTTCTATGCTGGCATTGCTTTTGGCACATTTACCTGACCTGAGCTTAAATCCTAACCTGACTTTCATCTAGATGGCTGACTTAGCTCAGCATTTTTCTTGAAGAAAAAGGAAATCCAGTGCCTTTCTGACACACAGAAACATGCCATCATGGTGTTCGACTACATAATCCTTTTGTCTGAAAAGAAGAGCCCAAGTATATATCAGAAAGATCATATTTTTCATTTGGCTTATGGAACACTTATAAACTAGGACTCCTAACTGTGATTCCCAAACACAAAACAAAGTCAAAGGTTACAGCATATGTTTTTGTTTCAGCTTCTCCAAATTACTTGCAAATGTATTCAAACACAATATGAGGAGATACTTTATTTTATTGAAAATAACAGACTACAGGGTGCTGCAAAAAAGGCTGGGGTACCTCAAGCATAAACATGGAAAGAATACATTGGTTTAGAAACCCATAAATCCTTATTTGAATCTGCCAACCTGAAAGCCAAGTAAAGCCCGAAAAAACTATTTTTCCTAAATGCTATGTCTGATTAAGCCATACTATTAAATGACAGCTGAACTTTAACATTAATATGATATTATTTAAATAACTGCATGATTTTTTTTACACTAAAATGATGAATGATTTTTGGACAGCTCAATTGACATAAAGCAAGAAACCCCTTTAATGAGATTTGACAAAATGGAGACATATGCAGAATATTCGTTACAGCTCATGTCGCAGAGCCCTTCCGGGGGAGACTTGGGTTTGGTTGGTGTCTTTTCTTTTCCTTCATTTTTTTTATAGTTTATTTTGATTGTCTACAGTCACTGAACCATCCCTTTCAATTGCCACTTCCTTCCTCCATGGATTTTGAATTTAGCTTGTGTCATTTACATATTACTCTTAATCAGTGAATTTTATGTGTTACATTTTGGAGTTGGAATTGTAAGAAATCTGTGGAACGAAGGCATCAGGTTCAGTCATTTTAACCTTTGTCAATTTGGTATACAAGGAACTAACAAAGGTATTTTTCTGAGGAGACTTATGGAGAAATAAAGCTTGTGCTAAAGAACTTATAAAATTCCAGTTTCACATTTCCTAAGCCAAGTGAGAAATCAACAACTCTGCTAAAATTTTCTCCTCTTTTTTTCCTTTTTTTTTTATAAGCAAAGTGCATTAAGCAAACTTACAGCATAAAAGCCTGTGGCAAGGGTAATTTCAGACTGAACTCTTCAGAGGATGCACTAAAGGTTTTAAAGGATGCAGTCCTTTAAAACTGTGCTTTCTTAGCACCCAGCACCGCTTATTAGAGGGATGCTTTTCTTCTTTAGGAAGCTGAATATGTACAGAAATATAGACATCACAGAGAAGCTCAGGTGCTGTTTCACTGGGTAAAGAACACATGTCTAGAGGTGCCACTAATTCAAAAAAATCTGTCTGAGAATGCACCAATGCAAATTCAAGGGGAGAAGTTATCAGTGGGTAACTCCCTCCCTTCAGTCCCACATAGAGTTTTAGGACATTGCATAATTTTTGGTTTTGTATCACCTCATTTCAATCCCAGGGACAATTTTCATAACATTGAAAGCATGGAAGAAACATGCTACAACCACAAGGGCTGTCAGGGTGTCTGCCCCATCTATTCAGGCAGAATTGATAATTTTAGTCTTTTCTCTGCACATAAATTTATGCTGCCCCAAAACATTTACCAACTTTCTCATTTTAACCCTCAAAACACCGAAACTCAAAACACCGAAATCACTCAAGAATAGGAAACACAGGAAATAATCATCAAGAAATCTTAATTTTAGAACACACATCCAAAGCCCTCCAAACACATACAAAGAAACAAAGATGAGGAATCACTACACGAGGGCTGTCCTTCAGGCTACAGAGAACTCTTTCCATAGGCATGACAAAGCCTTCTATCATCCAAAGACATTCTACACAGCAGCCTGGCGAAAAAAAAGTCAGGTATGCCAGTAAAATGTTGAGGTTGAAATAAAATTGAAAATAAAGGCACGGAGGGAGAGAAGAAGAAAAGCAAGAGCAGAAATGTCCCTACCTTGGCCTTACCTTCGCAACATTCCCGTCAAAATCCTGGAACTCTTCCCCAGATTTGCATCTGTTTCTCTAAGCTGGGGAGAAAAGAGTCCCATTAAAGGTAAAAGGCACATGCACCCCATTCTGTACAAAGGACAGGTGTTTCTACTGTCTTCTGAGCCAATTAGCTTCAGGTTTAGCACACAACAAGCTCATAAAACCACCAAAGCTCTGAAATTTAAAAATATCTTGTCTTGTTTCCACTTACATAAATATGAAACCCAGGGAAGGTAAGTCATTGAAGCAACAAAGGTGAGTCAGGATAAAGAGCAAAAGCTTTACAAATAAAGGGTTGCAGGTAGAAGCTCTATACATTGGAATCCATAATTCCCACGTGTATGTGTATTGTTTGTGTATATTAGTGAAAGGATCAAGGGATGAAGAGACAATCATGTGCAGTGTTCCTGATGCTTTATGAAAAGAAAAACACCTCTTTCTTTCACTGTTTTTCAAAGACTGTAGTTTAAAGAAAGAAACAGAAATACAAAATATATCCTTTTAGCAATTCTGCGTAAAAGAATACTGCCCCTTAAATCCAAAACTTGTACTGACCTTACAGCAGCCACCTCTGGCCTGGGTGCTCAAATGCTTTGTGAATAGTATATATACATGTACAGAAGGAACAGCTGTACAGCAGATATGTTTTTTTCATGTGAGGAACTCTCACTCACTGAAAAGACCACTTTTGTAGTTTATTAGGACAAAGGAAACCTAAAGTTTACAGCTACACCCAATTAGCTGTTCTACAGCTCTCAAAAATATTGCAAAATAGGTAAAAAATGAAATAGAGTAGATGAAAAGTTACAAAGCAAATGAACTTCATGATTATTTCTACTGCTTTTTAAAAAGGATTAAAATGTTCCCTCTCTTTTTGTGTTTATTAGTGTCCCACAAAAGGAAATCTAGAAGATTACAGGAAGAATGGAGTTACTCTCCTCTTGCCTCTTTTGCCACTGGCAGCTAGAGGAGAGACATCTTTTGACATTTTAGACCTCTTGAAACCAGTGGGACATCAAAATCTACTGTAAAAAGATAATGTAATGATTATGATTATTTCAGTTATGAAATAGCAGGGACCACCATTTCTAGCATGCCTCAAAACACAGCTGTGTGTACATATATAAAAGCATTCTTCTTATGAAAGCTGAATATTTACCTCTTTATTATCAAAACAGATTGAATGGATTACCTGAGTCATTGACTTCTTACTGAAAAAACTTTGTTGTAGTAGACAAAATGCATCCTGTATTAAAAATCCATCAAAACAGTAACACTGCCAAGGAGACAGGCAGTCCTCCAATAAAAAATCACCTTCAACATAACCAGTATTATATCTTGAATATTTGAACAGCAGCAATATTAAACACAGTCTCTATTCTGGAGCACAATACTGTAAATATTTGCTGCTAGATTTAATGCTTATTACTGAAATCAGTAGGTGATGTGACAATCAGGGTCACATAACCTTTTTGCATAAATTTCCTCTTTATTCTTCTAAAAGCTGTTAAGAAAACACCAAGTAGAAGCTGGGACTGGATAACACCAATCAAGCCTTGCTCTTAGCAATATCATATTCAGTGGGAAGGCTTGCACTAAGTCTCAGATCTCTGTAATTATGCGCTATGATGGAACAAAGATGAGTATTATATTCCAGGGAGGCCATTCTCTCATTTTTTCCTGATTCATCTAGACAATTCAAGCTCCAGAAAAGCAGTTTAGCCCAGTTTGTCACAAGTAACAGCAGAAAAAACGTCACAATAATTTTTAAAAGGCTCATTAAAAAGCCAAGTTCTTATCTATGCTAGAAGGGAATCTGAAGTACAAATGTATGCTTTACATTGGTCTTTTATTATTCATAAAGATGCATTTAACACTTGGGGCTTCTCCTCCCTTTTCACAGAAAAGTAGCGCTCTCCTTTTTACCATTAAATGTTTGATCCTAACTTTCCTCTCTTGCTGCAGGATTCTACCTGACAGATAGAATCAGTGCTGATAGTTAGGAAGTGGAAGCTGAATCTTAGAGGTTTGACAAACTCCTCTAAGCAAGATGACCTCATGTTTTTATGGTAATAAAAAAACCCCACAAAATAAGCGAAAGAAACACTAAAAAAGAAACAAACACGTACACACATAGTTGGAAGATCTCTAGCTACCTCCCAAGAGAATGCTAAGAAAACACCTTTTCTTCCTGCTCTGGCAGAAAAAAAAACCCACAGGAAGAGTTTCAAACTGTATGTTTGTTTTTATTTAAAACGGAATTATCTGATTGCAGTTCTTCCACCATTTCTTTACCAATACCAGCACACCACAGAAGTGTGGAATGGAACTGGTGGAATGTGAACCTCTCAAACATCATATGTTTCACAGAATTGCTGTAGTGAAAACATTTTGAAACAGGCTTTGATATTAGCAATGGCAAATCTACATGGTATTTAAAATAATATTAAGAATAATAATGAGAAAGCAGGAAGATGAACAAGATGCTGACATCGATATCTTGTCTGATTTAAATGAATTTTGATGTTTTCCTAAAAAATGTTGCATCTTTTAATGTCCTGTATAGTCCAGTTAACCTATCTGACCTGTAGCAGAGCTTTTATCCCTTCTCTTTGCCTTCAGAAGAAAATACAAGTTTAACTCTACAGACAGGAAAATTCACACATGTAAATTTAACCAAACCATTGAGACATTAACTTATTTACATATTGCTTATTAAAAAATTTCTTCCTAATTTTCACAACATTGAACTGCTAAAGCTGACCATCATACTCACGCTGACAATTTCATTCCAGAAGACAAGTTTATTCCCTGGTTGATAAGATAATAACTCCATGAATTTAATGTACAGCTATTGTGCATTGATAAAGCACCCTCTGTTCTGGTCTTTCAAAATCTCCAGAAAATGGGAAACTAGCTAAACTATCCAAGATCTCCCTGAAAGTTCATCTGAGTGTATACAGACAGCTGGAACAGGTCTACCCATGTGGCTCCACTGGAGAACTCTTCTGAATTACCTAAAGAAAATATTTTAAGTGGCTTCTGATAAAAAGCTTGGAATCTGAGATCTCCATTATGTCAAGAGGGTTTTTTTGCTGCACTGTGGTGGAGTGTGTATGTACTGCACTTTCCTAGAATATCCTTCTTATTTTTAATCTTGCTCTTTGCATCTTACAGGTTTTGCCATCAAAGAAATTTGCTCCTCAGGTGGAAAGCACTGAAAAGGGAAAGTTATGCTATGAACGATGCGTACATTGAGTGATCAGAACCACATCCCTGGGATATATAGGATCAGCAGAAAGGAATACATGGCATTCATCTCCATTGCCTAGGTTTTATTTGTCCAGCTAGAAACAGAAAAGCATTTCAGACTCAGCAGTCACTGGGGATGTAAGGAGTGAAGTGAAATAAGACACCAAGTTGCCAGAACAAAACTTGGTCAATCCTCACAATTCTTAGTTACATTTAGTGATCCAGCTATATTTAGTGTTTTAAAGTAGGTAATGCCCAGCACTTCAGAAAGCAACTTGTACAGCTGGCAGAAAATGCCTCATTAATGCTGTTACAGGAAGCTTTACTAATCAAAGCTATCCAAGTGGAGAAACTCCCTGGGACATACAAAGAAGTTTTTTTAAAAGTGCCACTGGTCATTTAAGACACGTGTGGGAGAACCTAGCTTTGTAAAAATTGGACACTTGGGAAAGTATCTGAACAACAACTCATGGACAGAAGGTCCTGGTTCTGTGAGCAGAAACCAGAGACAGAGAGGCTGGGTTCCCACATGGAAGTTCAGAGAACTTGTACATATTGGGCTTCTGAGCATCTCCATTAACTCTGCACAGTGGAGCTGATCCCCACGGAGGCCACATGAGCCAGAAGTGACACAGATATGTCACCTTGGCTGCAGAGACAGAGCAGCAATACCTGCTCTTCACACAGACCTGCCTGAGGGGCTGTTATCTACGTCTGCAGCTACAAAGAGTAAGGTTGCTCAACTATTAGAAGCTCACTGGTGATACTGAACTGTTTCATAGGAAGCCTAAGAAGTCATTGGAACTGATGGTATAACAAAACCTTCAAAGGACAGAACACTGATCTACCTGTGACGGTGACAGAAAATTTGCTCCCAACAGCAGATTTGGTGACTACAGTGTGACACCCCATCAGAGGGACTTGGGGCCCACGTGAGACACTTTGTAAGTTCTCCACTGCAGATGTGATTATATCTCATCTGGATTATTTTTGCATGCACAAAGAACTTGCCCAATGCAAATAAAATGCAGAATCAGCAACTACTTATTACCAAACTTACCCTTTCCCGAGCACGCTGGATCTTCTCTCTGTCATGGCTGAGGTTTTCAAGCATCTCCTGTCCAATCTGCTCTGCAGTAAAAAATGAAAATGTAGATCGTGAAAAATACACTTGTGACTACAAGGCCTTAAAATGCCAAGTTAGATTCTGACAAGAGCATTTAATGTATGTGGTAGCCTAATCACTCCTCCTAACTGCAAAGAGGAATACATCATTGTATTAAATTTTAAGCTTTTCAAACAATATAAAACTGAAGAAGCAAACCAAACCAGAAGCTGCCCCTCTGCTGTCTCTTGAGATTGTCTAGGCCCTGGGAATTGATGCTGACCTTTGATCTGTGAAACAAAGGCAAGAAGACTTTCAGACTTGCTCTAGATGCTGGGTGCTCATACTTCCTATCCACTCTTTAAGCCCAAGGAAGTGAGTAAGCCTTTGCTAAAACACCAGCCATCCTTGTACATCTGAAGACACAGAAGTCATATTAGAAGAAAACCTCTCTCAGTGCCTCTCAGCATTTACCATTGATGCTTAAATGAAAGCATTTTCAGGCTCAGCCCAGTTACTGGTATCTGCTTTGCTCCACCATGGACTGTTTCTGGCTGGCTTAGAGATAGGCTGTAATCTCCTGACGTTTTCAGCAGCAGACAGAGACATTAATTTATAGTCAGCACCGTTTGTGTACACAGGGGTTGTTTGCTTCCGCAGCTTACGCTCAACCAAAGGTTGCAAAATTATAGTGGAGAGGCCTCAAGATATGGTACAAAGACAACACAAGATGCCAAAACTTTACTCTTCAAACAGCTTCAATCAAATGCTTCTCTAACACTGAAATATTAGCAGCAAGTATAGAGAAGAGATTTTAATCTTCAAAGCTCTATAGAAATATTAAGAAACCCTCCCTGTATTTCCCTGAAGGAGAAAAATAAGTTAAATCATTCCCATTTTACAGATGGGGAAGCAGGCAGAAGGAGCTGAAGCAGCTGTAGCTTTGCCTCAGGACACACAGCACGTGTGAGACAACCAGCATTTCTGCACACATTCATTTAGGGTACTTAGCAGGCTTACCAGAGATACGAACCAAAACAGTAAAACTACAAAAACATGGCTTTTTTTCCCCTAAACAACAAGAAAAGTGCCTTGCTTTTGTTCTGGTGAGTGAGTGGGATCCTATAATGTCATTATTCAGGGAGCCTTGCGAAGCGGATCATTAAAAATTCACCAATATGTTAGTCAACATGATTATGACCTTTTTTTTTTTAATAGCTACAGTCCATTTTCAAGGAACAATCCAAAGTAGAATCACCTCAAACTTTAAAAGTTTGAGACAAGCAATGTTATTTTAAAATCCATTTAACACAAGGTACACAGTCTGCCAGATAAAGTCTGAGGAAATTCATTACATATATATTTCTCTATCAGTTGCCAAGTATAGTACAAGTAAGATAAATATTTCCTCTGACCACAAATTGACATCCTCATTATGCTATCTTGTCCCTCTTGGCTCGCTGCTCTTTACTTTTAGCTGTATATACAATGCCTCCCAAAGGTGAAATGTGGTAAGATACATGGGTTTGGAGTTAAAAAGGCTGCACAGTGCAGTGCAGTTACACAAATGGCAGCCTCAGAAAGCAATTCATGAGAGCCTTTGCATGTCAAAGGACTTACAGGATGGAACTATACTGAGCTTTTCCTCATTAAAGCACTCAAAATACTGTAATATGCAAACAGAAATATGTGTTCAGTATAATCCAGGGGAGAGAAAAAACAAAGCAAAATCTCTTAAAAGAGAGGGGAAAAAAAATCAACAAATCACTAACCTAGTAACATGAGGTGAAATGATAAAAAGTGTATTTAGTGCCAAAAATTACATGTATGTTTGCAGACATAAAGGAGCACGAGGTGCAGATTTTCCTTCAAAGGGATAAGTATAAAATACATGGCTAAAATGGCTTGGTACCTCAAGAATAAAGCTCAAAAATATCTTTGTAGGAAACAGTTTTATTTTTATTACATCATTTTAAAGCAAGTTACTGTGGGTTTGTATATTTTTTTTTTCATCTTCTTCCTGTCACTGGCAAGTTCACACTCTTAGCTTTTTATAATGATTGAGTTTATTTTCCAACCATCAATGTGACAGCAGCATCAACTGTAAGTGAGGGTAAAACACCGTCACTTTGACGAATAGTGTATTTTCCTCTCATTGTCGATGACTGAAGACATCAATAAATAAGGAAGGAGAGCATGTCAGCCAGAATATCACAGAATGAATTGTTGATATGACACTTAGGGATTAAACCTTCAGCCATGAAGTTCAACCTAGCAGAGGGGTCTGAGAACTGAGATAGTTGCGTTTCTTCCCAGCAGCCTCTATAGATAAATAATTGGACGGATCATCAATTTTACAGGAGTAGCTTTACTCTACATGCACTTTCGTTGATGATCTTTGGCCTGTTTTGGGCTAAAATAACAACATAAGTTGAACAAAGAGACATGATGGAGATAACATAATCTCACAAGAAGTTTGCAAACATAAATTGACACCTTTATCCTCTTCATATCCTCATTCTACTCAGAAAATTCACTGATGACAGTGAAACTTGATTTTTAGCTGAAAGGTCAAGACAGTCAAACAAAAATATTATTACATAGAGAAAATAAAGACTTCTCGATACGAAGACATGTCTCCACTTGGTTTGCAACTGAAAGCACCTGGGACTAGAAAAAATGTAGCACTAGCCCACAGTACAGCTAATTACAAGCTTGATATCATTGCTATCTGCTTGCTAACATTTTTCAGGTTTCCTCACAACTCTGATGTTTTCCTTCCAGTTAAAACATTCATCTATGTGGCAGATTCATGTTTTTAGTGCAATGATGCTGTATGGACCTTCCCAGCCTACTTATAATGCAAGTCATTGATGAAGCTACTACAGTTATGTGAAAAGGTCAGGTTTGTAAGATATACTGTAGTGCAGATGCATGAATTAAGACCAATACACAAACTAAAGGGTGTTGCCTGTTGCCAGTAATGGTGTTATTTCCACAGAATCTTAACAATGTCAATTATTTGGGGATTATGTCAGCCTTTCAGTTGTTTTGTATGGACAATGTTTAGTATGGTGCAGTCCCAAGTCCTACCAAAGACTGAGTGGTGCTGCCTCTTCTAACTGAAATTCCTAGAGATGCATAAAATTATGTTTTAAAATTACAGCTAAACTGTGAGAAGCAGAAGGGTGAATGCATTTACATCATTATTATCTGTGTACTGACAGAGGGCAAGAATATTCGATAGAGCAATTATCTCAGTCTTAAACAATGCTGTGATGGCCAGAAAAAAATATTTCTGAAAAAGTACATAATATTAACAAGCATCATCCTTAAATGGTGAATGCTAAAATCCACAGCTCTAAATGTATTCCGCCCTAAAGGTGTTTGAACAAAGTATGGGAAATCATCCTCTTTAGTGCCAAGGACTTCAAAAATGCCATGTTGTGAGTCCAACACAAATGGTGCCTGGTTCTATGAGATCATGTTATGCAAGAAAAATATAACATTTCTTATCCTAAAACACTGAAATTAATTAGAGGAATGAATACAACTTTCCCTACTTGAAGAAAAAAACCAACACCCCACCCCCACCATAAACGTAACAAATGCAAACCTAACTTCCCCCTTCATGTGTGCCCAAATTGGCACATGGCTTTCATTAATTTCAAACATTTACGCTGAGATAAATCCAAAAGACAATGATCACTTCTAGCAATGCTTTGCACTCCTGAATAAGCCCTTTGTTTGGAATTTGCTTGTAACCTGTATGCAGTATTTATTTATACATACAAATTGTAATTATTTAATATGCGGTCCACAGAGTTTGATTTCTAATACCTACATACATACAGAGTTTGATTTCTAATACCTACATACCTACATCCTACAGGATGCAAAATAAGTTGTGCTTGACTGGTTTTCTTTTACTTTTTTTGCCTCCAGCCATTTGAGAATTTATGTACTTTATCAGCTAAACTGATTCTGAAAGAGCTTTTTCTAATCACTCAAGTCAATAATACTTTTTTGCCCTAAGAATGACTAATGTATTTATTCAAGAGACAGGAATGACATGGAATGAGCCTCTCCAGGCTTTAGGATAAACAAAAATGCTTTTTTATGAATTTTGAAGACAGACTCCCCATTTTTCTTCTCATATGAAAAATAGAATAATCCAACATAGTTTATAGAGCACTTTTTCTCTCAAAGTGTACCACCTGTGTGTGCATATATATGCACGTGTATATATATATGTGTGTGTGTGTGTGTGTGTATGTACATATAAAAGTGTCATAAGATGCAGCAAATATCTTGATATTATTTAAAATACAAAAAAAAACCCCTTAAAACCAACCAAATCACAGAGAGTATGCCTGGAAATATTATTTGCTCAAATCTCATCATATATACAATGCATGCATCTGAGCTATGTAATTCGAGGTTGGAAAAGACAAATTAATTTACACTGGGAAAAGCAGAAGATCATGTTAAAAAAAACCCACTGTGTGTTGACCAGAGTAGGAGTGGGGAACAGTTCCAGGCTGACATCCTCAGCCTTGCCAAGTGAGCAGTGCCATTTTGGGGAGTGCAATTTTGTGTTGTCTTTGCACAGAGACGTCGCATGCTCTGAAGATGTAGCAAAAGCTTATAGAAGATTTTTGGAAACTATGCTGACACAGGCTGGAACTTGTTTTTTTTCTTAAAGCAACTCCATTTTGGACAGGTTAAAAAGTTTTGATTTTAGGAGACCAGGATAAATCATCAACAGCAGTGTCTGGGAAAAAACACTAGAAAGTGTTAAAAGCTCGCTGTTCAGAGATGACAGCAAGCAGATTTACAAACTTGGAAAATATAGGTTGCAGCAGTTGAAGAATTCAGGGTTGAGTTGAACACCTTATGCTTCTGACAGCAGAAAGTTAATAAAGAAAGTGATGACATATCTTGAAGTAGAGGGACACAGGTAAAAGTCCAATAAATTCTCCAGTTCACAGCTGACATATCTACATTGAACAGCTGATATAATTAGAAACAGAAGGATTTAGATCATTAAGGTTATTAAAAACCAAGTACAGGGTAATACAGATAAATGAAGGATAATGTAACAGCCATAAGCCAATGGAGAGAGAATTTGTAGAGCATTAACAGAACAGTGAAACATGAGTTAGTGCTCAAATGCCTCAAGAATCTGCCAGGAAGATGTTAATCTGCATGCTGCTAAGTGGTCAATTAACACAATAAAATAAAAATTAGCTACTTTTTACAGGGATTAGTTGGCTTCTTCAGCAGAAGCAAATGCTATATAGGTGGAAAGAGCACTGACAATCCACAGCATTTCACCGAGGACATCCAACACTTCCAGAGCTGTCAGAAGTTCAGTTGCAAGAGAGGATAAAAGAAGTTGCCCGGTCTTATTGTGGAAGCAAGTAACATCTAAAAATACCTCCCAAACTTCCAAAGTGCAAGATGTCCACCAAAGTAAAAATACAAACATTTTTCAAATGACAAGGTGTCCCTATAAGCTATAATGGATGTTCATGAAATTATTTCTATTGGCCAAGAGCAAACGGGGTTGGTTGAGACTGAGGTCAGAGAAGCCAGAAAGAAAAAACATCCAGAACACCTAATCAGAATTCAGTCTTTGTGTTTGTTCAAAATAAAGAAGAAAAGATATTTGAGGATGGTGCCACATGCCTTTAAGAACAAGCTGGGAGCATTTCATAACCACCTCCCATGGTCCAGGCCTGGTTTGTCCTTCCCCAGTAAAAAAAAAAAAAGGCAGATGAATGAGAAGAAAATAGGATAAAGAAAGAAGAAAGATGACAGACCTAGTAACTTCACCTCCAGTTGCTTTTTCTGTTTCTAAAGTTTCATACCTTTTCTGAAATCCTAAGTTAGATCAATCTGCTGGTAAAAAACAACTCATTTCTCACTATCTGATGTATTTTTTTTTCTGTCTACTCCTATCACCAATCTAGCTGAGCTCCCTTACTAACATCCTCACAGCAACATTCACAGGAGGTGGCAGACTTTGATTCTGCTGAGCACTTGTCTACATTGCAGGCTGGCCATTGTTCTTGCCATGCCCCAGCCCAGCAGTGCTCGTCTGCTCCAAATTCCTCCCATCACATCTTCCTCCCCTAACCTCTTCCTTCAAATAAGTTCTAAGGCTAAAAAGAAATCTTTCCTTAGTGTATCAATAAGTAAACAACTTGCTACCCCCATTTCAATCACTAATAATGTACATGGAGTTGGGAGCCAGCCCTCAGGGTCTTTTACTATTTTTTAAGTGTTCCCAGGATGGCAGAAGCCCCTGCTCGCTCTGAGCTTGGTGCAGGAATGGGTGATGCTTCATTGCAGTACTGCCAGTCTTGAACTTGTCTGAAAGTGGTTTAGCAGGGGATAGTATTAAAAATCCTGATTGCATCTAAATTAAGTTGCAGAAATACATCCTCTAAAACTTGAGTCACAAACCGACATTTAATTAAACTTGTGACTCCAAACAGCACTGAGATGACACAATGGTGATCTTTGGTTCATCTAAGGCTGTATTCACAATCATTATTTAATCAAAAGTGCTCCACCATCTACCCAGTTTGCTATAAACCCAGAGCAGTACAAATAATTAATCTGGACTCTGCATTACTGGTAGTTTTAAAATGTGCAGGTAGAGAGCTGGCAACTTAAACCTGCACTGAGCAGCTTGAGGCTCATAAAGTTGGCCCTGTCTCTAGAGCTGGTCCATTCCTAAAGCAGTAAGTGCACTTCAAGACACAGAGCTGAGCACAAAATAGATGAGACAGGCTATTAGCCAACCAGCAAATAGAAAAGAAGCCACATTATGGTTTTAAAAGAGAATAAAATGTTTTGAAATTCTGAAATATGTTTTAAAATTGAAGAGTGAAACAAGAATTTTTTTCAATCTTATTTTACTACATAACTACTACATACCACAGTATATGACATTTAGGTAGCACAATGATGAAGAATAAAGACTGCTAGTTATATCTGTAAGCACTGGAAGAATTTATTATTTTTTCAAACTGATTCTTTATGACCCATTATGTAGCTTAAACTTATCAATAGTAACAAGAGTGTTTTGCACTATCTCCTCTGGATCACAAGTAGACCTATGAGAAGAGTATATCCTTCAACTTTCTTTTAATTTCTTCAACTTTCCTTTCAATCTGAGAAAATGCTCCTTGAAGCAAAAAGCAAAGTTATCATCAGAAACTAAAGCCAGAGCCAAACAGAATTACATTTGGGTTTGTTCAGGTTTCTCCCAACATCCAGATTTATGTTGAATCTACAGGTCAATTAGAAAGTCAGGAAAGCTGGCAACACAAACAAGAAGTCTAGGCCTGTTTGATCTCTAACACTTCCATGAAGCTAAAGAGTGTTTTAACCTTTCTTGCACTGTTCAGAAATTCATTTCAAATGTGAATGGAACTATCTCCTGCTGTATTCACATTCATATTTAAACAATGAAAAACAGAAATAAAATAGCACTCAGACATTAGAAAAATAAAACAAACCTAGAAGCTGATTAATAAATAATGCTTAAACACATTGACCAAAAAGCGCAGCAGTCTGTGCATAAATAAAGTATTCTGTAAACAGTGTGTGTATATAAAAAAAAATATATATAAACTTCCTTAAACCTGCTAAAGCCCACGAAGCAGGTGAACAGCTCAGCAACCTCGGAGCTGGGTTGGGTGCAACTCACTCTTTGAATACGAATTAGCAGTGGGTAATCGCAGCATATTTATGAGGCCTTTTGCCTGGTCCTTCTCTCCAGTGAATGCTGTATTATTCATTGCGTGTGCCCTGACCCCAGTGCGCTCCTGTTCTGACAAATCATACTTGATTAAGACAAATCTTTATTAGTTAGCTAGTCAACTTCCCCATTTATCATTTGCAAATCCCATTCTCTTTTTCGGGTACAGTAAAAAAGTAACTGAAAAAGAAACCATTTTTTCTCCGTATAAAATGAAATGCTTGTTACAGCCAGTAAGCGCAAACTGAAGTCTAGAAGTCAGTAAAAGATGATAAAAAAAGCTTTAACGGGCATAAATTACAAATGGGCCAAAACCCTAACACAACAGTGTACCTTGGATAGGCTGAAGAAACATTAATTAGCTCATTGTTTCAGTGTTTCCCATTTTTTCACAACCTGAATCTCTCAAAATCTAAATGCCATAAAAAGAAATGCATTGCAAAGTTGGAGGATGAAAGTACCAAAGTTTAAAAAATAATAATAATAAAGAGAATGCTGAGGAAAGTCACTGTTCAAAGGTTCTACCAATACTAAAAAAAAATCATTTAAAAGGAAGAAGAATGAGTACCAAATTACTAATGAAGCTTCATTTTCTCTTGAAAATGCAGTATCTCTCAGAAGAGGTGTCAATTTGGAGAGAAAACCCTTTTCAAGACAATGTTAGTGTATTTATTGGGTAATTTACAACCAGAAAACCAGTTGATGTGCAATGCACAACAATTTCGTCATGACGCTGGTTTTGCTTGCAGAGAAGGATGTTCCTTCTACCAGAACTCTGGAGATCTGAAGCAGCTACCTGGAGGTGGAAGGACAAGGGACAGAGGGAAGGGACAGTCTGTAGCTTACTGGGCTGGCTGCAGTTCCAGCTCCAGCTCTACCCCAGAATTTTATTCTCTGGAGGAATCTCTAGCAAATGCTCACTTGGCTGTATTTTTGCTTGATGATGAACTTTAGTAGATTGTGCATTTTACTACATTTTGAATCTTGATTTTCTACATCATGCTGTTTATACCCATCAATTAGAATGTATTCATTTGAAGTATATAGCAATTTAAAAACCTGCACCTAAAGGACAAAACATCAAGATAAACATCTTGGCGTTCCTTACCCAGTACACTTCTTACAGTCTTCCTCCACTTACAGCTTCCCATCTCAAGCCATTTTTCCTTTGTTTTGTGTTTTGTTTTGTTTTGTTTTGTTTTGTTTTGTTTTTTTACCCTGCAGGACCAGTGCAGCTATGGATTCTGCTGTTTTTTCACACACATGAGCTAAGTGCTAGCTATTTCCATCTGCAATGTTGCCTTTGATTACACACGGAGTAATGCTGAGAAAACCACTGCCTCACTAAACCCACAGCAAAGGTTCAGAGGGAACAATGAAAAATACTCAATGGCCTTGCAAATCAGTGTTATCAGGAGGTATACAAAAGGGAAAGAATCCAGACTAATTTTAAAATCTTGGTTGAATTTGCAGGGCTATGTGTATATATATGCATATATATATATAAAATTAAAAAGTCTCTGCTATTGCACTTGTAAAACAAAGATATTTCTTCTGGAAATTGCTGAGATGGAAAAACAGACTGTCCCATAATAGAATTTTTACAACACTCCTCAGAGTAGACTTATATTTTAAGGATCAAGTTAAGCTCTTCAGATGGTGTTTTAGAGGTTGACTTACATGGGACCTTTATTGCATATAGACACAATTTGTTTCTAAGGCATCCCTGCTAGGAAAAATTGTTGAAAAACCTGATTTTTCAGTAAGTGCCTAAGATGACAAGTGTGATTTCTTCTGATGGAGCAACCCAGCAACACTTGTCAACAGTTTTGGCACCTGTACATTAGATTACCACTATATGATTTGATTTAGGGTATTTGGAGATTTCTAAAAACAAACTGCTCCACAATAG
This sequence comes from Promerops cafer, assembly GCA_013398275.1. Classification (NCBI taxonomy): domain Eukaryota; kingdom Metazoa; phylum Chordata; class Aves; order Passeriformes; family Nectariniidae; genus Promerops; species Promerops cafer. The sequence continues at coordinate 641,867 of VZSE01015367.1, read as the reverse complement.
AGCAGTTTACTGCATGAGGCAGCAGCTTCTGCTTGGATGCTCCCAACGCAGCAGCCTGGAGTGCTCAGAGTGCCATCCCAGCTACTGGAAATGTCTTTGGGGCCCCAAGGATTTGGGTCAGGGTTACCAGGGAGGCTGCTGCTTGCTCCTGGGTGCTACTTGAACTGCAGCCAGCACAGACATGGGCACTGAGGTGCCATGGAGAAGTGAATAGTCTCTGTGGGGATGTCCCAGGCTGGGGTGACATTGCCCCTCTCTCCCAGTCTGCCAGACTTGTCAGCATGCAGGACAGGTGCTCTGCTGTGGGACATCATTAACAAATCTGTGGGACTTGTTGGCAGGCCACTGTTAGAGTTTATTTGTGTGGATGGTCTGTATGCTGCAGACAGAATGAATTTAGTATGTTTTTTCTTTGCTGTAGCTTATTTGTTGATTTCTAGAAGACAAACATGAGTAAAACATTATGTCTAGCAGCCCTTAGGCCACACAGTAAAGAGACAAATATCTGGATTTTCTGTCACGCTCAAAGATCAAGAACACAGGGAGGCAAGGTCAGATTTGAGAAAGGGCCCTGGACTGCTGGGTTCTGTATTTGAAATGAAGTCATGCCACCTATGGGCAGGTACCATCCAGCCCAACATCCTCACTGATGTTACAGACCTGAGCCCGTGGCCATTTTCACATTTTACTGCAGTTTTGGATGCCAGTAAAAGCAAAATAAATTGATCTTTCTGAAATTTCTTCAAGCAACCTTTAATGTTGCAAGATAGGAATTTGAGAGAATAGAACTGTAGTACTGTCTCAGGCACTACTGCACCCCTGGTAAATACTTGTACCTGCTTCCCTGGTTCTAAAATGGGTGTGAAGGAATCCACATCAGTCAAACAGTGTGTAACATTAAAAGACTCATGTTCCTATGGAAGGAATTTAAATACTGCACTTAGCTTCTTATATATTCATTTCAATACAACTACTAGTTTGAATACCATTTTAATTGAAAAAAACCAAGATTAGAAATTATTTTTAAAATTAAATCTGAAGTGGCCCACTCTCCTCAACTACAAAACATTATATTTAATCTAATAAGGGGTTTTTAGATGATTTGAGCCCCAAAATATAATTATCCCATGAGTTGTTAAATTATTGCAGTATGACAATTTAATGCAAACACCCAGTTTACAAACATAACTTTGCTGGAAATTCTCAAGAAGTGTTAAACCGATGTCAGTGTCTCAGTAATTTCGCAGTTTAAAAACAGTTAGAAATGTAATGACTACACTGCACTTGATTAAAGCATTTACAGCTCTAATCAAAAACTGACAGCAAGATCAAAGATGTTAACTTAAATCTCTCTTCTAATTATGTTTAAAATGCCACACCTCAGGCCTGTCTCTCCTCTTCTTTTTCAAACCAAATTCTGCTTAAGAAAGATCTAACACTTCTTAACAGTTCATTATCCAATAAAACTATTCAAAGCTTAAAAGCAATCTACACAATTAGTCAGGACCTCAGGGAGTCCACCGGTAGTCTTTATTACAGGGCTTCATATTAAAACACCTTAATTATATTTGTCAAATGGATTTCATTAAAACCCATCGTCACTTTAATTTTCATATTTTGACAGTGCTGGCATAGCATTATTACCACCTGCCAAGCTACGAACTACAACAAAATTATCAAATTCCTTCAAATACTAAGCAGTTTCTTTTTGTACCTGACCAATGATTTCCCTCTTTTTGGTGAATGCACCATAATTAAGAAGAATAATTAAAATTTCATATTCAAGCAGCACACAGGCAAGCTAAACATGCAGTGTATCTGTTGCAGGTGTGTAAATAAGAACCTATATGGATACCTGGTTGCCAGGAGCACATAATACAAAGGTAGGGCACATATACTGAAGTGCTTCTGAATAATAAAGCCAAGACATCAAACAGAATGCACTATTATTTAATCAAATGACAACCATGAGGATTTGAAAGCAGAGGACATTTTAACTTCTACTCATTATACTGTCATTTCAACACAACAGATCTGGGGATTATGACCATCTACTGTAACCACAATTTTATTTTAGATTTAATCCATGGAGGTTCCATTTGACTTTAGACAATCACATTGAAATTTAGGTAAAACAAAATTTTTCATCCTGTCTTCATACAGTTAAGTACTGTGACAGGGCTTCTGATATTTAGGATACATTTCCAATGCAGGACATACCAATTGTTGTTTGATTTTTTTCTTAATACTAAATGCCACAGCAATTAATGACTTTAGATAATTACCAATAATATAAAAGGTAGGTACCAGCATCTGTCATGCAACACAGTTTGGGCTGTTAACATCATCTGGGATATAGAAATAAACTGTTTCCTCTTTTTTGTTATCTGAAATACTGTACAGAAAACTGAACCAATTTATTGTTATTGTGCCTATATTTACTGAGCTGAATTCAAGCCTGATTAACTCCATGTTCTTCAGTGAACATGTGTGTGAGATGACTTTGGCCCACAACAGATAAAACAATGGCATGCAGATTGCAATGGGGAAAAGAACAGAGAATTTTCCTTTCTTCCACATAATCATAGCAAGAAATAAGAAATTAAGAGGTTTCTGCCATATGTCTAACACACTTCACTGCTTTGTACAAAGGTCTCGAGAGTAATGATCTCCGTGTGTTATGAATATTTTAAGACTTATTAAATGTTCTTGGATTATTTTGAGTAAAACTATGGGATTCTAAAGAACTGGTTTAAATGACAATCAAATATTATTCCTACTTAAGGTGAAATAAAAATTTTATAATTATTTAATGTATTATCAAGGAGGAAAGCTTCAACCTCTTTCACACCATATCACAAGTTTTAGCAGAGGAATTACTGAAGACGTGCTGGGATTTATTTTATTTAATTTGTTTTATTTCTTTTCATTCCTTTAATTGCTTTTGAATTACAAAGAAATAAAGCAGAGTACTTACAAGCAAGGGACTATGCTGATCCCAGATCTTTTATTTGACTTTTTGGCAAGTCACCTTATTTCTTTTATCCTATTTACTCTATCTGTAAAACAGTGGTAAATAATGTTTCTACTAGAATTCCACTGAAACAAGCAAATGCCCACATGCTGCTTAGCTTCTGCTACTAGGACATCTTACAGCAAACAATCAGAATTTTCTGGCGTCTCTTGCTCAACTTCAAACTATCACGACAGCCTTGGGAGTTTCTCTTAGAAATCCCCTAACCCAGAGACAATCTAGGAGAAAAGTAGTGTTTTGAAAACAATCCCAGCCCAAACCAGTGTAGGTTTGCTTCTACTGACCTGGTGGGAGCCAGCTCCTCCAGCTTAACACTAGTATGGATGGAGGGAGAGGGAAACGTCTCGGATGGGGAGCTGGTGGATGAGGGAAGATCACACGCGCCTTTGACACCACTGGTCAGGCTCTCCCTCTGGAAATCTCCTCCTCCCTCTGCACCCAGGCTCCTGCCCTCTCTGTGAGGGCTGTGTAAGGCTCTGGCTTTGGTTCCTTTCCTCCCCACAGATCTGCAGTTGATTTACGGCTGGAAAATCTCAGGCACCAACTTAGTTACTATTTAATAAGGGCCAGATTTCCCTCCCTGCTACACTGCTCTCTCCCATCTCTCTCACTGCATAGCCTTCAACTCAAATTCAACACAACACAGCAATCCCTTGTTCCCCAACATGTCTCCACACCATCTATTCTCATGACATGCAACATGATTGTCTTCCTTTCTACCCAGCCTCAACATCTTTTTTTACTTGGTTCTTTTTTTTTCCATCATTGCATTTTGGGCAAGCTCTCTGATTCTTTCTGCATGACATCCATAGGAAACAGACTGGTCCCAGCCTTTCCCTTCTTAAAACCCTCTTCTAAGCTCTCACTCTTTATTTATATTATCACATACTTTTGTTTTAGCCTTGCCTAAAAAACCTATGCACCACCTACAGTAATCCAGAACACTGCTACAAACACTGTTTTTTAGTATCATACTGGTCTTTTTCTTTCACGCCACTGTCTCTCCCCAGTTCAGCACAGGAAACAATAGCTACATTCCTTCTGTAGCCAATCCCTTCATGGTCTGACTTCTCCCATTGTCTATCACCATATTAATTCCTCTCTCAGCTCAGATATCATTCACCTGTTAAATTTTTACTCAACCATTTCTGCACTTTCTCCCATGCTGCCACGACTGAAAGGAGCTGAGCATCAACAACTCATCACCTCATCCCACTCCTGCAATCTCTGGTCTGGCTTCTCTTGTCCATCGATATACCAGGGACAATAATTTCTTCACAGTCCATGGAAATCCCAGGCACAACCGTGAACCTTTGTGTTAGCTGAATTTCTAAATGTCTAGTCCCAGATGCATAAGGAATAGCAGAAAACCTAGTGAGCCCATGAGAGGATCATCCACAGGGGAGGAGGAAGGTACAGTAAGAAACAAGTTAGCACCACTTGTCTTCAGTGTTTCAGAGCAGGTGTGACACAGGGATTTACAACGTACACTGCATTACAGTCAGGTTTTACCTTCCTAAAGCAAACACTATCCCCCACAAGCTATCAGCAAACAGAATGTAAATCTTGTTGTCATGAGTGAATAATTTATTAAATTGACACTATTACTAATAATTACAGAAGATGTGCCTGTTTTTCACTCCTGACAAACAGGAAGCCAGCCATGTTTCCCGTTTCAGTGACGATACACAAGGAACAATTCAAAGTGATGCTCGTCCCTGGCTGGCACGTATTCTTTACCATTTGAAGTTTATTTAATACAAATGAGGGTCTACAGAGCCCTGCTGACATGAAGTCACAAAGACCATATACATTTATGAATACTGCATTTACTGCACTCTGTATGCGATGTTTGTTAGGTCTCAGGGCTGAAATCACAGCTCTGAATCTATCTTGAAGATGTTAAGGATGCGTTGTGAGCTTTTGCTTTCTCTCCTCCTGCCCCCCAAACAAAACAAAACATCACCACAGCCTTCATGGCTTTAATTATTAAGTTTATATTTTCTGTTTTATCTTAAATCCCATAATGGAAGTAACCAGGGTTTTTTTCTGTCTTCTTGTTTCCTTGTTTCTTTTTTTTTTTTGGTAATAGTATACACTCTTGATGTCGGAAGGAAATGTGAAGACAGAACAATCCAGCTGGATTAGACATTTTTGAAACCTACTGCCAGCAGTGAGCTGTCAAAGCCAGCAATCAAATGTAACCCTGGTGAAAAAGAACTGGGGACTGCTGTGAGGAGATTTACTTAGAAGAAACTCTCAAATAGTGCTTTTATGTCCTGATTCTCCTCCCCTGAACCAGTTTTATATCTGCTTGTTGTCTCCCCCACCTCCTTGAAGTTACACCTGGTTTACAGTCTGTGGTAGGAATACTTTCTCTATTCCAAAATTAACTATTGCATTTCTATGGCCTCAGTGCAGAACACCTTGACAAATACTTATTGTTCTCCTCCTAAGTCTTAAAATCTATGAAAATGTGGGGTAGCTATTAATACAGAGATCTCTACAATATGTCCAAGAGTAAAAAGTCTTATTGCCATTTTTTTTTCAGCTCAGAAGCTGACAAAAGAAGAATGTAACCAGAAGTCAGAAGGAAGGGTAAGAATTCATTATTCTGACCATAGTCCCACTTTTCTGCACGACCATAATTATGCTTTATATTCTATCTTTTCACTGCAAAGCTGTTAATAAGCATAAGGACAACCTGGTAATAAGCACCATTAAAATTAAAAGACACGAGAAGATATTTTGCTATGGCAATGGAAAGGAAAACAAGACAAAAGTTAAAGAACTGACTGGAACATGAACACAATTTAGGGAGTGAATCTGGGATATTGGAGAAAAGGGTCTCAGACAACCAATGGGGAAAAAGCAAAGACCAACACTATGTTGACTAATTATTACAACAGCAACATCCTTACATTGTACAAAAAAGGTCTTTCTGGATTAAAAGAGGAACGACTACAGAACAGGAGGGTAACATCTGAATTGTGGCCATATCTAGGCTTCCAACATGCCTGAGTCTCTCTCCACTATAAAATGAAAGTAATGCTACTTAATTATTTTTGAGCAATGGCATGAAGATTTATTGATTAGTACCAATTTTTAAGCTTTTAAGAACCCTCTGATTCATGCAGAATCTGAATTGTAATGTAACAGTCAAGGAAAAAAAAATAGAATTACAAGTGTCCAATTTGTGTGATATGCACATTCTTTCTGCTGGACAGAAAATCGCCTTTAAGATTGGAACATGAGGAGCTACAGAGGCCACTGTAGATCCACATGCTGGAAAAATTTACGAAGAGTCAACTGAATAGTTTAGTTTCACAATTTGTGATTTGAAAACTCAGTACCACCTTAAATTTTAACCAGAAGAGAGAATTTATAGAATACTGGCTACTTTCTCTCTTTTAAATTGATCAGCCATTACAGTTAACAACCTTCCCACATCATAGAAATAAATAAAGAATGTTGTATCCATTCTAATTTAAAAACTCTTATCATCATTAAAAACACAGTTTATTTAGTCAGAAGTTCCATCTATTATGTGCTGTAATGATTTAATAGTGCCAATTAGATCTATAGTATTCCTAGAAATGGAGGAGTTGCAGCTGGAGCTCTGCAGACCAGTCAACCAATTTTCAAAGGATATTCAAAGGTCTGCACCACTCTATTCTAGGTAGAAGATTAAATTGTATAGGAAAAAAGAAGCAGGATTTCAAAACAAGTATTCCAATATGACACATAACTCTTCTCCCTGGGCTTTGCTTTTGTAGAAAAGAGAAGTATTTCTCCCTCCTATTCCATAAGTAGCTGGAAATGCTCTGCATATTTTAATAATGACATCAAATAACTTGTTAATTCAAGATACTTTAGCCAGCCATGTGTCCTAGTGAGAGACAATGCATGAGCCCTTTTAAGTATCTACAATACAGAATATGTTCCTTGATAATGTCATTAAGCCACGATGACATGTAGCAAGCAATTGCTGGCAAAGGTCAATAACCTGATCCATTTATACAACGAATGCCTGTTAAAACAGTGTTTAAAGAACAATCGAATGATTGATGACCATAAGCTCTGTGTTGGCCATGATGTGCTGGGTGCACACACGGCGTGTTCTGCAAGCACTCCACGTACCTCTGCTGCTGGGGGTAGCTGGGGGGAAACTCTGTTCTGCCAGAAAACAAACCAAAATGTTTAGACAAAAATGCTGACAACAGTAACTGAGTAAATAGAGGTCTGAAGATGCATTTGTGAGCACTGAGCACTAAAAATGTGACGGTGATCTAACTGAGTACAGCTCAGTTTGAAAATAAGGTGCTCTGGGCAAAACAGACTGCAAGCACCCTCTAAGCTCCATGTCAAAGCCTGGGAAAAAAAGAAGTCACAATCCCATTGATCTCTATCACTGATTTCTAAAATTGTTAATTTTTAATTTAAACTGATGCATTAAAATGCAGCTTAATTTCATGCACATTTCAATTTTGCCAGCTCAAAAGCCATTGTCAAAATTCACAGGTCCAATTTGCTGTGTTATTTAAAAAAAAGGGGAGAAGGATCATTTCCAAAATATTTTTGTTGTTTTAATCTGTCAACAACCATCATTCTGTCAACAGAGTGCTGCACACTTCTTAGAATTTAATAACCTTTTCTAAACAGTAATTAACCTAACAGCTTCTTACAAGTAATTTCTCTGTCTCACCAGAAAAGCATGGTGACCTGTGTGTTCTGTAGGATAGGAATGCTTCCCAAAATTGTCATATGGGCCCCATGCAGAATTAATTCTGTCATTCTAAAGTGACCACATTTCACTTTTCACAAACAAGGACGACCTTGAAAGTCATCTATATATATATATATGATCATAGAAGTAATAAAATAAATATGATCCATCCAAAGCATTTGATATGCTATAACTGTAATAGTTCTGTCTTTCATGAGATAAACATGCTGGGACCACATTGTGCTGCTGAAGTGCACCCTTCAATTAAAGAGCATTTCTGCACACAAGCTAGTTCCTCATGGAGGTGTTGATTATAAGTGGCATTCATCAGAATCAATGGTATAAAAATAAGCTCCCTGCCATTTTGCTGCATCCATAAACAGGTGTGGCCTGAGCTTTATTAGGTGCCCAGACAAAATGACATGCAAGGACTGTATCTCAGCATGAGTCACAAAGCAAAATTACAGTTCTTTGCTGCACTTGTGAGACTTCCTAAAATACGTTTCCCAAGTCAGGGGCAGCAGTCAGTGTTGTTGGTTAGTGCAGTCAGGAACTGGATCCACCCCTTCCCGGGCCCTCAAGAACTCCTGCATCGTGGTACAACAGTCAGACACGTTCCATGACTGTTCTTAGAGCTCCACCTTTCCTACAGAAGTGCAATTTCTGCATGGCACAGAGAGCAGTGTTATACTGGAATTATATTTAAAAGCATTCATATGAAGAGTCATCACTTCTTCTCCAGTAATGTCCCACCAGCCACAAAACCAGCTGAAATAGAGCAGAAAACAGTTAAAGCAACAGTGAGTTACACATTGATGACTTTTCCATCTCGCCCTCAGCGCAGATGGAAGTTCAGTCTGCTCCTTAACACACATGTGCCAAACAACTGATAAAAATGGAGGCCAAGTACTCCAAACTTCTTTACATTTTGGAAGCTAGCATCAACTGACCTACTAAAGGAATCTATGCTGTTTCCATCCTGTTTGGCTCTGTACTTGAAGCCTCTCCTGCCTACATTGTTTTAACCACACATAACAGGATGGATTTTTCCCCACAAGGCTTTACAGGCACATCACAATTTTCACTCCAAGAGTCCAAAGATCTTTCAGCAAGCCAGTCTGTTTCTCTTGACCCTCCATTAGAAATTTTCATCTTCCTTCTTACTCTGTGAAACAAATCAACCTATTTCCCATTTTCCATGACTCAATCCCATTGCTTCCCTTCCACTACTGTCCTCCTGCCAGGTTTTTCCCACCAGCTCCTCTTGTGTCCTCCTCTATCTTGTCAACCATCAGGTGAATGCAACACTGGAGCCTGATGATTTCATTATGAACTGACAGTCAAAGACTTGTCATTTACAGATTGACAATGGAGATGTGGGAATGTTATAGTTCTTCCAAAAATCAGAATAAATTAGTGAGACAAAGGTGTATCTCCTGACTTCCAGTTTCTTAGGATAGAACATTGGAACATTTAGCTTGTAATTTTTCCATGTTTAAGAGGGGGAAAAAAGGCATCATTCTCAGGTGCTAGGAACCTTCCACTCCACATTCTTACATGTTCTTCTAAGATGTTGAAAGAAGTGGGGTTTTCTTTTTCTAGTGTTCCTGGTATAGAAGTTAGTACCTTTGAATTCTGCCTCCTTGGCAGGGGGAGCAAGCCCAAGCTGGGGCCCAGAGCTGCAGGAGTAGGAGTTCATTACAGACCACAGACCAAGAACAGCTCAGAGACTTGCAGTGAAGGCAAGCATTCTATGTGTTTAGATGATTCTTAACTTCTCTCTACATTAAAGAGCACTACATTTTGTTGGGTTTGATTTCCCCCCCCACTCTTTTTGGCCTTGGGAAAAATCCACCTTCACTTTATTAATAGTGAATTAAAATGGTTTTTCTGCTGCAATTTAACAACTTTTTTTTTCCCTGCACAGAGACAAGATAGTCTTCTCTCTTGAACCCTTCAACATATTTGTTCTGCATTATTTTTTCATTCGCAGTTATCCCGGAGGCTCTCAATGTTTAAATAGCTCCCTCCTTCCCATGTAAAGCTGTGCACTAATATCGATCAACTTAGGCTGGGAGTTACTATGAGGCATTTTTCAATAATCAGCCAAGCTGTTCAGAGAATGTCTTGGATATAACCCTTAGGTAAACAGCACAATACACAAGGAACTTTCACTCAGCAAGCACATCTTTCCATCTCGAGGCTGGTTGCCAGTGCTTTATCAGACAAAGAACTCGATTCTGACTTTCTACTCTGCAGGTCAGAGGCCAAGTTATATTAGCTGAGGATGTCTTTATCCTTATGCACAGCATTTAAGTTTTTTAGTACACTTGTACATTTAAAGATCTCACAGTCATATGCCCTTCAAATAAGGGGTCACGAAGTAAATAAGCTTTTAATGAGTATCAATTTACTTTTTAATAAAAAAATAAACACAAAATCCTATACATCTAAGAAGACAAAGGCGTGGCTGTGCAACAATTTTAGGTATTAACTAGGTGAAACATCTTTATCAGTGAATTAGAGTCAATAGGAACCCTTATCTGGTTGAGGGGAGAGGAAGAAGAAAATAATTCTAAGCAAAACAATTAAAACTAAATCATAAGAAAAGGATGATACAAATAAACAATATTTCAAGTAGTATCCACACTTACAGAGAGATGAGTAAGCTATCTGAATTGTTAGGTTTTCACTTAATTCATCCCTGATATAAAATGCCAGGTTTATTCTGTTTTTACATTACCTTATTAATCAAAAATGGGAGAGAAATGTGATTGGCATGAAAGACTTAAAATCATTCATACTTTATGCCTTAAATAGCTTCATTCATTGGTTACTTCCCACAGTACTTAATTCTGAAATGAAAAACATGGGGTGTTTTAATTTCCTCTTCTTAACTGTAAAGGTTCAGATTATGCTACATTGTTTTTTGGGGTCTGAGAGATCCTTAAAAGACAAGCCTGTGTAAACTAAAACGGCAAAAAAAAGTCTGATGTAAAAATAGTCCTAGGTCATTGCTTTGCACACTAAAAGCAGTGATGTTCACACCCACCAGTGGGCGAAAGATAAACATCACAAAAGTAAATAACACTCTGAAATAGCTGGCTCCTATGTGTCCTGCAGACAGCACAAACTGTTTTGTTGTTTTAAAAAAAGATTATGCATAAGCAAATCCACATGACTTTAATGACAATTTCTGAACGTGTTTTCAGGTCAACATCTGTGCTGGGGAGCCAGGGCAGGGCCCTGTGGTGCAGCTGTTCCCAGCGCCCTGCTGGCACTGCCCTCACTGGCTCCCTTTCCTGCTGGACCTGTCCGTGTCCAGGCTGGCTCCTGCTGCAGCAATCGCTCCCTCACCAAGCAGTGAGGCAGTCTGTGGTGGCAGGACACAAAAATGAAGGTGAGTGTGGCTGGGCAGCACTCGGGTACCAAAGCTTTGCGGGATCCCCACGTGCATTGAATCGAGACACACACAGGGGCCCTTGGAAAGCTGAGGTGCCCCACACCCAGAGCTCTCTGCATCTGACAGATGGCTGAGGAGCACAGCACTTACCTCTCTCTCTCCCCACAGAGCACCACCTTAACCATCAAGAATGAACAGGGTTACAGCAGCTCAGGAAAATTCTTGTACAATGGCAAATGCAATTCAATGCAGGTAAACGCAGGATAAAAATTGTAAGACAAAAGATTCCAAAAGAAAGCCAAGACATTAGGGGAAAGTGTTCAGAGGCATAATGATTGAAGAGAGATTTAAGTGTTCTCCTGGGTTATGAAAGTCTTAAGCTAATGGATAACTGCAGTGGGAAAATAATGCTGCACAGTAAGCTGCATGCCTAAAGGAATAAAAAGCTAAAATTCTGGTGCTGACTAGCACATAAGACTGACTGGAAGCCCTGCCTATAGTATTGCATTGTCTTGATGCACATAAATTAATATTTCCAAGTAAACTGACAAAAGAGGAAGAAGGAGGGAGGAACATCTGAAACATAAATTCGTATTTTATAGCCCACTGTAGCTGGCTCTGTACCACACAGAAGCTGCAGATCACCACCACACTGCTGCAATTTTCCATTTCTCGCCATATTCTGTGAGAGTGCAGATGGGATTGCAAAAGAGAAGTCACAGAAAGCATCTCCACAGGGTCATTCAGATGCCTTTGCTGTGAATGTATGCTACATGCTCAAGGGCAAGTAAAGTGCTGGATTCTTTCATAAAATAGATTAAGAATATTCAAAGGGCTGAAGGGAGGTGGTAGGCAGAAAGGACAAACAGACAGTGATTATAATGCACACATACAGTATAGCTTTCCTTATTCTTAAAAACAGAACAAACCAAAAAAGTCAACCAACCAAAGATGAAAATTCAGCTAAAAACCTGCTTATGACAGATCTTGAATTATGGGAGGTGATGTGCATGTTCTATGCTTTGAGACAGTAATCAAAACAAAACAAGAAAACAACATCACCAGCGTGTCCTGTAACCTGGGAAACATTTAGAGTAATTCGCAAGATGGAAAAAACTTCCATGGTAAATACAAATTATAATGCTTAGGTCTTTAAAACAGTGTTAATTCAAATTATTTCAGGACATGATTATTATAAAGCAGGTTCAAGCATAATTTTACACTTCAGAATAACTTCAGCACAGTCCCTCGGGGAGCTGCAGCCAGAGCTTCCCCTGAGCCTGGCTTGCTTAGGCAGAGCACTGCCTGTCTCCAGGTCATCCTGAGCTCTGCTCAGGTGCCACCTCCCCAGTACAAGGAAGGCAGGACTTAGGAACACAGAGTGGCTTAAAGTGCTGGCCCATCACCTTTACAAACTAATTTGTTCAGATATGCTCTGTAGAAACTAAAGTCTTGGAGGAAGAAGAGTAGCATCTGATTTGGCACTTTATACGACACAAAATCTTTGTCACGTCCCAAGTACTGTGTATCAAAAATTGATTTCAATTTCCTCTAGAACCCATCTCAAATGAAGATCAAAAAATGTAAGAATTTTTGAAAAGGAATGAAACCTCACACATATGCAGGATCATTGCCAGATTTCTGTGCAACCAGAGAGGGACTTAGGGCAGAAAAGACAGTCGTAAGACCATTCCCCAAGGAAGGTTCTGAAAATCAAGATGCTGCCTTTAGTTACCAAAAATTAGTTCCAAGTTCAACTGGTGCAAAATTTGAAGCTAGAAATGTGCAATCCATTTGAATCATGTTTAAATTTATTTAATTAGTCAACCAAAATAAAACCAAACTCCTTTGTCATTATTTAAGGTAGACCACAAGCCACAGCTCAGCACAATGCTTTGCAACAGGGATCTGAGCCCTGAATTCTCAAACTAAGTCAACCTTAAAGAGCAGTCAGTGGGCAAGGGCACCTGTGTTAAGGAACACCATCTTTACTCTTCCCACACTTTCTTGTTAATCCCCTGAGGGTGCCATGGGTGACTGGAAGAACTTGTCAAGGCTCCCTGCTCAGCACATCACCCCCATGCTCTGCTCAGTGCATCTGTAACAGGCACAGAGCATCCTGTCTTCCTTCCACTCAGTGCTCTGGGCACGTCCCCCCATCCTGCTGAACCACCAGGACAAACAGCTACAGGCTGCAAGTTTTCCTCCTGGACAGAGCTGTCACATGAGCCCACCCCACATCCTGGCACGGGTTTCACCCTGGGCTCCATCCTGACGTCACCTGGTGGACAGTGGCTTCTGCTCACAACACCAGTGAACACCTGGCCCCAGCTGCTGGGCTGGGGGAATATCAGGTTGCTGTTACAAAGGTTTGCTGGCAGATAATTTTAAAGAAACATATTCTGAGAATGTTTTTACAATCTTCACCTCTGCCTGTTCTGTCCTAAAATCTGTTTTTCACTATTGCTTCTCCAAAAGACAAATTTTATGTTTCTTTTTTTTTTTTTTTACTTAAACCCACTAGAAGGAATCCCCTACTGCCTACACAATAAAGTCAGTCAGAGGCAAGATTCTTTCTCACAGATCTTATCCCTCTAAGCCATCAGACTGACTAAACCACCATCCTTTGATCAATAGGCCGCAAAGTGGGAATTTTCAAAAAAACCTTTAAGCAAAATAAAGTTGCTTCCTTATTACACACAGGCTTCCTCCCCCAGACTAGAAGAGTGGTGGGATTTCTTTTTTTTTATTTTTTATTTTCATTTCTTGTTCAAAACTGTAGAGTCTGGATGCAAGATAGATCCCATCTAGGCAGAGAAAGCACTGAGAATAAGAGTATTTACTACCACTAAAAATGGTGATTTCATCAAAAGCTCAGCAAAGTGGCCAACTGTGAGAAATCATGAACCATACACTAAATTTGACCATTTGTTTACAGTTAAATATACATTAAAAAAAAGGTGTCTAATGGACTGTCTGTAAATGTAAATGTATGCTATGTTTAATCAAAGGGATGTGAATAAAAACTGTTTCTACCTGCAGCATAAACGAGGACTGATTCTTTGAGCTCTATTTTAAGCTGTCCATAGTGTCAAAGAAAAAGTAGTTTCATGTGTGAGACTCAGTTTGGACACTGGACTTCTGAGATCATATTACAGCAATCACCTAGTGTTAAAAAGCCAAAACATCTTTTTGGAGACCACTGCCAGACAGCAAAGAAAATGACTCTCTAATAAAATCGGATCAATTTTCTAGCTAACCTGTCCCAAGTGGAAACAACATAAGACAGGTACCCAGAGAGACAGCATTAATGATGGGTCTATGCAATGAATATCATATGCTTCCCTGGACATAACAAAATTGCCTGGGGCAACTTTCATATGAGGGCTGGATTGCAAGTTGTCTGTCTTGCTTCTTTCCCCTTCCTAAGCTAGCTCCTAGGCTTTTATTTTTTTTTCCTAAAGAGGTAAGATTTCTCACTGTGCTTAACTGTGGTACAGAGTTTAAACACATGGAAAAAAAGAACAGATTTATGTAGTGCAGCTGAGACACTTAAGACAGCTGGGTTCAGTTCCTGTCTCTGGGACAAGGCACAGCCTGGGGAGGTCACTCTGGATTGCTTTTACCTGATCAGCAGCCCACACTGCTGGGCTCTGAGCAAACATCAAGCTCACACCAGCCTGAGGTTCCACAGCCCTCCTTACATGTTGTCAGTCTCTTCTGGACTCACGAGGTTGAGGTTCAACACCATAAAAATAACCATTATCCTATTTCCCACATAAGGGATTTTGGGCAGGCAAAAATCTGGATTTTGTAGGCACACAGGAGCATCCTCTGCCTGCCCAAAATCTGGGACAGGCAGCGTCCAAACTGTGCTCAAACTCTAACTGAGATAGCAATAACAATATCCCTGGACATAGGCATGTTGAGGATTAATTACCAGAAGCAAATGAGACATCCCACCTAAATACTAGATCGGTTAGATACATTATTTTGAAAAAAAGCACAAGCATATTGATCTCAAAATACTTGCGGTAGGATAAAGGAGAATTTTTGCACTAAAAAGCCCACATGCAGGATTTAAATGCCAGGTATCACATAATCAGCTACACTGTTGAATATGACTGCAGCATGTATGAACATTTGACTAAAGCATCTATCACTTACAATATTTATATTATGAGAGTTTAGATTGTTCAAAAGCATTTCTATCCAGCTTTTTACATACTAAAGACAATATTTAAAGAACAATATTTAGAACAAAATTTATTGTGCCTTTTGGCAACCATTTTCATTGAAGAAGTAATAGTACTCCAGTGCAGTCTCAAATCCTGACAAAACCAATCAAACAGAATTCCCCAAAACAGCCCAAGAGACAATAACTGCTATTTCAAATGCACTTCCACTAATTGCTTCTTTAAATCTCTATTACTTTTCACGAAAGGAAACCTTTTTGCACACAAAAAGGGCTGGGAAACATTTTTTTTTCTCAGTTAACACCTGTCTGCAGATGTTTTTAAAACTAAGTTTTCATTGTAGCAATTTTTTGTTTTTTTACTTTTGCAGTGATCACTATCTATATTACAAAGAACTGATATAATTTAATTTGCAGATAAATATTCCTCCATTGCATCAGCATACTAAGAAAAATGAAAAAAAGAAGAGATCTACTAGAGAAACCCCAGCTGCGCTGCCTTATGCAACAGGAATATTTCAACAAATTTGCCTTTTATTTCCAAAGCATTATCAATAGTACTGCAGCAGAAGTAGGGCATCTATACTTGGCAGTTAAACACAGGCAGGTAGTAGAATTGCACTTTAAATATAAATATAATGAAATAAAAAATTGGTAGAGTACATCACCTGCACACCTTAATTTCTATTCATGTGACTCTAGTGTTATAGTAATCTCAGTTTCAAATTAATACAGATTCAGTACACATACGGTAGCTTAAAATATGTTTTCAACAAATAATTTCACAAGTGGGCACAAAATCTAGCTTCCCTCTGCCACCAGAAAAGCTGATCTTGTGCTCACAATGCTGCCTCTGGATTTGGAGAACTGGGTTTTGCTCATCCCTCTGACACACGTCTGAGAAAGTAATTTAATTATGTCCTTCATAACATGGGGCTCATAATTTCTCTCTCTTGCCTGGTGACATTGTTAATATTGGGAACGGGGGCTGCAGTGCTGGCTTTGTGCTGTGGGATCAGGTCATGATGCTGCAGAGGCACGTAACTCCTGGTGGTACTCACTGGACACCCACCTGCCTCCATGACCCTGACCCACCATACCTAACACACAGCAGCCTCATCTTATTAATTTTTTATTAAATACCTGCAAAGAATGGGAACTAAGTAAAAAAAGCTGTTGGAGGTAGGTGCAAATTACCTTAGTGCAATTAGTCAGAAATTTAGTTTTAACAAGCAAGCATTTAAAATGCAAAAGCATTGTAAAGTCATCTAATCTCTTTCCCCAGTTGAACTTTCCACTTGACAGTCAAAGACATAGGGACATGAAACTGAGAAACACAGGTTAAGCTATGCTTTATTATTCCACAGCATATCAGTCCAGCCCCTGAGCAACATGTACATTAAATGTTTAAGACAGTGATGGAAGCCCTGTGGATCTTTACATCTCATCTGTGCACTTTCAGTCCTAGGCCAAGCAGCACAGGTAAGAAATACTACATGATTTACTCACTTCTTGTTTTATTTTACAAATAGAAAGCAGCAATCCAGCTAAGAGGAGGCACTGCTTTACAGATAATGCTGGGGATCACCAGAAGTCTGTAAAAGACACAAATTGAAAAATTCAGGTACTAATGACAAAGCACAGGGAAAGAGTGGTAATTAGAAATATATTAAAGCATGGAGCAGCAGGGGTTAATGCACTTGCCTTTCAACACCCCAGTATTAATAAAACCACATGGCAGTGTAAGTTAGTTTGTACTTCTCCTGCTAACACAGCTCAAAATCTGCCTAAGGATGTGAAGGGCAAAAGGTCTCAGGACCTTGCCATGGAAGGAGCTGCAGGAGATGTCCACCCCAGCACTTCAGCACCATGCTCTGCTCCAGCCAGTGTCAAGAGCTTTCCTTTCAGAAGAACCAGACTTTGCACACACAAGGAACAGACTGCGCAGGAGATTCACCGCGCTTTAAGCTCGTGCAGATGCTTGAAAACAAGCAAAAGCTTAACACTAATCCTGCCCAGGAATCAATGCTAACTAATCCCAGAGTCCCCTCTTCCCATCCCTGTGGAGGGCACAGAAGAAACCCCACAGCCAGGCCAGCCCGCAGCCAAAGGCTGCATTCCCACAAGGAAAGCTTGGGTTTGGTTTCCAGTTTGAGTCTGTCTCTCCCTAGGTTAGAGGGGGAGAGGAGAATGATTTAATGCTGCTCAGCAGCAGCAACCCCTTTGGGCAAAGTAAGCATGGACGGGGTCCAGCCAGAGAAGGGGGAGTCAGAAAGGTTCTGGCTGTGAAGACATTCATGTGACCCAGGGCAGAAAGAGATTTTACTCATCATACAAAATGTTAACTAAATGAAGGCCCAGCAAACTCTGGTTTTGTATTTTTTAAAAATCTACTTCATGCATCAAATTATCTACCAAACCACCTACTTATTTGTCTTTAATGACTAGTACGAAAACAGCTATCTTTTCTTAAGTGCATTGTAAACTGAATGACCCTCCTATAAAAACCCACTGGATTTATAGTGTTAAAAGCCAAAGTCCCAGAACCATACCTCTGTTTACTTGAGAAGTATAAACCATTACCCAGAAAACAGAGAGGCCTTTTACAGAGACTGGAAAACAAATGGTTTAAAAGCATTAAGATCTACATATCTTTCCTTCCCATACATTCAAGGCCATCAATCATACATAATCCAGAACATACGAGGTGCAAAAGTGCTAAAAAGGGCCCATTAAAATACAAGTCTTTCCAGGTGTACCACCCAATCACCAGAACTGAACACAGAGCAAAACCAGCTCCCACTTATACACACAATACCATTAGAGGCAATTTATCATGTCTTCTTAAAGTGATATATAGCACGTTATGAAATTGCTCATTAACTCTCCCAGCTAAAGCCCAGCTTGCCCCCATGTACTTAAGTGACTGTAATTGGCATTTCAGAGGCCTTGGCTTAGAATTCACTCTTATTTACAAAGCTCAGCTTCTATAATCAACTTTTTAACCTGTTTCTAGTAGTATTTGTAAGCTCATTTTTTCTGAGTTAGTTTTGCTTATTATGCAACGCAATGGTTCCTTTTCAGCCCCCAAACAGATAGTATTTGAATTAGATTTCTTCCTCCCCTTTCCCATTCTCCCTTCAAGAAGACCTATAAAAGCCTAAGGCCATACAAGCCATGACTTTACTATAGATAAAAAGCCCCCTTCATTAAAATACCATTGTAATAAGCATAGAGACACAAAAACTTTTTTTTTTTAATTGGAAAGACAAAGCATTCTCTTAAATATTCAAGATCATGATCATAATCATCCTATCACATAAGTATCATTAGTCACAAAGACCGGCATTTGCAAAGTATTTCAACACATGCTTGAACTCCAGCACATGTTTAAGTCCTGCTGCCTCCAAAGGGACTTATGTGCACCTCTGGCTAAGGGCCAAGCAGCCAACTTCACATATCAGCACATGAGCAGTTTCACACCAATGCTTTGCAGGATGACTTTCAGCCAAAGGTCTCAACAGCCTTCCCGTGGGAAGACAAGTGTCACTGTCTTGTTCAGCTGGATGAGAAAGAGAGACACGGGGTTTGGCCAGCTTAGAGCCTCTCCCTAGCACTGCACCAGAGCCAGGAACTAAATCTTTCCAACGAAACTCTAGCAACCCCAAATGGTTCCCCATCCATAAGACCTCTCCTGCCTCAATCAGGATTCAAGCTTTGCTCTATTTGCTTTGTCTGCTCTGCACTGGCAAGCACAGGGCTGATGCTCACAGCAGCCACAATACTGTCCTGGAAAACAAAGTCCTTGTGGAGGAGCCATGCAGCAGCTCAGCTGCTGGACCATACAAGGCAATGCTAATGGACTTACCCAGCTTTGTGTGCCTAAACCTACACATGAGAGAAAACATTCCAGCACAAGCTGATATTCCCAGACCGGCTTAGAAGTCCTCATCTCTGGTTTGTTTGACTATTTCCACTTCTGGTCTCTACTCATCATTATTGTGCCTTGAAATGATAGCAAACATTTTCTTTTTAACTTCATCCCATTTCAGTCTTTCTACTACTTTTCTGATAGCAGATGATAAGGTTCACTGTCACAGACAGAAATATACAGAAATGCATTACAAAAGAGATGCTTCTACTGAGGGTGGAAAATGATGCTCAGCAGGCAAAAGTCAGTGAGAAGGCAATTGCCTCTGAGGGTCTTTTGCTTTATGGGTTAATATAGAGGTCCTCAAACCATTTCATAATTGCATCACGTCTTAATAGAAGACTGGCTTGCTGACACCTTTCCATTTGCAGCTGTCTGGACCACCTGCCCTCCCCATTTGCAACCGCATTACATCCCCGTGACACCCTGTAAGAGCAATGCCTGGTTAGTGATCTATTTCATTTTACCTTGTGGCAATTTATCAGACTGAAACAAGGGGAAGGGCCAGCTCCTCACCGCACACAATTAGTTATGCAAAAGGTGATTTTTAGGAAACAAAGTGAAAACTGTAGTTATTGTGATTGATTTGATTCCTCAGCACAGACAGAGCACTTGCCTATGACTGTGCTGCGATGTCTGCATGGCACAGTGCCCAGCTCTGCTGTGACTGCTTATGGACAGTCACCCAGGGCATGGCAACATGTGACAGACTAATAAGCCCAGTGCACTCAGCACAGGAGTCCCTGTGGATGGCTTGAGAAGGACAGGACACAAATGACTGCAAATTAGAGTAAGTTTTGCCAACAGGAGCATAGCCCCCTCATTGCCCTTTTAACTGTTCTAAGCCCAATTCTCAACCGATCCCTTTTGACACTAAAAGATACAAAGATATCAAAACCATCCCAAATCACTTAGAGAGTATCTTGAATAGCTCATTCACAAATTAATTGCAGTATGTCATCCTTTGTAGTTCACAGTCTATTATTGCTGCCAGGTGCACTGGCAAAGGCAGTATTTGCCTCATGCTTTAGGCAGCATTTCTCCCAATAGAGGACATTTTCCTCTACTGACAGTATTGCAAGACTTAGAATGTAGGCTCAAACAAAATAGGAGCAATATTGTCCTAAGTATCACAAAATATACTTGGATAAAGCCCACTCCAGACCCTGACAGCTGAAAACCAACAGAGAGATCACAACTGTCTCGAAGAGAAACTGTCTGATATCCTAGTCTTTAAAAAAAACAACAAAAGCAAGACTCAGAGAAAGAGTGATTTGACCAGGATCACTTGGGATGCCTGTGGCAGAGACGCAAACTGAACACAGCTCTTTGTGACCAAATACACCTCTCTGCCTTGTAACTACAAAAACACCTTCTCATTCTGACTGCCTGTATTTAGGAGCTTAATCATGCTGTGCTGGTTTGGCTGTGATAGAGTTAATTTTCTTCGTAGTAGCTGGTATGGGACTGTGTTTGGGATTTGTGCTGGAAACAGTGTTGATACTACAGAGATGGTTTTGCTATTGCAGACCCCAGGAGGAACTCAATAATATGGAGCAGTGTTTGGTAGGTGCTGGCCGGGGCCCAGCACAGTGCAAAAAGTTTCACCACCCATGGAAACGTTCAGAAAACATGTGGATGTGACACTTGGGGACATGGGTTAGCAGTGAACATGTGGGCAGTGGTTGCACTTGATGATCTTAAAGGTTTTTTCCAGCATTAAGAATTCTATGATTCTAAGTTGCGCCTCCTTGGAATGGCCATAGCACTTCTTTCCCCCAAGCATTCTACCACTTCATCAGGATCCTGTAATTGTTCATGAATAAAGTTCCAGATCATCGCAGGTAAGAAATTCTCTAGACACCTGCCCATATTCTCCCACATGCTGTGCCACCCATTGCCATCCCCTAACGAAGCCTGGGCCATATTCCTAAACTGCTTGTTAACCTTAGACAGAACCAAAGCATTATTTCTAGGAAATACCAATAGAAGTATTTTAACTACCCAAGGACGTTCAAGGTACTGAGAAGGCCTTGTAAAGAGAGAGAAAACATCACAGAGAAAGGTAGGAAAGGTGTCATTCTGTAATTCCTCCACAAAACTAAAATGAAACAAAATTTCTCAGCGAAAGAATGACAATTCCTACTTGTCTGCATAAGATGGTACCCAGAGTACAGTAGTAGCTTCAGTACAGAGCCCAAATACCAGATTAAGCTTAGGTCAGTGTTTTAACAACAAATCTTCCAGGCAAAACATCACTAATCACTACAGAGCACAGCAAACTGAAAAGCCAATACCAATCTTTAACATGTACAGTGAAAAAAAAGGGCATGGTGCAGATCAGATAAACTAATATCAAGAACAGATGAATCAATATCATCACCCACAACCATTAACAGATATTAACACTTCTAATATGCTCTGGTCAATCTGTTATTATCTCAAACCCTTTGAGCCCAACATTGGGTGCCAAAGAGGACTGCCATGGTTTAACCCTAACTGGCAACTCAGCTCCATGCAGCCACTCGTTCACTTCTCTCCTGATGGGATGTGGGGGAGAATCAGAAGAAGAAACATGAGAAAACTCAAGGACTGTAATAAAGACACTTTAATAGGGAAAGCAAGAGCCACACACACAAGCAAAGCAAAACAAGGGATTGATTCATGGCTTCCCAAGGGCAGGCAGGTGTTCAGGCATCTCCAGGACAGCAGGGCTCTATTGTGTGTAATGGCCACTTGGGAAGACAAACACGGCTCTAAATGTCTTCCCTTCCTTCTCCTCCCCTAGCTTTACGTGCAGAGCATGATAACATAACATATGGAATATTCCTGTGGTCAGTTAGGGTCAGCTGTCCTGGCTGTGTCCCCAAGTTTTTGTGCCCCCCTAGCCTGCTCACTGGTGGTGCAAGGCAAGGAGCAGAAAAGACCTCATACTGTGTAAACTCTGCAAAGCAATAATGGAAACATCTCCATATTATCAAGACTGTCTTCAGCACAAATCCAAAACACACACCCACACCACCATAAAGAAAATTAACTTTATCCCAGACAAAACAACCTACAAGTTAAGACACTGGTGTATTCACAGGGTAAGTAAGAACAGACTTAATATTGAAGGTAGGAAAAAATCATAGAAATATATAAAAATCTAAGAACTCAGTGTATTTATTGCCTCTGACTTTTCACTCCTTTTGTGCTCCCACGGCCTGTCTGACAGTGCAGTGTGTCCTCAGGAAATACACACACTTCCTTGCGTGACCAGAACAAAGGGGTTCACCCCACAACGCAGCAGCCCACAAGACAGGTAAGTCTTAACACGGTTGCAGAATTAGAAACCACCAGTCTTACTGTGTCCAGAGAAGTTACCATTTTTCTGTATAGCTTTTGAGATTGTTCTTGGATGCTTCTCAAAGCAATTCCACTGCTGCCATAATAACACATCTCCCAAAAAAAAAGTTTCCTTGCCAAGACTAAGGATGAGGAAGGAAACTAATGATTTGCTGGAGATCTCCTAAAAAACCACACTTCGGTTATTGGAAATATTTTCCCACTTAAATGCTAGTGTGACTTTTCAATATTTCTCCTTCCAAAATAATCTGCCACCCTAAGGCTCACGGATTAGGATGCATACAGTATTTCATCCTGCTCAAGACCTTTCTAAGCAACTTGGAGTCTTCAAGTCAACCTTGTCTCATCCCAAGTATCAGAAAGGCCAAAGAACTGTTTTCAATACATCCCAAGCTACTATGGAACAGCAGGTTTTGATTGTTTATTTGAGTCTTTAAATGTGGTAAAACTCATGCTGAACAAGTATCTCAAGACTGTCAGAACTGCACTTAATGTGTAGCTTTGCCAGAAAAAGTCAAGTGTGCTGGGGGTGTAGTCAACATCCTTCCTTCTCTAGTTGAGGAGCATACATGTAGCTGCTCTTTTCCTTCTGCCACAGTGCACATCAGTCAGTGGGACAAAAATACAAATAACACAACAAAATTAATAACACAAGGCTGCTTCCTAGTTCATTGCAATGAAATGTGAACAACACAAGCTTTATTTTCACTCTAATTCTTACCTGATGTTCTTCACCAGTAGCTCTGTACAAAGAGGTGAGAATCCTCATTTCCAATTTCCAGATAGGGAAATGGAGGTAAAAACACAGAAAATGGCATGGCAAAGCACTCACTTACTATTATCAGAGCCAAGAAATTAACTTCAATTTTCTGAATCATATTTCTAGGAGCCTGCTTGTTATACTACACCCAGAGATAATCTTCCTTTAAAATGCCAACATCAACATCATTTTTCATATCAAATTTACGTACTTTATATTTTTATACATATTGAAAAATCAATTTTAAAAATAAAATTAATACATTCCTCTTGTACAGCATACTGTCAAATATTTTTCAAATGCCACCATGTCATACTCCTGCAATCCAAGGATCTGGAGTTTATGCTCTATTATACAAACACAGTACTATATCTCCAACAAAACCTGAGTCCATGGATTTAGTTTCATTTCAAAGCCTATGCAGTTGGCTTCTATAAAGCATGTTTCTGAAGGACTTGAGATCCAAGACTGAGATGTGAAATTAAAAAAATATTTAAAAAAAGAAAATAAATAAAGGCTGTATGATTTAAAATAAGGTCCCCTTAAAGCTTTGAAATACTCCTCTAATGCAAGACCAGTGAATTGCATGCAGTCTCTGATGTCCCCATCCAGATATCTGGCCATGAATTACAGGATGTTTTTCTCCCAGAGAGACTTTTAGCACTTAAACGTTCACCATAAGGAATAAATGACCACTTTTTTTCACACATTGGACAATTTGAAACCAGATCTTATGCAGCATCAACTCCAAGCACCCTTGTCTTTCTCAGTTTGTGATTTCCAACACAAGCCAGTTTTGTGTCCATCCTGTGAGCTCCTTATTTCACCTGTGAACTCGGAGAAAAATAACTTTTTTCAAGAATCCAGCACTGCCAGCTGGATCTTTCCCACATACTCATCCTTCCTTACTGACACCATAGACCCACGTAAGTTTTACTTTGGTATCTATCATTGTTTTTTCATTTGTTTACCCAGGACAGCTCAACTCTGATGGAGCATCTGTTTTTCAGCAAGGTCTTGCTTTTGTTACCCAATTTTCCAGCTGGATTGACAGAGGCACAAAGAAGCCAAGCAAGTGACCTGTCTGGGTCAGACAGCGTCGGTGGCTTGGAACAGACTGGAGCCCATGATCTCCTGTCTCCGTACCCTGCACTAGAGATAAATTGTGTCCACTTTTCCTACTTGTTGTCTTGTTTCATAGTAATGCCCCCCACCCCGTTTTGTTTGTTGTTTATACGTTTCACTTCTGAAGATGGGTTTAAGCTCTTTGGAGGTCATTGAAATATACATAATGAAGCATTCAAGCCAAATTTTTCTGCGTTCTGGTCTCCTGATCCTTCTCTTGAACTCAATGGCCTGGCAAACATTTCTACATCAGGTGTTCATATTTCCTCTACAACTTCCTTCAGGAAGAAGGAATGCAACTCATTTGCCACTTGTGCTTTGTCAAATTCTAATTTTTATTAATTTTCCAGCTAACCACTTCCAGTGATATTTCAGGCTATTTGCAGCTTCATTTATCATGGGAATTCTATTCAACGACCTACTATTTACAGTTACTACACAAGTAAAGATGCTGGCACAGATCTGGCCTTACTACTGTGTACGTTTAACTTTATAACTTTCAGGCTATAAATGTGAAATTCCCGTTTTAACTACTACAGACCAGAAGCTACAGAACTCCAAGGCAACTGGCTTTTCTGAGACCCTTAATAATTTTCTTAGGCTTTCTCAATCTCACTTGGACTGTTTGCAAAACTATGAGTTTCCTACTTCACACAACTGAACTAAAAGTAAACTGGTTAAGGTTTGCAAAGACGGAAATTGTTAAAAAGCTATTCCACTAGGGGCATTTGCTTCCTAATATAGCCTAATTTTTAAATTCCAGCTGAACCACATTTTGCTTCAGACCCAAAATGGGTTTGGAAAGGTACACATGCTTTTTATCTACAACAGGAATGTACTACTAGAGCACTGCTGAATAACTTCCTTTAAGCTCTATTTTTTTGAATAAACCCACCGACCTAACATCTTAAATTCCATTTATATTTCAAACCAAGGATTATGAGAACAAAGGGAGCTTAATATTACTATTTCAATGGTATTTCAGAAGAAAGTACATACATAATGGTACCTTGGTTATTCATTAAGCCAAATCTTTACTAAGTCTCAAAATAACCTTTTGTTTCATAAATGGTAGGGATTTTTCCCTTGAGAATAATTGGATGCACTATTACTAGGTAACGCAGTATCTGATTTGAGGCAAGCAGATATAGGAGGCAGATGTCTGACTATGATATACCAAAATTTACTTCAGAAACAGCACAGTCTACCTGAAAGTGCTAATTCTCTTTCTGCTACCTTCAGTCAAATTAATTTCCATGATCACATTGGCTTCTCTAGAAAAAAGTCTATTTGCTAAATTTGTATCCTCATTTTTTCGAAGTCATTCGAGAATAAATATTTACCTTAGTAGGACCAAACCTGACTTAAATTGGTAAAAAAAAAAACTCCTTCATGCTAAGCCTACTTGCTCTCCTTTCACCCACAACATAATGCATATTTACATATATATATATATATATGTGTGTGTGTGTGTGTGTAATCCATAAATACCACACACAGTTCACTTACTTCCTTTAGTGAAATTCTGCCAACACCTGACCATTAATTTATGATTCCTGTTATCATGGTTTTCCTTAAACTCTTTCATTTACGTCCCTAATGACATTGTCATGTAGTTGTACAGTTTATCAAGCTCACTTAAGCCCTCCAAACACACTGGCCTCTAGCAAGGAATTTTGCCCTGCCAGGTGGATGGACAAGAATTCTCACCAAAGTCACTCATCACTAATTCTCTTGTCTCCACAGAGGCAGTTTCTGAAAAAGCACAACTTCTGTTCAAGAAGGCTTAATTCCAGAAGGACCCTCTCAGCCCACCTTTACACACGTTGCAGGTTTGCCTGTGCCTAGCAGGGTTCTCTCTTAGACTTTACATAAACCACAGGTGTCCTGACACCATCACACTTCACAGGTTGGTGAGCATGAAACGGCCTGGATCCACAGCACTCAAAGGCAAGGCAAATACCCCATAATGCATCCCTAAAGAGATATTTTCATGTACTTCTGTGATTAGAGAACTGTACTTTTGGGTGCAAGACGCTCTCTGCACACCTCACATTCCTACTTTGAGGGCTGTGACAAGAACTGTTGAGTATTAGGTGACTATCTACCTATTTCCACATCCCTCTCATACTTAAAGACTGTGGGTAAGCGGTCTTTGGATCTTGTGAGAAAGTAAGGCAAATCATAAATGCTTTTCTTGGGGCAAGAGGTATTCAGGGAGTGACTGCTAACTTTCATTCTTTTGGGAGACAAAAGGAAGGCAGGGTTCAATTAATAGGCATATAAAGAGTGGGTGGCATGGCTGGGTGTGTAGCTATTTCTTCCCAGAAGCAAGGTTATTCAGTAGCTAGACAGACATGTAAAGGCTGGCTACGATACTATAAAGGCACCAGGGCTCCTGCAGAGCTAGAATTACAGGGTTAGTGTGCAAAGAAAGTAGGCCCAGAAGGACATGAGGTATTTAGGAGGAAGCAAGGGTGTAAATGCTATTTTGGATTTTGTTTTAGAATTCTTGGAACCAAAGGGGAGACTAAAATGAAAAAATGCCTCGTGGTGAGGGCCTTCCATAAGAGCCAGTTCTGACTGTAATTTCAGTTTGAGGTGGCTCAAGTACTGATGAAATACAGCAAGCTATGAGCATGAGTTAAAAATAATGAATAATGTAATACATGCTGAAAAATGCATCTATTCTGTTGTTTTAGACACTGTGCAAACATTTGCACTTTTCACTTTACTTCTTCAAAATCCTTCTTTCCTGTGGCTAAACCTCTAAGATCTGAAACATTGTGAGTAACAATATTAGCCAGAAACTCGATGACACTTATAGTCAAGGTAGATGTGATAATTCTGTGGTTGGACACGGTTTCTTTGGAGCAGAATCACTCTCAAACCTCCTCAGTGAGGTGTAATTGTAGTCATTCTGTCTAACTAGGTTAAACAAAACTTTATCCAAGGGATAAAAAGTCCCTGCCTTAAACAGCTTCCTTGACAAGATGGGAAACATAGGC
Source organism: Promerops cafer (assembly GCA_013398275.1). NCBI lineage: Eukaryota > Metazoa > Chordata > Aves > Passeriformes > Nectariniidae > Promerops > Promerops cafer. The sequence continues at coordinate 614,337 of VZSE01015367.1, read as the reverse complement.
ACAGAAAGACTGGGAAGCTTTATGCACAATAATGAGGAGCTTCATATTAGATCTAGAACTGAAATAATTTTGTCAAGAACCAGGTCTTGATTCTTTTTCCCTTGTCCCTACAGCCATATTATTATTATTGAAGACACCCTCAATGGGGTCAGTCTTAAGGATAAAGGATCTATGGGAGACCTGTGCTCCTTTGGATTGGCAAAAAGATGGGAGGTGCCCTGTGCCATCTCAAGTGGCCACAGTTCTGTATCGCTGGGCAACTGAGTTGTGCCTTCAAATCTGTCCAGACCTTTTCCAGTTAGCTCACAGAACTAACCCACCCTGTTACTCATGTGGTTTGTTTGAGCCTAGAGAAACTTCAAATTATCTGTCCATACTTGCTGTAACTAAATGGTAACTAAAGCATGGTCTCTTAATTCTTAACTATTTACTAGGCCCAACTGTTATTTACAAAAATCAGCTGTAACATGTTCTTGTTAAAAGCTTAACCAATTAATCCCTGATACCCATCCTTCTAAAGCTATTGCACGTGCACCAACACCAAGAAAACTGTACATTCATTACTTCACTTTCATTCTCTTTGTTCCAGGGTTAATGAATCAGTGGAGAAGATGCTGAGACTCTATAACATATTTGGGATTGGGCTTCATGATCTTTAAAAGTCCCTTCCAACTTAAACCATTCTACAATTCTAATATTTCCACTCAGACTTTTTACATCAAAAATTGAACAAAACTAACTTCTAAATAAAACCAGCAATATCAATAACACTGGGAAATTAATTCATAGCCTCACACCTTGCCTGCAATTGTGCATACACTGAACCATTCTCAGACATCAAAAATGGTTTGAAAAATGGCTTGACAAAGGCAACAAAGCTCAAAACTTTTAGCTAGTAAGGACTGGTTTGTCTCCACTGTCTTCAATGCAAACTTGCCAACTACAGCAGATGAAGATCCAATCCAGTCCCCTCTCCTAGAAAATTTTTACTCTTCAAAATGCACTGCTACAGACAGTTATTTCTGCAGATCCAAACCCTTGCATTCAAGATGCTCAGAGACTTTATATCCCCTGCTAATGTATTCCTTGGGGAAGTTACTATCCCCTAAACCCCCCATAGTTATTGTTAGGAAATCATTAACCCACAGCTCTTTTCAACTCTTGGTAATTATGATGTTAAAAAAAGGGAAAGTTTTGCTGCTAACAGTTGCAACAATGTATTTGTTTGCCACATGCAATGGAAATCTGATAGACAATATCTGTGCACTCCATCTGTTACACTGGATTGATCCGCTGATGAGATTCTTTTTAGAAACCTGCTTACCCCTGCTGGTGCTGCAAGCTTGAAAGAGAAAAAACACTTTCTTCTCCTTGTTCTCTTGTGTGGTGGTCGACCCTGTCTTCCTCTCCATTAGAACCCATCCTGCTGCCACAGATCTCACAGGATTTATATTGTTTTGATTCCTTTCAAACACTGTCTTGTTACCAACATCTGACAACAGTCTCTTGGGCTATCACGCTTTTACAAACTGACCAGGCCTATAAGTCTCCATAAATCCCATGTGGATACAGACCTGTGAAAATGTCGTTAACTATCCACTAAAGTACACAGTAGCTCTTTTATTATATAAATAGTCATGGGTGTTCTATACTTACATGGAGGAAGAAGCTGTATTTTCGGGAGGGGGGGAAGGAGGGAAGTGCTTGAAAACTCTGCCAGAAGAGGTTGTTCCCTCAGCACTCACTGCACATCACTGAACCCATTTGCTCACTGTACTGCTTGACGAGGACATACCATGGGTGGTCTTCTTGCTTCCCACCCCCTTCATAACAGCGGTGAAAAGCCACAAAATAGTGACTCAAATTTAGGCATGACCACACATGTTGGTTTCTCACAAAGTTGGAGAAATCTTAGCAACAATCAATTCAAACCACAATACCGAAAAAAGAACAATGCAAGGATGTATCTACAACTGGAAAACTGGAAACATGTTGTGTATATAATACACCAAGATACAGTTTTAATGAAATATTTTAGCACCTTGGCCTTGTGATAAGTTTAAAGCTTACAATCTGTGTGTGCATGTGCACAGGTCTGTATGTGTAGAGACAGACAGACAGACATCAACACTTCACAGCAGGTGAAAGGGAAATCTGACTGGGTTGGAAGGCTCCATCTAACTTCCCTGTTTAAATAATAGTACCAATAAATCAAACCCCTTGCAGCGAAGCCAACTCACCTGAATTAGCGCGCTACTTTAAAACAAACCTGCTGTTTGCAAGAGCAGCCAGGACCACACTTCTGCCAAACCCAACAGCTCTCTTGGGGAGTCAAATGATGACTGGGGTAGGCGGGGAGAAATAAAATGGTTAATAGCAGGGCTGTTGCTTTTCCCAAGCGCAGCAAACTGAGCCTAATTGATGCTGACGCATGACAGACTCGTGTGTACAGTACTGCCCGGGCTGCGAGTGAAGCTGCTGACAGAGGGTAAATGGTGCATGGCAGCTGGCCCTGCCCTGGCCTGGCATGGCAGAGCACGCACGCACTGCCTGTCAGGAGATATCATGAGGGCTAATGAAGGGCAGCCCGCATTTTTAAAATTCTTCTCACTGAGTTTTGGATCAGGCTTTACACCGTGAAGCCTTCTCAACCTTTTAGTGCTTGGTTAAGGATATGTGACACTTATTTAAAAATTAATGTGGTCTAATCAATTTAAAGTTGGGAAACTAAAAGCCAGTACATTTCTGTTCAAGAAAAAAAGAGTGTGGATGCGAGTGTGTGTAAGATAGAAAGATATGGGAAGGAAAGAAGAAGAGAGGGAGAGGAGAGAAACACAAGCATTTTTGCAGCTAACAACTGAAAGTGATAACACAGAACTACCACCAATTTGTCTGATGGCATTTCAGTGGTCTTCTACAGCTCTTTTTAAAACAAAAAGTAGTGCATTTCTGAAAGGTTTACTAGAAAGAAGTGATTCCCTACAAACAACAAATGCTTCCTCTTTTCCCGAATCCCACTGCCTGTAATTGCAGCTGAATAACTGCATCAGCATCCAAAAATGAGAGCAATTCTGCCCTCCAGTTCCTAGGCATAAAGAATTAAATGCAGGAAAACAGAATTAGGATAAAAGAGACCTGAGAAATCTACCTGATTACTAACTTCAAATCACAAGTAACAGCTTGGTTGGACCCTCAGTTCTCAGGAATCTCTGATGGTTTCACATTCCTTTATGTTATTTTGCATGGTAATAAATGACAGAGATATTTCTGGCTTTGTTTTTTCTGAAAAATTCTGCTTAAAGACAAATGGAAAATCCACATGCAGAAGACTGTCAAGACTTTTCATGTATTTCACTGACCAGTGCAGAATCATTTCTTGCCACAAATCCCTGAGGGCTTTATGCTGGTTCCAAAAAATCCCTGGCATTTTCACAATTGACTTCAGGATTTCAAAAGTTATTTTACATGCCAGTAAAAAAAAGTGCTTGGTTCTCATCTAACCTGGAATAGCTTATCCCCTGACAGTCACTATTAGTTTATGTGGAATGGTCTCTGAGTTTATCAGAGAGAAAGGAATTATGTTCTGGGAAGAGTGACCATCTTTTCTGCCTCTGTAAGTCAAAAAGAGAAACTTTGATAATTTTAGAAAAAAAGACATTATAATGTTGTCACTCCTTGCCACTGCTTTAGGTCTTGCACTTATATCTTCTTTTCCAAACTATTAGTATGCAGAGCAGAGGGAAAAAGACACCATCTGAACTACTACACTTAGGAGGGAAAAAAATGAAAAAGAAAAAAAAGCAAACAACTTCCTCACTCAGAATTTAAATTCCTCATCCAAAAACCACAAATTGCTGCATTTACTTGGTAAATAAAAACTGCCTATTTTTTAGGTTTATCAGTTAATGTAGGAAAAAGTTAACCTAACCTTGGCAAGTACAACAGATCATAAAGAAGTATCACACTCTGAGGAACACACAAGAGAAGCTGATTATGGCTTTCGCCCTCGGAGTGGTAATTTGCTCATTGAAAATGCTTGTATTGAAGAGACACTCGAGAAACATAAAACAATGGCAGAAGGTACAAAATGAAGCACCTTGCTCTCACTCTGATGCCACCTTAAAACAACACAGCTTCACTCCCCAGAAGTGCTCCTAGAGAGAATGCCACCTTTTGTAAAGGAGTATTGGAGAGGATAATTTTTTATCAGATTGGCTGATAAATTTGGGGAAAATAATGGGTGATGGAATACAAAGGTATTACTCATCCCTCTAAAGATAAACTGTCACACATCAGCAAGTTAACATGGTTATAAGCAGATTGCTTCTACTGGATGTAAGAAATTTTGGGCTAATAAAAGGTGGTAAAATATTTTCAATTGGGTATTCAGTGTAAGAATTTGTAAGTATTAAGTAATAACAATTAAAATTTTTTAATAAATTAAAAAATTCCCAAGTCATTAAAGATCTTCCATTTTCTGCAGTTTGATTAAAAAAAATCGGTGTAATTCACTTTTCTTTTCTCAATTTCACATTCTATTTCTTCCATTACAGGATGGGTATGACAGGACTTCATCCCATATTTGTAAAGAAACAGAATCATGCATGTCTATACAGTAAACAAAATACACAAATATATTTCACTCCCTACTTCCAATACTGTGAAGTCATGAAATGAAATAGTTTTCAATAAAAGTAATTTTAATTTTTTTAAAAGACACATCTTTGTTATAGTAATCTCCAAAATCTCTTACGAGATCTGATCTCTGTCTAGTTTTAAATGACAAACTGTTTTTTTNTTTGTTTTGTTTTTTGTTTTTTAATTCCGAAGAGAGGAACACCTGAGGCCCACATAAAAGCCAGTAAACTGTATAAAAGCACGTCCTCAATTTTGAACAATCTGCTTTTATGGCCAATTTAATTTAGTGAGAAAAGGCTGCAGTGTCATATCAGCCTTGCACTATCCAAGTTCACACTGTACTCCATGATTTTGTAGGTCTCATTGAGGAAATCTGTTTTCTAAGGAGAGAATAATTACTCTGAGTGTTTGACACCTTATTCAAGACTTCAAGGCAGAGTTTAATAAATTTGTGCTCATGAAACTGCTGCCTATAAAGATTCAAAATGTGAGCATTTGTACTAGATTTAAGGACATGGCAGCATCGTATCAAAAAAAAATTTTGTAACAGAAGAATTATCACTACTCACAAGCAGTATTTGTAAAGCTGGATGCAAATTAGAAGAACGTGTTGAGGATGAGAAGGGCAAAATTTGATTTAAAATTATATGCCTAAATATCTTGATTTAAAATTTTATGCCTGAAAATATATGTCTATGTGGAGACACACACGGTGATCTACACTTATGATTGTGTGTGCACATATGTGTATTTGTGCACACATATAAACACAGGTGATCTATTTGAAAAGCTGGTTCTACAAAATTTTTGATCAAAAGAAACTCCATACTAACTGCTGCACCTTGAATTTTACAGGAGCTTGCTTTGGTTTTAGATGTGAAAAAGCCACTGCTCTTCTCTGAGGACCTCTCTTACAGACATTTCAAACCGGTCAAGTCCAAAAAAACAAGAGAGGTATTTGTGTGCATCAGGACTGTAAGATCAGGTCCTTTATACTCAGCTAATTTATGGACTTGCACTGAACTGGTGTGCAAGTATATGTGGGTGCATAAACTACTTAAGTGCAAATTGCCAGAATGTCAGTAAATTACTGTCGGAGCTGCAAAGCATTTACATACCTTAGGCATGAGCAACCAATTGGAACTTTTAATCTTTTAACAAGTTACTGCTTAGTGACATAATAATGAATAAAATGAAGAGTAATGAAGTTGACCATAAAGCTTAGCAAATAAACATTGTACACAAATATAACAATTCCTGACTAGCTCTGAACACAAAATCTACTCCTGGTTTACTTCCAGTTACTATATCTTGTGCCAGAACACAGTAACATCCTCCATCCATTGCTTTTGGCAATATTGTTATTGGGTTTTTTGTAGATCACTATCTGCTGCCCTCACCATGCTGGGATTCACCCTCATTATAAGCTGTTCCCCTGCAGATAGCTTTATCTTTCAGTATTGTTCCAAGGAAGTTTTTAGAAGCTTCCTTGTCTCAATACTCCTGTCAAGGAAGTTGTGGAAATCACCCTCAGGATTACTGACAGAAACTTTCCTTTGTTTGAAATCTGAATGTGTAGCCCGGGTTATTGGCACTGACAAGGTCAGAGACCAGACTCTATCGTTATTCTCACCTTCTACCAAGACTCCACGATTAAGTCACCTAAAATAAAATTCCACTTCTGTCAAAAGACAGGGCAAATCGCTCGCAAGAGCTGCAAAGATGACTGACCATTCACGGTCTTCTGTGGGTAGGAAAGAAGTGTGTCTAACAAGGTAATATAGCTGGAGTATCTTTTCTAATTGTGACTGGCACACCCTAAATTCATCTCATTTTTGTAAGTGGAGCAAGTCTAAAAGGTATCAAGTTCAATTTTGTTGAAGACAAACTTGGTTCAGTCATTTGTTATAGTCCAGATAACTACAAAGGCAGGTGAGGACCTACAAAATAAGCAGTAGGATTCTGCATTAGGCCCCAACGAGACAACAGCAGAAACAAAAAAAGGCAATAACAGGCACAAGTTACTGCTGAGTGACAAGCCTTTGAGGCAGAAATCCACTTCCAATTGAGTCCCTATCAGAAAAACGACCACCAACATTCCTTCCACTGGCATCCATGCCAGTAGCTGAGGGAGAGGGGCTGAGCTCAACAAACATTAACAAGGAGAGTGTTAGAAGCTGTTCTTGCAGGATGGGCACTATGGTGGAGCCTTGGGGGAAGCTTGAATTGCTGTTGTCTTTGTGGTTTTTTCTCTGTGAAAAGAGAAAACTGCCTTTTTATGATAGGAATAAGGATTTTAAACAGTATTATATTAAAAGCTCTGGGGAGGGTAACAGAAAAACAAACATTTACCTTTTACTTACTCCTACAATGAAATAGCATGGTAACATGACATTACCACTCCAAAGTAAACATTTACTTGTTAGTATTGCGCTCTGCACAAAAATATACCTACCTTCCCTACCCAAAAATGATTTGCATTTTCTATTGCCGAGACCAAAACAACCACCCACCCCATAATTCCCAGTTTAGTACACTGCATATACTTCTTGACCTGTACTGAGATGCTAAAACATACAGAGTGATATCTGGGGCTCCGAGAATACAACTCTGAGTTCACACACCTGGATAATGAACTGAGAATGTGTGATGACAAAAGCAAAGGAGGAAGTTTCTACTTTCAACTTCCATCTCCATCCCAAAAGAGCATTACCTGTGGACAATCCACAGCACAATGCACAATACACAACACCACCACAAAGAGGGCTGTTATCTTTTCCCCATCAACTTTTACTATTATTTACTTGTCACTTTCACTTGAGGGAAAAACAATACGATGACTATCCAGACTAAAAGGAAATCAAGTATTGTAAATAAACTTTTTATGATTTCTTATATGTTTGGCAAGTACTTTTGTACTGTTTTAGCAAAGGTTTTGAAACTTCACAAAGCCAGGACACACAATTCCTCATGGGGAGGAGCCTTTGCTTATGCAGTGTCGGGGAGTAATGGAAGGCATATGATTTTTGAAGATTTTAATTCTATAATTTGCAAATACAAATTCAAATTTTATCGATACCACAGTACTCCAAATACTGTGAAGTTCTTTGTGCTAAGTCAGCTATGAAATTTACTGAGAGTTTTTAATTTTGCCTTAATTTAATCTTTGGCTAAAACAGACTAGGCATTGAAGCAAAACTAAAAGTTTCATTTTGGTACTCAGATACTTTAGCCTGAGCTACTGTGCTCTCATTTTCCTATGGGAGGAGTAGCAGAGAAAAGAGAATTTTTATCCAACAATATCTTGAGAATAGGTCTGAATGGCAAATGATTTAAGTGATTTAAGATGCTACTGTCAGATCCCCACCTTTCTTGCTCCATGTATCTTGCTAAGGCTCCTGCTTTCCTGCTAGAGGTATTGTCATCGTGACAGCAGAGATGGCAAAACGTGTGAGCATTCCTCATCTGGCACAGACAGGAATCAGACAAACTCTCTGAAACTTTTGGAAGAGCTCACAGGTTTTTTCCCATAGTCTAGACTCTTTGGACATGATGAGCCAACTGCTGCACAGTGACATTTTCTCTGCCAGACCTAACTAAAGTGGCTGAATCCAAGGTCTTACATTAAACTCTGCCATTGGATCAGTGGATGTAATGGATCATGGAACTGCATTATCAGGAAACCAAACTCTTTCAGTGTTCCAGCACCAAGGTTCCACATTATCCGTGCAACTACTACAGAGCCAGGTAGTAATTTGGGAAAATAAATGTCTAACCAGAATGAAATAGTTCAACATTCTCTGGCAACACCAGAAAGCCTAATTTCAAGATTTCCAAACAACCCAAAACATTCTAGTGTTTTCAAGCCAAAACTCTGCAGAGCTTCCTTTTCAGTGAAGAAAAAAAAAAAAAAAAAAGGATATTTCAACTTTCTATTCTCATTTAAAATAAAAATGGGTGATTTCCCAGGAAAAAGCACCACTACGTACAAGCTTCAGGAGTAGTACATTTAGAAGAAACTAGAAATTGATGTAATTCTTGCTTTATAAATATACTTCTGAAGTTAATAATTCCTACAGCCAGATCCACCTGACCATTAGTGCCCTACTACAGTCCCAGAATTGCTGCCTTTCCTCACAGCAGCCAAATTACTGCTTCACGTCTTTCTAACGACCTTCGAGTGCTCAAGATCTCAGAGTAACTGCCAGAAATACACAAAAAGGTGTGAAAAAGGAAAAATGGAGTTACAAATCATCAACGTCAAGCAAGGAAGGAAAAAGAGAGAGCCATTAATATTTGGTTAAATGATAACTCTCCTCTTTGTTTCATATGAAGAAAACCCAACAACATTAACAAAACAGAAAAAGTAAACACTTCATTACTCAGTTTCCTTGGTATCAACAAAATTAAACTCCTGGGGAGCATTATGATGCAAAACTACTTTTCAGATATGAGATTGGCAAACTTATTTCTTCTCCCAATGCTAAAAGTACTTTTTTGTCTAGAAACAGGGCTATATCACAATTTTTTTTTTAAAAAAGCCTTTGTATTGAAATTTTAACTGGCAGCTTAAACAGTAAAAATAAACATTTTGAATTAATTAAAACTCAAGTACTAATAAGAAAAATGGTGGGGAAAGATATTAATTTATTATGTCCTATAATCAAATTGTGAAGCTTGGTGCAGCAGAGACATTTCCTTGAATAAATTCATTGTATTTTTAAAGAGAGAAATTTCAGAGAACATAGTAGTTAGTAAATATTTAAAACCTTTGTGGTAAAGGCTCAAACCTCAAAATAACAAGGAAATGACAACTGTTTATTTTTCTCCACATAAAACTGAAAGTTATTGTAAGGTCATTATAATGTAAGCCTGTTTTCTCTTTAAGAAGTAAATAATTACACCACTGATTTGAGTAGACCTGCCAGTAAGTCTACATGTGGTTAAGTCAGATAGACTGATGCTCTAAAATTGGCAAGTAGCTGCTCCCACAAGCTATTAAGCAACTCTGAGGTCTAGGTAGCTCAGAGCACTTTTATCGTATGTCTCTCAACAGAAAAAAGAAAAAAAAAACACATTTGGACTACAGTTGTTGTGCAACGTTTGAACATGGCTCTGCATACTCCATGATAACACAGAAATAGAATTTGATGCAGTGTTCACTCTCTGCTGCAACATTTAACTGCAACATCTAAGCTTCCTTCAGAAATGTGTCTCTGACTCTTGTGGTCACAAGGAAAATCTTCACAGATGTGAAATTAAAACAATTTGCAAAGATATGACGATGTTCTTGAGCTTACAGACAGCCTGAAATAATGATGGTGATGTCACTGCAAAGAAGATTGCATTAAATTCATGGCTGTAATCTAAGCAATGAACTGTTGGCTGTTTAACCACTACTTTAACCAAGGCTGAGTTACAGATTTTAGCACTACCATCAGTATGTGTTTTATCCCACCTCTGTAGGCACCAAGGCCTCGGCTGGTGTGGAGCTGTCAATAGTCCAACCTTTGTTGATGAAATTCTGTAGCACAAATTATACAGCGACCTGGGCAGCTGCAGCAACCTCTACACAGACAGCACGTGGCAGCAAATGTCCTAAACAAACAATAACTTCTGATATTTAGTTGAGTAAAACTCTTCATTTACTAATTTGAATAAATCGGTTGCATCACAGTGCCATGGGAGCTCAGGGGACACCACTGTAAATTCTAATCCAGCCCATTACAAGACAAATGCAACTTTGCCTGTGGCCAGTTCCCACCGTCATTTCTACATCTGGGCTTCCTGAAGGCAAAGAGAGCTCTGCATGGGGGACAGCAACAGAATATAGGTCACATCACCATTTGTGGTATGAATGTTTGCCCATTGTTAGTAAAACAATCTACATTTTCTTCCCCAAAGATAAAAATCAATCCAAGTATGAAGTTGCAATCCAGATTAAAAACAAAACAGAAGTATCTAAACCAGTCACATCATGGGTCCTGTCTTGCAGCTGAGGGAGGGTTAGATGCCTCCAAGCCCTCTCCATAATAACGCTAGCAAACAGAAAAAAGAAACCTGTATACTGCTGGTGACAGGACTGCCATCACATCAGCCCTAAGACACACTGAAGCTCCTTCTCTCAGGATTTCATGGAAGAGCACAAACCAGAGGGAGCTAAGGGAGTGACTGACACACAGATTAAGGGGTGCAAGGGGTGCAGTGGACAAACTTACATGGTAGCACAAACACATCTCCTCTGGAGGGTGTGCTGGCTGTAGATGGCAGAGTCAGCAGGAGGCTGAGCTCCACACAGAAACCCCAGCACACGGGCAGATAAAGCAGCTGGATGTTTGCAGCACCCCCTAAGAGATAACCCCTACAAAGTGGTTCCCGTTCCCACTGAACTGTATTACCCTCCTTTGCTGTAACATAAACAGATGAACTGGCACCCAAATACCATGTGTCTCACAGTAAAGATGAGCTAGAGCCTAAAGGGAAATGTGACACACGGAAGGCTGGCCATAAATCTCAAATTCAAGACTTGCTTGCTCCTTAAGTCACAAAACACTAACCTCTGCTAGGTCTCCATTTTGTGGCACATTCTCACTTCTACTGGTGAAACACAGAGCTCCAATGACAAGTGACTGTGACCTCTGCTTAGCAATCCTAATGCTGAGGAACAGAGAAGCTGGAGGAACTGAACCACTTGTCCTTCTAGAGCACAGAAAAGCACTTTCCCAGGGCAGAATATGAAAAAATGCACCATTGCTACTTGAATGCTGGTTACAAAAAATGGGGCTTTAGCTCTTCCAATAAGTAATTTTTTTTTCAGCAATAAAAGTATTAAAAGAATAAAGAAAAGAAACATGATCAAACAACTGGAGATGATATCAAGTCCATTTAAGGATCAGCAGAGAGGAAGATGAGACAGGTTTTTGGAAACAGACTAAAATAAGCAGGAGGGGAATTGCAAGACTAAACAAAGAAAAAATGCCTTTGCCTTGAAGTCCAGTAGCAGTTTGATGCTTTTAAAGGAAGTACTCATTTTCTTCTCTACCGTTTTGCAATAATTCTGCTAAATACCAAAAATATACGTATATTCTTTAAAACTTCAGCTTTCTAGCAATATGATAAACACAGCACCTGAAAGGATCAACCTGTATGTTTTCTGAATAACCATTTCAAACTTCTGATTTTTTTCCTTCCTCTTTTTTGTCGTAAATGTGCCATGTAATGACAAATTTGGGCATAAATCCGACACAAACAAATAAATAAAATCAATAGAACTACTCACAGTAGTAAAGCTATGCAGACATCTAAATATTTGCAGGTGTCTTAGATAATAAGCTTTCACAGCAGGAACTACATGTCCATGATTAGTTCACCAGTACACTTTAGAATTTTCTAAATATATGTAATAATAAGGTTAACTCTGTGGTGTATTTTTGTTTGGCTCATCGTATTTAAATGCAGCATAATCTTCTGTATTTTATTTTCTTTGTACATTTTCCATTGACATACACATATATACATATATAGAAGTATTTATACATTCTACATAGACACAAAGAAATATGTTCATGAAGGTTATATTCAACCATTAATGTATACTGGTTAACAAGCAACCACTCTTGTCCTAGAAAGTGTTTAGTTGCAAAAATGTTAATGAAATCCACAGAAACACTTAGGAACCAGTTTTTTAATCTCATTACCATATCAAGGAGCTCCCTGTTAATCACTGTCCAAATTCATTTGGATTTATTGCATCACAGTTATGCTTACAATTAAATGCCACAAGGTCCCAGTCAGATTAAACAAATGATTTTTCCTGTAGTCCTTACAGGACTACTAGTGACAAATCACATGGAAGTAAAATATATCATAATTAATTAGCAGAGCCCCATAGATAACCTCTCCCACAAATCTCCATGGGCAATTTTAATAGGTTTCAATATTTAAATATAAAACCCTACAAAATTGCTTAAAAATTCAAGGAATACATGCACTTATTATAGGTAACGAATATGTCAGTCATGTAATTTTTTATTACATAATTGTTTCTTTAGGGATGTTAGAAAAAAGTAATTATTTTCTTAAAAATGAATTGGCAGCAACTATTTTAAGCATGCCATTGTGAATGAAATATTATCAAATAATTGTTGTATTACTAACAACTGACTTACAGAAAAGAAGCATTTCCTTATCAAAGCACATAGCATCTCACCATTGTAAGAAAATTTAATCTTCTTTACAGAAGCTTCAGTAAGCCAGTAAGAATTACAGGAAGATAACTGGTCTTAACATAAAATATGAACACCCGTGTGAAGAAAAAGGGTTTGGCTTCTTTAGCTTGATTTCTAATAGTCCATGTTAGCTGCTCATTCCTCTTAGATGTGTTAGGGAAAGTAACAGATGACAGCATTCCAGAGACATGTCAGAAAAAAATCTTCCTTTACAGAAAGAAATATTTTGTTAAATACTATAAACTGTTCATGGTAATCTCTCTGCTTAAGAAATAGAAAAGTCTATCTAAACTAATTCAAAACAATGTGTTCCCAGAATGGGCAGGCTACAATATATAAAACCTGACAAACAAAAAGCCCCCATTTATTTCCAGAACTAAGCTTTCATCTCAGTGATTTGGATTTGTTTATCCAGTAGAGGCCCTGGTGTTTCTTCATAAAAATCCTCGGTACGCTGTATTTTGTCTGCCTTCAGTCTCTTCAAAACATCAAAATGTCTCATTTCTCATTCATTCCTTGCTAATGTTCACTTAGGGGGATATTCAAAAATGTCTATGCTAGCCCAGGAAGACTGGTCTCCTGACACTGGAGAGGAAGGAACCTAACTTAAAATAAATGTTTAATGATGAAATTATTGAACTGAGTTTAGCCTTGACATGTCTGCAATGCCAAAAGAAAGTCTTCAAGTTAAATAAAAATTTGTAGAAAATACCAACTCTGTAGAAAATTTCAACTCTGGTTAGCAGCAACTTCAGCCTGTAGAAGACATTTACCTTAAGCCACAAACTTGAGCTGAATCTCAAGTTATCTTGCCTTCAGTTATTTTGAGTTACTTAATTGTGGTAGCCGATCTTCAGCATCCAAACAACCTTCCTGAAAGAATCTCTTGGAAATTACACAAATTCTTTCATTTAGAAGCCTTTCAATACTGACTCTTGTGTTGGTCACCAAAAAAACCCAACAGTGCGAGAAGAGAGGTGGGGAATTAAGGATATGAAATTTGTGGGACAACATCATGATACACTGACAGCAAGTAGGCTGTGAATGGACTATTGAAATGTTACCAGGGTCTCCAAGTCAAAATGTCAGACAAAAGAACAATGGAGAAAAAATAATTTGTGAAGTCAGCCTCTAAAATAGGAATTAATAAATACACTGGAATTTGTAATATAGCTCTTCAAACTATTTGAAAATAAAAAAAACCCTGATGTTTAAAGTATACAGCTATATTTTATGAACACTACTTAATCTCAAGTCAAGTAGCAGTAACAAGATTTTCAACAAATAGAGGTCAAAAAAGGGAAAAATGAATCAACTTGGAACAAAGATAACATCATAAACTTAGGAAAAAGAATTTCAGTCCATTATGCCCATTTCTGCTGCTAGGTAAATTTCCAATTAGGTAAGTGTAAATACCTCAAAATGTAAAGTTCACGGTACCTCAAGAGGTTTCTGCAAATTACCCTGTGTGTATTAAGTAAATTACCTGTTATTGTATAGATGAGGAGAAGGGCTGTACCTGTGCCTTTCAGTGGCAGCTCACCATTAGATTAGTCCAGTTCTAGCACGAAATCACACTCACAATATGTGAGCAGGGTTAATTTTTGTTGAGGCACTATGTGTGGAAGAATAGCCAAAACCACTCTGTGCTGATGGAAGTAATCATCATTAGCTAAATGAATGTCTACTTAATCTCCTGATAAAGAGCAGGAGGTAAGCACTGAGTTGGGGAAAACTCAGAAAGTACTTTAAAAAGGCTGCTTCTGATGAGCTAGAAGATGGAAAGCTGCTGGCATGATAAAACAAGGAGGGATAATGCAATGGGACATCTGACTTAGGAAATATTAGCAGCAGCATTCAGAATGGGAAAAAAACATGATAAAACAAAAAAAAGTTTCTGTTAATAAGCGAAAATATCTGGGGATATGTGGATGCTCGGGGAACACTAGATCTGAAGAATGCCACATGATTCTATTCATATTAAGACCTACAGAGATCAGAACTGAAAATGGTACCTGTCACTGAAGAGAGAGAAGCAGTTAGCAGAAATACTGGTGGCCAAAATATTTGAAAAGATTTAAGTTTCAATACATGGGAAAATTCTGCAAAAATTCAATCTTTTTTGTTACTCGCAATGCTATGTTAATCAAACCTAAAGAATTACTATGGTAAAAGCAAGTCCATCAATACAGTTGCCAATTACCACTATTAGCCTTTACAGAAGTAGTAATTTATTTTTAAGTTTCTGACTACAATCCATAACATAGGATTATCTTTCAAATAGTTCATTCATCTTTGGTTTTTATTTACTGCTAGTAGCTATCCTATTATAGAAACCTGTGGGATTTCAAGATACACAGTTTTGTTTATGAAAGTAAAAAGTAATAATATATTTTTAAACTTGAAACATGAATAAATCAGTACATAATTGTTAAACCAAAGTAGCATCTAATCAGTTGCCTTTCACATCATAGCACTGACCCTAATCTCTGAGGCATAAATAAACATGCATTCTTCGTGCAAACTTTAATCATAAAAAAGAATGAAATATATTCCAACATAAATATTTCAGCAAATAGCCATGTGAAGGAGCATGAATGTTTAATTTAGACATCACCTCTGTCACTATCTGTTAGACATCATACTAGTGTTTCTCCTCTGGGAATTCCAAAATCTAACCAAGTTTCCAGTGCCCAACTGAAAATTATATTCCTTCTTAGCCCCATAACACCCATCGTCTTCTAGAAACATTAAAATATTTTAATATTTAGTAAAATCCTTCTTCAAGGTTATCATGCCATGTTTGGTCAATCCATGACTACCAATACTACCTACAAAGTCTGAATAACCTTCCAGTGCCTTGCTTAAGCTGGAAGCTTCTTCCAGATATTCCTACCAAAGATCAAATCATTGCTGACTAAGTTCCTCAACTAGAAAACATACCACTGTGGTCAATTTAAGGATCTTCTGTTACACTGAACTACTTTTCATTTATTCAAGAACTCAGCAATGGCACGTGAGATAGGAAGATAGATATTTTTAATATTGGCTTTCAAAGACTGGAGACATAAGTCTAAATGAAACAGACCAGGTGAAGAAAAATGTATAGTTTCCATATGCTTTGTCATTCAAGACAGTGATCCCCCCTCAACTGCATAAAAGTGCCTTTGATCTATTGCCTCAACTAAACAACCATGTGATGACCCTTAATTGCACTTGAGCTATAGAACTGTTTGGGAATACAGCATGGAGGGATTTGTGGCTGCATGTCTGGAGACATGTGGATACACAATACATACAATAAACGTGTCTAAGTGGAAAGAAAAGTTATGTTCAGCAACTGAGTTCATTGCTCTGGGTACAAAAATAGTGCCTCATGAACACTATAAAGCTGCACTTAAACAGCACCCTAACATTAAAGTTTTGCTCCTCAATCTCTGTACCCATTAAGTCTATAGAAAGGAATAAAAATATAAATCATTGTCATTTTGAAAGCACATACTGCAGCACTTCTAATGTGATATTTTATCTTCAAAAATGAGCTTAAAATAGCATGACTTAGAGGAGACACAACAGCACATAACCTCTTACAGTTGGTTTGCAAGTGGTCTCGTATTTTTCCTCATTGGAGCTCAGTAAAGAATTCGCCTCGCAGAACACACTGACCAAGACTAAATGGAATAACAGAACGTGAAAGAAAGCAACTCAACAAAAGCTGCAACTGCATCCTTTTCTCCTTTTCTCTGCTTACCTGCTCTCTTCTGAAGCACTCTGACAAGTGCTTGGCAGAATGGGATCTCTGTCCATGGCCTTAAAATCGCATTTCATTGTCTGGGTTCTTAGGTTGAACTTCAGGTGTTTATGGACTTTATCCTAACTTTCTCAGAATCTCAGTATGGGAGGGTCTGTTCATAAGAATGAGTAATTGGAGCTGGCTGCACATTTCTAATGAGAGAACTAAAATATTACTACATAAGAAAAATGGATAACAGAATAGAGTTCAATAGAAAGAAATGGTGAAAATACAAGTCTTGTTCAGAAGCAGCCACAGAAGATCTATCCTATAAGCCAACATACACCACAAACTGAAGTTCCTCCCAGGATCCTTTGGGAAACTTAAAAAAACCCTTAAAAATTAAAAGCCACAATTATAATGCTTGAGAGGAAGACAATAATATCACATGTTTGAAAAACCCAACAGACTAGCTATAAGCAGTCAAACCAATGTTCTATATTGTAGCAATGTACAGACTAAATGAGGATGACTTTAATATGGAACTTAATACCACCAAGGAAAACCTCAGAAAGCCAATAGCCTCACACTGCCAATTTGGTCTTTCCTCATGGTTAAGAGAAAACCTCTTATTTTCCATTACAAAATTCAATGTGCCTATACCATAACTTTCTGCCCAAATCTTAATCCCATTACCACCCCCCAAAAAATGTTACATGTCTATGTTGTCATGCAAAAACTACAGGAATATGTAGTTTCACAAAGGATGATCATTCAAATTACCCACAGTGAAATCTTCAGCACATCAACAACCTTAATACACACCTGTGTATCTCACTGCATTAATATTAATAGACCCTACCATTATTAGTCTTTGTTATTTTAAGAGAAAATTTACAGTTAAACTTTCATAAACAGACTATGAAGCAACAAATTCATCAAGTAAATTAACAAAAAAAAAATCCACATCGTATCTTTGTCCTGTCTATGCAAATTACAATTCTGAGAGGGAGAAGCTCAGGAGAAGCTAAGACAATTTTTGGTCACAAGTAGACGAGAACACAGTGTTACCCCTACCAGGCACTGTTAATTCAGTAGTGTAACAGATCAGAACTAGTGCTTGTCTATATATGTAAGTTGTGAATGAAAGCAGTCATGTCCTTTACTTCCCAACATACTTTTGGAACCTACTATAGCAACAGGAAAACCACAGTCAGTCCTGGCTGAAATAGAAACAGCTCATTTTCATGGGAGAAAAGGTACAAGAGTAGCTCATATGCTCAGTGCAGACCTGGAAATGTGTACATATCAAATTGCAGTTCAAATCAATTATCTGTATGACACGGCATTAAATGACTTCCAAATTAGCAGAGAGTGTGCTGAAAAAAATCAGTCTAAACCCATCAGTGATGGGGTTTGAAGTTCTCAGAGTGTGTACATCTCTGGAGAGACCTGTGTCTATATTATTTCATTTCAGGTATTTATATTGAATCTGTCAGTGCATTTGGACCCAGACCTCATAAACCTTAATCATATGGATGCTGCCTTCTGTTCTGAGGGATGTGCCATACAAGGGAATAACTCACACATTTCGGAAGCTCTGAAAAGTGCAGAGCATGTCTCTAAGTTGATGGGTGACTCTACTCCTCAACTCAGGAAGTTTACAGGCAGAAAGCAGCAACTTTATCTATGCCCCCAAGAAGCGGGTAAGTTGCCAGCTTGTTTCTGAATGACTTGGTGCTGAATGAATTCAAATATTTGAGATGTTTCTGCATTTCTGAGCAGCACAAGGTGCTTGAGGAAGGTGCTTCCCATAAGAGGGAAAGCTGCCACAGCACCTTGAGCAATGGCCCACATCACAAAGTAACTCTCAGACTAGAGCAGTGGAGACAGCAGCTTCAGTCTACAAGGTTTAACGTAAGGTTTTTGGGATTTCTAAGATCTGCACTAGTGCAGTAAGCAGTAAAATACAGAGTAGTCAGACAGGAATAGCACTGTGGGACTAGTACTGTATGCTGAAAGTTTTTTCCTTTCACACTTAACCTGTAACATGTCTTTTTCTCCCAAACTGCACCTTGTTTTCAGAGGTTCAGGCCCAAGACTGCCCATCGGTACTTGATCAAATTGCTACAAGCCCAGGACCATTCATTGCATGAGGTAAATCAACTCTTGGCCTATTATGTACTTCCAAACCACTGTGATTACAGAGAAAAGTACATCAGAACTGATTGCAACAAAGTAGTAATTAATACAAAATCAGTTATCAATACTCATCTGAGAAGCAAGTCAAGCTAGCACAACTGAATTGATCACAATCATCCATTCACACCCTAAATCACACCATGTGCCTGTAAAATACTCAGTACAGTGAAGTCTTCATTACAGTTGCAGCCTTTAGGCACTATACCAATTGAATAACAAAATAATAGTAATAATAATAATTTTTTAAAAGACTAGCAGAAGATTTCAAGAAACTTCAGCATCTTAACCTGAATATATTTAACATATTCAAGTATCTTCTGTGTGAACTTCCCAGGAAAGACAAGAGCAAATAGCAAAGCAGTGACTATGAGGAAGCTTTCACAACTTTGGTGCCACATCACCTCTGGCTCGGTAGAAAACCTGATATATGCACAGCCCATACACATTTTGGGGCCCTACATGGCAGCTAGCTTTCTGCCAGGTAGCACAACCAGAACTACACAGTATTTTTTCTGGGGTATTGCTCTGTCCTGACCACAAACTGAAGCACAAACTTTATGAGCAACAACTTCAACAACTTCAGAAATGGCCCCACTCCAGCAGGACACACCCCAGAGTGCATTACAGCACTGCCTTGTAAACTCTTTTATTAATTTCATAACAAATGCTTAGAAATCAGACTTTTTGCAGGTGATAATTGAATATAAAGTCAAGGCAAAACAGATGTGTGATAAATTCTTGGCAATGGTCCTGTTTAACTGAGTTTTAGCATGGATTTCTGGCAGGCCCAGCCCTGCTTCTACTCTGGATCCCCCTGCAGTGCACGTCGCCAGGGCCCTTCATGGAGCACTTTGCCTCTCTCAACACTGTCTTTAAAGTTTCACTTACCATTACAACATATCAATGTGGAAAGGTTTAACACTTGATTTGGTTTTGTTCAAGTTAAAATCCACTGCTGCAGTTCATGGTAAAACTTATTTAAAAGATCCATAAACTTTTTATGCACTTTTCAGCTCAATACCAGCTCATTTTTCTTTGATGACATCAGCACAACAGTGACTTTCTGTTGCACTTCCAAAAGGGACAAAACTACTGAGAACCTTCAATAGTTCCATAAAATGAGGCCTACACCTCAGAAGAGGAAGGTACCTAACATCTCAGCTCTCCTCCCTTAAAAATGAATAGAGCTGATACACACACATGGTCCCATTAACACATAAACTGCTGGCCACATGGTCTGTTTGCACAGAATAACACTGGACTTTGTCCCCATAAACCTGATTTAGGTTTGGAAATCCCCGGTCTGTTTGAAGGGAGTGATACTGGACTTTACCCCTACAGATCTCAATTAACTTTGGAAATCCCCATTCTGAGCCTGTACTAGCCAGCTTCCTTCTCCCTAGAAAATGATGGGTTTTATTCACTCTCATGGGTTTTATTCACTCTGGCTCATGCTGGAGAACGAGGGGAGGAATGAGTGAGGATGAACTCCCATGAACTGTCCATGCTGGGCCGAGACCTCCTTATTCCCTCTGCTCAGGCCTCGGGCACAGCTACAACTTCAGCCACACAGGGACACACGAAGGCCTCTGAACACAGGGTGTCTTCCCCTTTCCAACTCACACTGTGCAGCTGCATCCAATAAAATTACAAGGCAGGCCCAACACAGGTGGTTTCCCTTCCCTTCAAAGTGACCCTTACACTCTGTTGCACTGCCTGGCTCAAAACCGTGTCTGATTTGTTGCCATGAGCCTGCCAAGGTTGCAGAGGGATGGAATAAATGTGCCCAAGAATGGTATAAGGCACTTTAATTTGTCATATAAGGAAGTGTATAACTAGATGCCATGTCTCTACTAAGGCCTGTCTGGTTTGGCTCAAGAGCAGGACCACATCCACTTACACAAACCACTAAACCCCTGACCTGTGTGAACCCATAGAGGAGCAGAGCAATGTCTGGAGCTCAGTAACTCCTTACCCTGCTGCTCTCTACTGTCCCAGACATGACACACATCAGGAGCGTGGATGACAAGTAGCACGTATTTTCTAGCTTGGGCTATTGCGGCTACAACTAAAACCATAAATAAAATTAACTTCAGCCTGTAGTCAGCATTACGAAGTTCATTTGCTACTAAATTCATAAGGACATGTGCATAAAGACATCCTGATTCCTCTGTTGGCCACCTACTTGGGACTGACAGAGAAAATTCACTGCACTGGAGGGGACACCTCACAGCCCAGGAAGGGATCCCACATGGTCCCCACCCTCGGGAGCCTGTTTCTGTCTGGGAAGGAGAGGAAAGTCAGACAGTCAGTGAGCTTGTGGGAACATGTCTCCCACATTAACCTCACCCATCCAGTATCAATGCCTGTGAATTACAGAAGCAAAGAGAAACTGCATAAAACCTAGTCATTTTAACAATCTGCTTTGCACAGTAATTAATCAGATGAGCCCTCTAAGGGGCTCCAAAGATCCTAAGGTAAACTTAATTCACTCTAATTGAATTAAAAGCTATTAAGCTAAAAGTTACAATGCCTAGAAAGGATAAATTATATTACTATAAAACCTCCCTGGAAGTAGGGAGCTAGCAGGTATGCCAAGCAGCAGAACAAGAAGACATGCACTGCAGAAATGACAAAAATCAAAACACAAACAAAAATATATTTATCTTGATCCTTCAGTCTAAATTTTAATATTTTAAAGTTAATCCCAGCATTGTGCTCAAAGGTGAATCATAGAGTATTTTTCAGGGTTATGCCATGCATTGGATAGGGCTGACTGTCAGCTTGCTTTATTTAATGCAAAAGGCTTAAGTCAGTTCTAAGGTAAAGATTGTACTTCCCACTCTTTAGAGGTGAAGCATCTATAAAGTGAATGATTTATGCATGTGTATTAGTACATTTTTTTGTTGATGACTGCATTCAAAGATATCCATGTATACAAATGTCCTCACCTTGAAACAATCTAATAATTTGTTCATGTGCACATGTGTGGCCTGTGGATTGCCTGTGAACTATTTGTCCTAGATACTGTTTTGATTACTTGTAATTCATATTTTTCTCTCTGCAACACTTGATTAATCACCTCTATCTCATGTTATTGTTCTTACTTGCAGCCTGGATGAATCCCAAAGAACTTTCATATTCACATGCCTGGGAATTCAAATTACATACCTTTGCATGATTATCTGTTACCATTTCTTTTCTCTGGAACATTCCCTCCATTAAACACTTACTATTAGGAACATTCAAAGTGAATAAAAAGCAACATGAAAACCTAAAAGGCATTTCACAGAATGCCTTTTTCTACTGAATGCTCACAGTATTTTTTTTAAACGAAAAGCATCAGTCCAGAGAACAAGTAAGCAAAAAAACCCCAAACAAACAAACAAAAAAAAAAACCCAACACAACCAAACTGTAGAATAACTCGAGTGCAATTACATCAACAAAATTTCTACTACAACATTAAACTTCAGGAAGAAGTTCCAAAACAAACTTTTACTGTCAAACAGGAAAAACAATTTTCCTGGGAAGTTTTCCTTTTAAAAATAAAACAAAACCCAGAACTCTGCAGACTCTCAGCCCCAAAACGTAGATGGTAGCTATTACTTTTACTAAAATTATCACTGAACTTATACTCAGAAATACAGGCTCAATGGCTACTTGATTTGTCAGGAGAATGAAAAAAGATAAACAACTCAAGAGTGTTCTGAATAAATGGCAATTTAGCAGAAATACAGTGTTTCCTTGAATGCTCTTTTGGCTATAAGCTAATGCTGCCACAAAAATCTGGTTTGCATCATCTAAATGCTTGAAAAAAGAACACATAATTTAGGAAAAAAGCGATGGCTGCCACTTAGCCATAAAGAGCAGCACTAGTGTTAGAAATAGCTTTCCTATGATATTTTTGTTCATGTTCTGGGTTTTTTCAGCAGTAGAAGTAATTACCGTGGTTTGCGAGGGCAGTGTTTAGTGCCATTATCCTTTAAACACTGTACACAAACACTGAGTCTGACTCCAGGAAGGTTGAATGTGGCCACAAGCAGGGCTGTAGCCACATCCTTGCCTTTAACCCACCAAGGAGCCCCAGTGATTTCAAGAGAAATAAAGGCTGCACTCAGGAAAAGGTGCATTGCCTTTGATCCAACTTCTTGTGTGTTGGAAAAAACCATTCTTTTACACCTTATATGATAATTTTATGCATAATACTTTAACCTAAAAGACAGTGAGTGGAACAGCCCTTGAAACTTTGGTTTCATAGACTGGATATTCTTTTACTTTTCTTAGAAAATGGAACCCAGTGCCAAATCCCTTTCATCTGTGCTCTGTGAACTTCATATTTCTACTTCTAGGAAGATCCTTTACATGTCTGAGAAGCTTTGAAAGAAGACATCCCTAAATAGCTAGAGATGGATTTCTGACATGCTATAACTGGTAAAACAGGTAGTGATGATGCCACAGGGGCACAGGCAGATTTGAAGCTCAGTGTGCACCAGGTAAGGCTTTTACCACCAGTATTTGAGGAATTACCCTGTACCAGCCTAATCCATTGCAGTGACCCCTTCAAGTCACTGTTTGAAACAGCTCACAACAGCCAGCTGGGAGGTTTGAAAAACTTCCAGATCCCTGCAGGATTCTGTGGATTCCAGTGATTCCTGGAGTGTGCACACCCCATGCTGTCAGTCTGCACCAACCTCTCCTCCCCAGAGCAGCTCAGCACTGTGACCAGCTTCCTCTCCAGCCAGCAGAAGGCCAGTAGAGACTGCAGGGAAATCACCCAGTGACACACACACTGCTTCAGCTCCTTTCTATTGGCACAAAACTCCATTCTACTTCGGCACATAATCTGCAATTAATCCAGATGCCTGCAGACAATACGTAAGTGCTCGGCTGAATACCAGCTCATTCTTCTCCTGTTTTTACACAACCTTCTTTTGTAAAAATTTTCTAGGAAGGTGCCTCTGGGACTGGTTCTTTAACTAACTCCCAAGACTCAGAGGAACTCTGCTGCATTGACCCTCCAGCCAGCTGAAGGAGCCTGGAAATAGCCTTTCTGAATAATAGACAGGACACAAGGAATGCAGGAGTTTCTCCAGCTCCAGGGTAACATGAATCACTTCCTACAGATAATGGCATGTATATCACATGCATCCTCTGCTGCAATTTTAACCTTTGCTGAGAAAAAAAGAAGTTGCTAGTAAGGGCTGTGCACTTTGAACATAAACAAACAACACCCTGCACTTACCATTAGACCATGGGGATGGCCCATTTATTAACACTTGGGTTTGCTCTTGTTATAAACAACTATGTAATAGTTGGTTTCTGCTATAATGTATTTGCTTTCACACTCTGATCACAAAGCCGGTAGGTATTCCCTTCCTCTTGCAGCATGGCAAGCTGACTGCAACAAAATCAATATGCCAGTTGGCACAGATTTTGAACACCAAATACATTTTATCAACTGTCTGGTTGACACACGGTGCATGGTCACTTTAACAGTAAGGTGTGGGGTCAGCAAGGATGCAGGTTACACCACGACAAGCTTCTGAATTCACAGAAGAAATATTACCTTTCCACTCAATGGATTAAGCGCCCTGCCACTGGCTTTGCACCAAGGGCGTGTCTGCTAATTGCAAGGAGCAGACTGAGCACCCCACATTCCTCAGCCCAGACAATAGGGAAGCAGCACACCTAATCCCTTTAAATGGGATGCCTGGTGTTGCCTGCAAATCTGTTTACACTGTTTAGCAAATGTGAATTAGTATTAGCTGACATAAACACCCTGCTGTGCAGACCTTTGTTAACTTGAGGCTACTTCCTTGTTCTCTCAAAGCTGTTAAATTACTCAATCTGGCCTTAATACGTTTCAGTGCTGTGTTCACAACTTATCTCTAAGGCCTATTGTTTTCTAATGCATCCTCATAAACGTCTAAGAGGTTCTTCATTGTGACAACAATTTGTTCAATAATTACAGGTTCACATGAAGAAAGACCAATATACAGTGTGGAAAATCAAATATACACATGGAGGTGGAGGGAGAAGAGATAAAGACAATCTCAAATTACTTTTTTTAAAAACAAGATAGGTCTGGTATGAAAAGTCTTTAAGCGCTTTAGCATTCTCATAATTATAGAAACAGGAAATTAATTAACAGTTATGTATTTTACATAGTCTGTTAGGGGTCTGCAGGGATACTGCACCAGGAAAAAGATTAATTTGTATAGTCTGTGTTGTTCTTTGGTTCACTATAGGATCGGAAACAATGATATTTGGCATTAAGAGAGTATTGAGTATTCACTACTCTGTGCCCAAGGTGTGGAAGATGAGGTCTGTGTTCCAAACAGCTTACAAAACAAATGCATTTACAAAGGAACTAGTAACAAATTATCCCTGTATCCTGAGTTCCTTTATCTCTAACACAAAAACCTCCATGAATATTATGGCTTCTCTATACCAGGAAAGAAGCCACTGAAGACCTTAGTTGACTTTTCAGACCTTAGTTAAATCTTCAAATACTTGCAGTTGGCAGGCTTGCCATCCAAATGAACACTCAAATCATATATGCACATGCAGATTTGTTCAGGCCACAAGTTTATGACCTGCCAGCAGTTGCTCCCTGTGACCCCTCAAACTTACCTTCTGACCCTGTTACCTCTTTGTCACTACCTTGATAGGAAAAATTTGCCAAAGCCAGCTGTGATGTTCAGCAAGAAAGTGACAACTGCTGGCCTTGGTGTACCTCAGTTCTGCAGCTGCAATAAATCAGCACCCTCCCAGTATTTCAAAAAGCTTCCTTCTCCCCCTCGCTCTTTGGCCAGTGGAGCAAGCCATGCTCATCACCAGAAGTCCCCTGTCACTTTAAGAACTGAAATGGGAAAACCTGTACCATTTTTATACTTTTGTTCATTCTTTTCAACCCATTCTAACTCCTTCCCCCTGGGAGCTAGCCCTCCACCAAAAGTTTCTTTCAGTAAAGCACTAGCTCTGTCTATTAAGCTTACCCACCCCTGCTTAGCCCTAACACTGGTTTCTTTGTACTTGCCTGGTGAACTGACCAGCTATACAGCACAATAGCTACAATTACTAAATTACACTCCCTGTCACTGCCTTTTGTATCACACCGCTAACAGGTGTCATTACCATGATAGGTAAATTGTAATAATCCATCCACAGGCCCCCCCCGTCTTCATAATGTTTTTCTTTTTATTATTATTATTTTATTTTACATAATATATGTGTGAATACTGCACAGAGCCTGAATGGATGGTAAATGCACAGGACTGAAAGGCTGAACTGCGTGGACTGCACACACAAACAGCAGCATTTAGGACAACAAAACCGAACGCTACCACATCCCTGACACTGTGAATACATGCACGCACACAGATATATTAAAATAGTAATATTAATGCCAATAAACGTGGTTACGGAAAACATACAGGTTTGAAAAAGAGGCACAGGAGGCATTTCTGAGTTCAGGCTGCTCCCCTGCCCTTATCTCACCCGGATGTGCCGTGGATATGATGGGCGCACAACGATAAACTGAGATCCCTTGCAAAACCCTAGCAGGTGAGGCAAGCATAAGAAAGCATTGCAGGTTATAAATTCTATGAACTCAGCAACTAATGGCAGGTTTTTAGTATAAATTTAATATAAATATTTAATGAATTATATGTTTCACAAAATCAAGTATTTAAGCAATGTTTAAGTAAACCAATAAGAAACTTCTTTACTTAGGCCATTGGAACCTGCCATAACCTTTTAAAAGTGATAAATGTACTGATATGTTGTTGTCTGCTGTTTTCTGGAGCCCTACTCACTACTGTGTTATTTCAGTTGTACACCACACAAATCCACTGACTTTATTGACTGGAATAAAAGGTCACACAGTAGCAAAATGGGTTCCAAAACCCAAACTGATAATGATGGCATTGACAACCCTGCCAACACAGTTTGGATTTCCTCAGTGAAATGCACAGACAGAAATAAAACACACAAAATTTCACACACTTGCAATGTAATACCTGGAGCAAAAAAACCCAAAACCACTATGCTTCAACACTTAGTTGAGAACACTCTCAACACTTAGCTGAGAATCTCCGTTCTCTAACTCACGCTGCCAAGATATTCTGGATAAACAAAAAGTAATTGAAACAAGTCCTGATGGATAAAATTGTTTTCTTTGCGCTTCATTTAAAAATTGAAATCCATAGTTAAGCCTTTTTTAGCTTTAGAGGGGATTGTAGGAACACAATTGCTGTTCCAGCCTGAGAGAAACACAAGAAGAGATGGCCTGAGAGATCTCATTGTGATACTTGTTTAGATGCTAATAAAGGTACGAATGATTGTTCCTGTCTTTCTGAAAAACCGTATTTCAGAGCTGAAGTAATTTATGATCTATTAAATACCTGGTATATGATTTCCATGAGGGGCAGATAGTGATAACCCAGACAGAGCTTTTCAAACCTTTCTGCCAGTCATGTGATATGGCACATGTCTGAAGAAAGCAAACTGAAGGAGAAGGAAGCAGTCTGATCCAGGATAGATACATCACATTTACACACAAGAAAAATTATTTTTCTTTTAGATATCATGGATTAAGATCCATGAAATATCAAGTTCATGTTCCCTAAAACCACTGGCCAGTGAAACAAGGCACTGTCTAAATCAGCACTTTTCTCAGTAAGGGCTTTTGACTTTGACAGCAGTAGAGAGACAGAGGAAAAAGTAACTGAATATAGAGAAAAACAACTTGATTCTTCATGCACTGCAATGGGAGAGCTTGAACAAATCTCCAGCACTGTTTTTGTTAACCTATTCTCTATGTGAAATTATCCTTCTGATCAAGGCAATATTACCTACCTGCCCATTTTTGGACAATTAGACCACAATTGTTGGCCCTACAACATCCACTGAAATAGCTACAGCTAAGTGCAAGAATCCCACTACTCAGCTGTATTCCTGCTACAAGTTTGGCATCTCCCTACACAGCTGTTTCTCAACATGACAAAAAACTGAATGCAGACAAAAAGAAATACATTTTGCCCTACCACATCATCCCATTCTTCCACCTTGCACGCAGCACTCAACCAAGTTCCCAAACAGGACGTGCTTCAGCGTGCTCCTGCTTCTCAACACAGCAAACCCCTGCAACTCACAGAATGCAGCACAGATGTCAGTCTTTCAGATAGCCAAAAAAAAGTTTGGATTCCAGCATTTCTTCTGCAAGAGGGACACACTGTACCACACTAAGAAAGCAGGTAAGCTGCTTTGAAGCACATGGCCTCTTGGCCACATCCCCTTTTAAAACTCTAATATCACCATCAAATCATAATGCAAAAAGTTTGCAGGGATTTTTTTTCCTGCTATTCATAGGCTGGAAAAAATGTCACCCCACTTCAGGTACAGAGCTGCAGTCATTTGACAGACCCCATGATTACAGTATGGATCTGAGACAGAAAAGGTACGAACAAGTTTTACCCTCTTTAATCTAGATTAGGTCTGTAATGAAGATGTCAGTGTCACCAGCACAAGTGACAAGTGGTGGACTGGGGTTATCACTCACAGTACCAAATTTTACAGTCTACAGAAGTTTCTACAATACTCACAAATATAAGTTATACTTCTGTAGATCTCAGCTCTGGGAATTGAATATTTAGGAGGAGGGAAACATAAAAAATGGGTGCTCAGGATGCTCTTGCTCTTGATTCTTTACCACACTTTCTACAGTTAGACAGAAAAAAGTAAACCAGAGTTGGTATGACACACTGTCATAACTTGGCAGACATGAAACATAAAAGCAACACAGAAGCTGCCTCATGTCTTGCATAATCTTTGTGAATCACCTGTGAATCATAGTCCCCTGAAATGCATCACCAGAATGAATTGAAAGTGCCTTACTTCTCCTCTCCATATCTTAAAAAGGGTCTTGAATAATTGAAGAGTACAGACAAGGGCCACAGGAAAAGATTTACAAATTGTGGGCAAAGAACCCTATTTTACAATGAGGGACTTAAGGAATTCAGTTTCACAATAAAGCTGAAAAGAAGTTTAATTTATGGTTCTAAATATTTTTATGGCAAAACATTCCACTTGCTAATACAGTCTCCAACCTGTCAAGAAAGGGAATACGAAGGATTTAGGATTTAACTTTGAAGCTTGGCAAACTCAGATTAGAAACAGAATCACCTACTCCTTCAAATGCAGACTGCTTCACTATTGGAATGATTACTATAGAATGATTACTTCCCATCTCTTGATACCTTTGAACTAATATATGCTTTTCTGGACAAGCTATTTTCCTGCTTACAACTTACTAAGTTAAATGTTGAAATAATTAGGTAAGATTTGCTGGCTTTATTTTATACAATAAATGAGTGAGACAATGATTTAATAATCCTACATATTTAAAACCTATGAATTTATGGACTGTGTCAATGCCTACACATTTCTCTATCAGGTATGACAACAGTTTCTCTCCTCACTTTCCAGGTAAGTTTAAATACAGATTTATCATATTACTTTCCCTCCCTAGGGCACATGCAAGACAATGGCCATGAAAAACATTGAGTAGATAATGCTGAATCGGAATCCATACAGATTCTAGGGCAAATCCAACCTTTTCAATAAGGCTCTTAGGAGTAGCATGTATCTATGAAGATATCTGGAACAGAGATATCTGAAGAGATGAAGTGAGTACAGAGTGGTGCAAGAAAGCCTCTTCATTCACAGAACCCCAAAATTAAAATTCTTAAGAAAGAAATGACACAACTTGCTATGTAAATCTCTGTGCAGCATTTATGGATCATTGCAATAGTGAACCATGTTTAGGAAACAAAACACTTCAATAAATACCCTATTAAAATCTTACTGGACCTTTTTCTTCATTTTACAAAGTCTGGATGACACCAGCTTCAAAATCAAACATTATATTCTACTCATGGTATGAAGGCTGAACTGAACATGCTACTGCCACAGTACCAACCCAGCTCCCTCAAAGTGGAAAGGTAATAGTTTGAAATCACACACACACATGTTTGGGAACACAGGCCCATTCTCAGGTCTGAAAGAGGCTGTGCCTCATTTTACAGATATTTCATTAGAATCAGCCATCCCCAATTGACATGGTCACAAACTAGCAGAGATTTCTTGCCTAACTCTCAATGTATGTGTATACATACACAAAGAGGGAGAGAGAAATTGTATGCATCTGGATGTACATACAAAAGGTATGTCTACATACAAAAGATCCATAAAATCTCATTGTGCCCGGTAAGGCTGTAGGAGTTATTTCAGATGTTTTCCATGATAGCAAATAGTTATGTTACTCTTGCATCTCTCAGCCCATCCTTAGCATTGGAGCAGACAATTCTTTCTAACACATCCTGCCATTGCTTCTACAAGTTCAACAACCAAGCCTTGGATCTGCCACACTTCAAAATATTCAAGAACTGTGATGTTAGAATCAAATTATTGAAAAACCTTAAGTGTGCACCACTATTAGAATGTGCAGCCATTTCCCTAAATAAAACAAAACCTGGAAAAAATTCCTCCCATGGGCTTTGATGATATGAAGAATAAGCATGTCATTTTATCATGACCTTTCCTGTCCACTTTATCTATCATAACACACTACTTAGCATACTGCATGAGGCAGATGAAAGTTTGTTGGGCTGCCCAATTTTGTTCTAGCCTCCTGATTTATTATGTTAAGTACTTATCTGACATCTGAATTAAATGAGACTATCAACAGTAGAATCTAGTTTTAATGAAAAAATAAATGATTGAGGAAAGACTTGCCTCTTAGAGGGACATACCTGAATAGATGTAGCCTTTGTTTCAAGCCCAACACAACTAGAAGAGAGTTCTTAAACTTTCGACTGTCTCCAACTCTCCCTGTTACTTCCCTTCTCTTTTGCCTGGTATTATTGCTCTTACTGCAATATTTAAGCACAATTTTCATGTTCTTTTTACCAGAGTCAGTCTAAAATCTTGTAGATTATTTCCTGGTAACACTGAAATACAGACTCCTCTATCAACTGATATGTAAATCTTCTGTCCTGGCTTTCATCAGCTTTTCATTGATTATTCAAATAATCTCTTCCCCAGCTTTGATAAAATCGTTCTTTTTCTAGACAGTGGTTTGGGCAACTTATCTCTCTTTTTGCAGTGCTTTCCTTCCTGCTACTTCCTTCACTCCTGCCTCCAGTTTTCATTCCTTTCCTACATCAAATTTCAGGTGCCATTCTTCAAGGCCAGGCCAATTGCACTTGTCAATTTTTATTCAGTATATTGTTCAACCTCTTGGCAAGTATGTATGACCAGCCAAAGTGACCAACTTTCCAATCAAATCTGCAAGCAAATACCCTTCTCTCTCCTGCTCACTGTCCATTACAGCTGGGAGGATTTTCAGGCCCACCTAAAATTATCTTTCTGTTACATTTACAGTTACTATTTCTCCTTATGAACTTTGTGTCTGTCAAACTCTATTGCTATAAATTTTGGGAGAAGAAAAGAAACCCAGCACAAATCTTACCACTGATGCAGCAAGATTGCTGCCCAAGATGCTGATCATCACTCTTCTTCTTTTCCTTTATAGCCTGTTAATCCTCATCCATCTTCCCCTGTCTTATTGCTAGGTTTTTGGAATAGGAAGTAATTTTTTTCCCCACATTTGCATAGAAAATAGTACAACAGGGCCTTCATCCGAGACATGAATTCTTAGTATTATGGTATTAGAAGTTGTAAGGTAATGTATAGTAAGAATTACAAGGCCAGAGATCTGCTGGACTGCATTATACATAATAAAAGCTGCAGATACAGTAGATTTCCACAGCTGCACTGGCACAAAATAAACCTTGTCCCATGCACCACATCACATTTATACAATATACTTTTAATATACTAGAAAACAAGAAGGAGTTTCTGATTATCTTGTTATTATTTTATATGTACAAGGTAGGAATAGTTCAAACCTAATGACTCTGTCAGTTGCTCTTTATACTGTAATTTCTGCTATTTTTTTTAGTGATCACAGACATATGTCTCCTTACCAAATTAAGTACATACACATTTAAGTGACAGCACATTTTTAGAATGCAAAATTATATGTCGGTAACAAAAAACTACGACATCACAACATCTAAATTTATAAAAAAGCCAGCATAATACCGTGATAGTAGCACATTAAAATAAAATTACACTTTATTATTATAGCATTTGAAATTCATATTAAAAAGTTTGGAAAATGAACATTTTAAAATGTATTCTGTTTCATAAGAACAGATCATATAATGACCATACAGAATTTGTGTTTCAGGTACGTTGGGTCTTGAATTTGGTAACACAAGAAAGAAAAAAAAAGCCACAGGAATAGAGAACAAGATTTCAAAGATGCAAATAATTATTTAAGAACACATGTAAACCACCCCCCCCATTTTCCTCACAAAGCTTCATAAACAGAGCACATGCACAGACACAGCCACCATTGCAAAAACCACTTCTAATGACAAGAGTCAGAAAAAATAGAGACTATATACATAAACCAAACTGGCACTCAAAAAAAACCCACACGCATTTCTAAACAGAAGGTTTTATGAAAAAAATGGAGTATCTATAACAGTGCATCACAGATCTACACAGTATGAAGTTTATCTCACTAATCAGTCATTAAGTGAAGGTTTAATAGCTCCATAAGGGAAGGTAATTCCCTCTTTTTACAATACCTTCATATCATGAAGTGACTGCTAGTTTCACAGAAATGTGCTTACAATCTTCTGATTCAGAAAACAAAAATACCAAATACCTAGCACTGAAGGAAAACAAGCCCCATTGAAACAAAAAAAATACTAAACACTCTGCTCAGAAATCCTGCCCCCTCCTCCCCCCCATTAGATGTGGTTAGTTTATGCAAACGTATTACTAATGTGTATTACAAATTAAGCAGAACAGAATAATCTTTTGCCTAGACTTACAGGACATTTTACATCTTCAATTAGATGAGCAGCAACAATATTCACTTTGAGTTCTAAAATACCTTTCACAGATAGAGAGGTTAATTGGTTGATCTTAGACTATGGATAAAATTCAATACCTAAATTAAATGCATGTGTATAGATAGATATAAAAACATATATAAAAATATATATATAAATGAAAGTATATTTGCACTTTTTGAGAAAGTTATTTTAATTAGAAAAACAGACACCTTTTTGAAATTAATTAAGTTTAAATCCTGTTCATGAAAAACTTGCATATTATTAACACTGTATTTTTAACTCTTACTCAAATACAGCCATATGCTTTTTTTGGTAAATTTATTATTAATATCCCTGGTATGCAGATAAATGTTTAATAGGAAATTGATATACATTTCAAAAGAACAAATAACTGTGTTATAAGCACTGTATTAAAAAGTAACTATGGCATATTTATGGATACAAAAAATCCTAATAGGGTCAAACTTATAAGACACTGACTAATGTTACAAGTAGGTACTTAGAAACATGCTGCATTTTCCCCAAATTCCATTATGGTAACAAACACAAAAAGATGCTGATATCCAGTTCTGTTAAGTACATCTTTAGTTCCACCCATTACACAATATCAAGTCAGAAAACAGTTTTATCTGACTGGTGGCTCAATGGCGCAGCCTATGTGTGCAAAAGTAGAACACAGCGAGTTTCTGGTTTTAGGAATGAGTGCCAACCCTCTGGTTTTGTTGCATTTAGATAATCAAACATACCTACAATTTCCAAAAGTGATGAGCTGCATAAATGAAGGACTATTTTAATACAATATGCATACTTACAGAGCTAAACTAATTAAATTACTGACAACATATAACATGAAATCCAAGTGATTCTGTGCAGAATTAATAAATAAGTATAATTTATTTGGATATTTCTCTGTAGGACTAGATCTGAAACAGCGATTTTCACTCAACCTTTATTAAAAAGATACTGAAGAATATAAATATATATGTATATATAACACAATTTCACCTCACCACCTTTAAAATGCCCATTTGGGTACATTAATACTGCTTGGTTTGTTTCTTATTTTCAGAGACAAGATACCTACTTAGATTTACACTTTCATTTTCAAAGCAATATATCAGTGTGAAATGTTTTACTACTCTGATAAAAGTAATGAGTGAATTCTTAGCTTACAGCTATAAGCATTGTAGCACAGAAGGATGCAAAGCAAAATACTCTCCTCCTATATATGAATTTAACACGAATTAGCTTTCCCATTTCCCCACCACAACCCTCACTCAGTTTAAAGCAACTGGATTCAGTAATTCTGCTTAAATATGATCCAAAACAGTTACAGCACAGTATCTAAGTGTGGACTGTAAAAATCAGGGAGAGAGAAGATGCGCAAGAGGCAGGGACTGATCAGCTCATGCCTCTAAATAACTGGATAATAATTTTCAGACTGGTGAAAATGCCAGTTTGTTCACTCCAGCTGGGTGTCTGATACCTGGCTACGACTTGTCATGACCTGTATCACTTGTTCCAAGTGAGCTGAACAATCTTAGGGGGTCTGAACTGGGGACACCTGAAAGCAGTGTAGTTTGTTTAGTTAAAAAAACACTCCCCTAGTTAATTTGACAGATTTTAAATAGAAATAAAAAGCCTTTTTTAAAAAAAAAAAGTCACTGTCTTCCCAACAGAATATAAGCACATATCCATAGGAATATAGAGGCAAAACTCTCAAATAAAATCTTTTTAACAATCAGATATTTGTATTCTGTTTTAGAGAACAAAGTCATAATGGTTTTATAAAGCCAAGTATACCGACATAAAGAAGTCTTTTTTTTTTGTCATGCAGAGTTCGCTGTTAATCCAGACATAGAAGAGCACAGTGTTTTATATTTACACTCCATTCTTTTTTTTTCTATTATTCTAATAAAATGACCCCGCATATTTACTCAAGCTGTTTAAGCAGGTAAGAAGTGCAAATAACATGGCTCACATCATGTTACAAACCCAAATAAGTAAGAAAGCTGCCAGCACAGAAATATATATTAAATTCAGAAAAAACAGATATATAAATAAATATATCTTAAATTCAGAAAAACTTATGCACCAGTTAATTTGAGGAGTGCAAAACATCTTTTAGATATTTAAGGATTTTTTTTTCATTGTTAGCATCTCTTATTTTTTGTAAACATACAATTAATGAAAAATTCCTGGATTTAACTCAAGCTTGGATAATGTTGTCCCCTTGTGTTCCACCTGAAACAGTTTTGCAGGTTTGCTTACAAATAGGTCAAATGCTCCTATTTCTTTATATGCAAAAGAAATCCATACACTAATTTCACTTTATTTGCTAATGCCATTCATTGCTAACTGTTAGTAGTCTCTCTGGACATTTTCAAGTTTATTTTTGAAGAGCTTGTAGTGCTTAGAATGCATGGAAATGATCAGCCACATACTTGTCACTAAATTGTCCATACCAAAAATTAAATGTGGGAAACAGCAGTGACAACCTGCATCCTACAATGAACACATCTTGTTTTTAGCAGTAATGGCTTTGTGTATTTATTTAGTAGTGATCTTCAGTGCTGATTCAGACAGAAATTTGTATTTGGCCATGGACATATTCACAGCCTGAAAAGAGATATTTATTCCGTAAAAGTTAAATCCCTACTCCAACTGTTTCTTTGGCTGCTGTTTGCTCATTCTAGAATTAAACTGGTCACACACATTTTTCATGTTTGATCCATTGAAATAAAACTAGACAACTTTTACAGACATGGTTTTATTGAAATGGATGTTTATTAGTTAGATCATACTGCTCTACAGAAGATAATTCTCCTGCTGCTTATAAACATTTTGATCAGCAATATTCAAGTGAAAGAACAAGTCTAAGGGGGAGGGGGAAAGGAAAAGAAAGAAAATGGGAGGAGTAGAGACGGATACCATGCACAATTCTCATGTGACCTGTGGTACTACCTAATTAGAAAACTTAAAGTTTCCGTAAACCCTTCATTGGAAGCAGCAGTATTCCTACTATGACATTTCAGGCCGTGTTGGCTGATTTACCTCCATTTCTGTGAGTAGAACAACAAAAAATGCAACGCATAGTTTTGAGGAAGAAATCTGATGGCACATTGTAAACACGCACCACCAGTTTAGAAACTGAATGCAAATACAGCAGAGGGATTTTTCCAATAGATCTTCCTTCATTATGGTACAGGACACATAAGAGAACGCTACTGAACGGCAACCTCAGTTACACTGGCCAGCAAATTACCTTTAACCATTAAATTAGAAAATGTTCTTCAGCACTATTCAGTTTAGCATTCTCCAGTGTCTCCAGGCTGAAGGTGGTCTGCATGTTGAACTTAGTACTGTGTGGGTTATAGTCTTTGTTTGCAGTCTTAACTGGGGATTGCACCTTAGCTACCGTAGTTCAAGCGTAAAAATACTTTGTCTGTAACACTATATACTGTTGCCAGCGACCCTCTAAATCCTTGAACCAACTGTGTCCTCTGGTGTCACAGAAGATAATGCCAATTTATTGCAATGTGTGGCTTTTTTAACTGATTAAAATTAAGCCGTAAACACGTGACAATGGAATTAGCACATTTAGAGAGTCTGTTTTCCCACATCCCATTTTGCGCTAGTGCGGCTGATCCCTGCAACTCTACGCGGGTGCAATTTTAATGACTTCGCTAGGTTTTGATGTTCTTATGAAACAGCAGTGCTTGGTGTTTGTGGAGAAGGTAGATATGGAGGCTGAGTAGCTGTGATTGCGGACACTGTGACATCGTCTCTGTTTTTCGATAGGATCGGTGTCATTTTCCTCCCCACGATAAGACACCTCACTGACAGAGCCCGATTAGGGAAAATTTTATTATAAAATTCACTTCTATCGAACAAGGATGGAGTGATAAACAGTTCAGCCTCAGGGAAGAAACAGGAAAATATTTTTCTTCTCTCTCTCTCTCTCTCTGTCCCTTTTGTGTTTTCCTTTTTTTCTCCTCATTTAAGAAAAATCCTCCCTCCTTGTAGGACTTTTCCTGAACGTGAATGTGTTAAGCTAATAAGAATTCTCCAAATGTAGAGATCAAAGACATATGAATGTTGTTCTAAACGGAGAAGAGTTGTGTTACCTCACAATTCAAGAATATGATTTTAAAAAAGTAAAAAGTGAGGACGTTTTCTGAATTACATTTTCTGTCAAATTCATTAAAATCAAAAGTCTTCTGAACAGGAAGCTTAGGCAAACACGATTTGATTTTCCAATATTCAGTTACATTTCTCCCTGGTTAGAAAACTGGCAAGCTGCAGGGTAAATAGGGAAAATGGATGCTTGTGGCCCTCTAATGCTTGAAGATGGACTAAACTCCAAGGAAGAACATAAAAGAAATATTGATTTTGTCTTTTTTTTTAATACTAAAACATCTTTGCTTCTGTGTTTGATAGCTCACAGAAGATACCTCTAACAGGGCATCCAGTGCCATATATGCAACACATTTCTGTACAGTAGTCAGCACAGAGGTAGTCAGTAAATATCATCTCTAGAAGATGGCTTGGGGAACTTGGAGAATGAAGTCCAGGTACACAGAGTAATTAATTCCAGTTCTTATTTTTTTACTTTACATATTTTCTTAATTTACATTGCATCACTGAAACACATTCATTAACTGATTAGGAAATAAACAGGGCTAAAAAGTAATTTTTCTAAAAAAAAAGAAAAAAATAAAAAGAAATGAACACAATGGAAAAGAGTGTACTGATGATTTTTTCAGGCTTTCAAATCCAAACTGTAACAATGCCATGAACCAAATGGTTGTCTTGGTTGCTCAACAATAAAACTTCCAAAGGAAGAAAACCCGAAGCACTGCCAGTGTTTTTTTTATTTATGTCCAAACTGGAGTCACTACATTGAAACCATTCCCTCAAGATGGTGGCCTCAAAGTTACAGATGCTCCTTAAATGAGTTTTAAGCACTTTCAATTAGAACATTACAAATCTGCTGTCAAAGAGAGCCTCAGCATACAAGTCCTTCTGGCAATGTTCTACATTTGCTTTTATTAAATAACAATGGGAGGATGTTTACAAGCATATATAATTTTCATTAGGCACACTCAACCCAAATACAGTACACATATGATGCAAACTTCAAATAACTTCAGTAGCAGTTGCAGCCCTGAAGTAAAAACTTGCCAAAAATGCCTCCTTATTTGGCTATCACATCTTTCTAGAAACTGTATTTACTGACATCTGTGCCCTTCTATTAAGCTGAATATAAGTATTAACTGAAGGGTCTGCTGAAATGAACACTGCAATAAATTTTATGGTTCTATGAAACTATATTAGACTCAGCCATCAAGACAGAGCTCAGCTTCTCTACTTGCAACTTGTATGAAAGAAGAGATAAAAATGTTATTTAACACTCTCGGAATAGTCAAGACAAAACATGTGTTCCATTTATCTATAATTTCAAGTTGAGCACACCATATTTTTAATAACGTACCAATTATTTCAGAAGTCATGATCATACTACCCAGTCTTATCATGAAACACTAGATTATATCAAATATTATCACCATGTTTTTTGACTGATGATTCAGTTCTGTGCTGTGCATTTCCACACAATCAGAAAAAGAAAAATGTTTACAAAGATAACTGCATTACAACAAACATCAGTGTGAAAAAATATGACTAATGAAGGTAAGGCAGATCAATTAAAGGGCAAGTTGGAACTCCAACACATTTCTTTTTAGCCTTCAAAATAAGATTTTAAACAATAAGTTAGTGATTTCAGTAGGGGAAGTAGCCAGAGGAAAAAAGTGCATCATTTGACTAGTGGTCTGTTAGATAGATTTCCTTCAATAACTTCTTAAAAGAACATTTGCTTCTGATTGACTATAGCTGAAGTGTCAGAACTGTTAACTGTGTATTAAACATGAAAAAAAAAAAAATACAGCTCAATAACCCCGTCTAAATAGAGGAATTCTAATTAGCAACAACAAGGCAATAAGGCTGTTCTCCCCTACAACTTCTTCCATGTAAATGTCTCTAAACCTGCTTGGAACTTGCTATCTTTTCTGGGAAAACTACTCGGGTAATTTAAACAGCTCAGTGTTACATACTCCTTGTGCTAAAGTTGGCCATTCCTCTCCATGTGCAGCCTGAACAGAGCTGGTGAGAAGGGCAGGAAACAAAGGTGAGAGAAGAGAAGAGCATCATTTTGTCCTGTGTAAATACATGGTGTTGCACTTTGCAACAGAAACCAGTTATACCTGAACTCCAGTACCCAAGTGAATAATTAGGATCTGCACACAATTACTAGATTTTTTTCCCTGTAATATACCCAAACAGCAGCATTAACTAGAAGTCTCCTGGAAGGAGCAAGTAATTCCCTTTCTCTCTCCAAGATGTAGCACGTGAGCTGCCTGTGTGGATCCGTGTAGCTGTAAATACATCTATCTAGAAGAAATAGTCAAACAGTCTTTTTCTAAGAGGAGTGCCTGATTGGTTAGCAGAAAATTGATACAGTGGAGTGAAGAATAACTGATAAAGAGATAATCCAGTGTGGCAATGTAGTTCTGCAGTGCTGTAGCTCCTGCCTTCATTGGGTGGTGAGTGTAGGGTGATGGAAGAAAAGGACAGGCTTCTGTTGTTTGCATTTGAAGTATGAGGGAGACATGGTGTGAGCAAACTTCAGATGTGAAGAACAAAAGCCCAGTTTTCCTCTATACCATCTTTAACTATATGATGAAGCCTAAAGCTGAAACACTGTGCTATTCCATTTTTACAGCTGATTTCTCTTTATCTGTTTTTTACCTCTACAAAGCTGAGATGCAAATACCTGCATGTACTTATTCGGTGCATGCATAGCTTCATTTCCAGAGAGAGGGGCAGTGTATATGTTCTAACCTGACCTTAATTTATGCAGTAATTTCCCAGACTGTTACATCACGCTCATTACTGGCATAACCAAATACTTCCCAAGCAGGCTATATTTAACAAATGTTTAAAATTATTTCTGCAAGGATTAAACATCCACAAATAATTTTATTTTATTTTATATAAGTGCATAATTTGGAGAAAAGAATAGTACCTAAGCTGGTGGTGGATCAGAGTATGCCAGTTACAGGAGCACT
The DNA here is from genome assembly GCA_013398275.1 of Promerops cafer. Classification (NCBI taxonomy): domain Eukaryota; kingdom Metazoa; phylum Chordata; class Aves; order Passeriformes; family Nectariniidae; genus Promerops; species Promerops cafer. The sequence continues at coordinate 574,414 of VZSE01015367.1, read as the reverse complement.
TAAGCGCCCATTGGCACAGCAAGACTCAAAGACCCGGTAGGTTTCAAAGAAACACTTCTTTTTTTTTCCCCCCCTTCTAGAACTCTTTGCTTTCTAGTAAAGCTGCAACCACAATGTTCCCTCTCTTAATGCCACCATAAAAAATCAAAACACTTTAAAACAAATTGATGTCCTCTTTAATATAGTCATCACATCATCACAGTGCCCTTGCACCCTGCTTGGTGACAACCAGGGGGATGCACACACACATCTCTCTCTTGCTTGCTCTTTTTTTTTTTTTTAAGGCATTGAAGCGGGCAACAAAGAAGGAGAGAAAGACTGGGAGAGACACTCAATTGAGATATTGGCACCTTTGATTGACAAGATCTAATCAGCTTATCTCCACACTAATAAAGTTGATGGCCTGTGGAGCTGGTATATGTCCAGCTTCAAGTGAACTTTCAGTAGCCAAAGCCTCAAGGGCCAGGACTAAGACTGAGCTTATCTAAACTGATTTAAATCAATTCCTAATGGGCTATTTCAATTTGATCAATTTGAAAGGTTGGAAACCTGTAACCGCTTGACTAAATTGTCTTGATTTGTGCTGGCATCACTGGAGATTTGGTCAGAAGCACAAACTATTTATCTACAATGAAACAATGGAGTACAACTGATACACTTCTGAAATTATTTCACCCTCCTTAAGGTACTGCTCCATTTATTACAAACTGGGTGTTTTACAGAGCAACTTCTCTTGTACTCAACAGAACATTTTGAAGTATGATGTTTGAAAATGGGTAGTGAATGCCACAAGCAAAATTCCCTATGTCATGAGAAGGGGCTGAAGTGCTTTGTAGCTCTTGAACAATTGGTTTTGTTTTTCTAAATTAACAGATTCCTTTATGTGTTTTGAGGACTACCTGTCCCACCGAAGGTGTGATGGCAGAATTGAACACTATGAAAGGAATGACTTGAGCATTTGGATAGATTTCATTCATTATCAGCAGAATTAAACAATTCACTTCTGAAGTTCTTGGAATTCATTTTGCAAAGCTCAATGCACTTTCAACTCCAGAATAACATGTCAAAGAAACATATGTGGCTATATGTACTGCATCACATGAGGAAAAGGGCTTGCTGCTTCTTTCAGGGTAAATCACTTCTTTTAGGAATGCAGAGAATTTCGTAGTATCAAATTGCATCTACACAAGATAAGTTCTGAATTAAGAACTCTGTTATCCATATAAAAATTAGTATTTTTAGGAAAACATGCAATTACTAAACAAACATCTGATGAGGTGGAATTATATAATCATATGTACTTTACAGACTTGAAAAAGCATGAGCAGTGAAACCAAATATAAGTATTTTTCAGTCAATAGCACACATGAACACCTTAGGAATGTCTTGTGTTTAATAGAGGTAATTTAAGCACTTTCCAAAGGAAGAGTTTTTTGGTATTAATGCTAGATTACAAAAAACCCTAAGCAATATTTTCATTCAGATTGTGGTTTTCAAGTTGTAATTGCTTTATACAAAATCCACTCTAGTGTTATCACTCAATATCATCTTCACTGCTGTACATCTGAAGATAATTTTGCAATAAAACTTAATTGATAGAGCTTATTTTTCACTAATCTCCTAATATAGAAAAATGAAAAAGTACTAACAGTACGCATTATTAGCTATGACCCTCACAGTGCAGGATATTTCTAGTTTATCAAACTAAAATAGATCCATTTTACAGCATCAAATATTTTATATACTTTAATAATGTAGAGACTTTTTCCCCAAATAGGAGGTAAATGGAAAATTCCCTTAATAAAGGAAAATGTGGAGAGTAAAAGTCATTCACAAAGAGGGTAAGCAGAACATCTCATAACATTACTAGCTTGTATCCCACTGACCATTAGTGCAAAATTTCAAAACATTTCAGTTATGGAAATCAGTAAGTCTGCCATCAGTGACATCTATTAAGAAGTTAAATTCAGTGATTTTATAATTACAAACTGAACTCCTTCTAATGTACTGCATAAACTGGATTCTGAACATGACTTTTTAAAAATTAAAACGTGGATTATTTAATATTTCCGTCTCCTTTGGGTAAGTTAGACATGGTATCCGTCCTAAGACTTCTCATCAGTTAAGTAAACAGTTCTAGTGATTACAGAGAATATCAGAAGAGAAAATAAAGCATAGGATGTTCATAGATGAGGACTGGCATTTTGAATTCATAAGGCTTTTTCTTGAACTTCAGTACACCTTAAAGACAATGCTTCCAGAGCAGAAAATTCCCCAGGTACCTGCCAGCCATTAAGACATCATGAGAAACGTCCTGTAATCCTGAGACCTGGGGTCATGCTGAGATCCAGCCACTGGAGCACTGTGTTCCTGAGCAGAGTAGGTAACTTCTGTCTTGAAAAATAAATGGTCTGCAGAGTCAGGGAGCTACATCTGGCTCACAACCAACAGTTTGTCCACTTGCCCCAGAGTTTGTTCCCAGTTCTACTACAAAAGTCTGCTGGAATGGACAATTTGACACTTTGTACACCTGGGTGCTGGTCTGCAATCTTTGTATGCTGAAATGAGATAAACCTAAACTGTAAAACTGAGATTATCTCTCTACTCCTGCAGTGTGACTTCGAACTTTCCTTCCTCCCCAAATCAGCCACTTTCCTGCACCATTTCTGTTTTGGTCCCTTGTAGAAGGATCCAAATGTATTGATTACTCAGACATGACTCAAAACAACAGGGAATCAAGGAAAATGCTCCTACTATTTGGGATATCTATATAGGCTTTAAGATACCACCCTTCCTGATCATTTAGGGCTTCTGTAAGACAGAAAAGACACTCATAATAAGGAAAAACATCTTTCCAGATCTGCACAGGCCTCATTTTTCTGAACCTCTGAGATGAATCTAGCTTGGTGCTACCTTCTTACTTCTTTTTTTTTTTTTTTTAATTTAACATCACTGTGCTTTTGTCTATCCACAGAATGAGTATAATATCATTGTTTCTGTCTCTCAAGAGGATTGCATGGATGCACAAATGAAGTTCAGAGAGCTCATGGTATTAAAGAGCAAAACCACATTGCCATCAAACTGGCAAAAAAATGCAGCAACTTCAGTTGTAAAAATGGAAGTATTGCCTTATTTTTGCATTTAAATACCTCTCATACTGTCATTTAATGATGGAAAAGTTTTCTAAACACAGTCATCAGCTTGCCAAGATCACTGCAGATGTATCAGACAGAATTAATGACTGTAAAAGGCTGAAAGACTTGTGCTTTGTCTTCTGCAAATGAAGACACTACTCTCCAGACCAAATCAGCCTCTGCATTTTTTTGGCAGTCAAATTATAACAAGGCCAAAGTAATACTAAATTATTGATGAGGTTTTTAAGTTTAAATATCAAAGTGGTATATATGCAGAAGAACTGTTGACGTTTGAATTTCAGCAACAGGCATTTTTTAGGGATTTCAAACTCTGTAAAACCTGACATTTCAGTGTTCATATACAAAACCTGCTATGATACAAAACAACACCTCTTCACCAATACTTTGTCATTTAAAACTTTCTTCTTTGTTATATAGTCACATAGTAACATTTCAGAACATATTATTGCCTAGAAACCTGTCATCCTTATGTAAATAGGAAAAATCTGCTGTATATTAATTATGATTTTCTGTAGTGATCACTTTCAGTCTCCTTGTTTCCAGTAGTCAGGTTTTCATCCCCTTTATCATTCATGGAGAAATCTGGCAGGTAAAATATAATACTTTTATGCAATGTTTTGATGAAGCACACCAGAGAAAAGGAAATTATATGAACTGGACTACCCCAAAAAGAAAAACAACACAGGTGAAATACAACTGTTCCACGTATTATTTTCATGACATATGGGAACTAACCCGTACTGCTCCTCAATTATTCCATAATATATAATGTCTGTATCCCCAACCTTCTAACAGCTGGGATTGAAACGTTTTGACATGATGATCTCTAGTTGGCAATACTGAAAGCATTAAAATATAGATATAAATAGGTGATAATGAAGAACAAAATGTGTACCATTTTCTTGCAGTCATAGTTTGCAAATTAACAAGCTGCTATTGATTTTTCTTTGAGGTCAATAACAGCATTTATTGATCCAAGAAGTTAATACTCACTGAGGTCAATATTATATCTCAGGGGTCAACATATCTGGATTCTGTCTTCTATTTCCTGTCCATATATAAATATTATATAGCCAAAATGGGAAAATTTCACCCTTGGAGTTAAAGCACTTCATTTGACAGGATACAAACTCCCCAAATTATTAAAACTTAAGGACAGTCTACCTGGATCATTTTCAGACAGCTCTCAAACACTTAAAACCTTAAAACCTGGAAGTACTGCCTTCATGAACTATATCTTCAGCCCTGAACTCAACAAGTACAGAATGGTCATTCATTGTGCTATTTCCCCACAGAAAAAATGAAACCATTTTAGAAACTACTCAATATCAAAGGACATCAACTTTTTTTACCAAACTAAACTAAAATTCATAAAAAAATAATAGCTGAATAACAATTGTTACTGTTATTGTAACAACTGTATTGTTATTAACAGTGGTTACTCCCTGTACTTTCCAACGTGATCTCAGAGAAAATCAAGAGAAACTTTCCTGCTGCCTTCAATGAACTCTGGATTGGGCCCTTGTAAAATCACATGAAGTTTTCTACTGTAGTTTGTTACCCAAGCATTCACATGTCTAAAGAAAAACCAGAAGTGAGCAATTACTCTCCTGATAAATTACTCTTACAAATATCAATGAAGCTGTAGCTGTAGCTGTATCAATGAAGCTGTATCGAAAATGACAGGGAAGGTAATAAATTTCAGAAATGCCAAGCTCATACAGGGATTTTTACATCTCCACTGCCACAAATGGCCAATAGCATAACATCTTAAAATATGGAAGTTACATATTAGCTTTGTAAGCAATTGTAATTGTGTGAAGAGATACTATTAAACTTACAGCACAAACAAGGCACACTGTGGCAAGCATTTAAATTGGCTAAAAATGATACTCCAGGACTTTAATAATATCCATCACATTTGCAGAACTTCACAATTCAGGAACTTTCTATCTTTATGCAAAGCAGAAAATGTTATTTTATGCATGAATAAGCTGTAGCAGAAAAACCGATAGTCCACAAATTGTACAGAATTAAAACTGTTAATACACCAACTCCTGAGCTGTGTAGTAGGAATGAGTGAAATATGGGTCATCTGGCTCTTGGCACCAGGACTTTTCTTTGGGTGCTTGAGCAAGCAAAGAGTCAATACAACAGGAGACCAGAGAAAGCTATTTTCATTGTTAATTCAATATTTTACCACCCTGTATCAAAATTTTGCTTCAAATTTCCTAAATTTACAAGGCAAATATTTAAAACACTCATTTGTTACTAAAACATAGACGTTCCCAGACAAAATGTACACATAATGGTGCAAGTGTGCTATCCAGAGCATTATAGATGAATAAAAGGTTCTGTTACAAATGGTCGAAGTTTTTAAAATGTTTTAAGAGATATGGTCATGCAAATAACTATCCATGTATCTAACAGGAAAATGGAGTAAAGTAGTAAGCATTGTTCTTTAAAAACATACAGAAATACAAGATTGATTTAATTTAGAAGTTAAAAATGACAGTCAATCTTATTTTGAACCACTAGTTAAAATTACTTTCTTAATTAATCATTCACTCTCTGTTTTTGCATAGCTGCTTAAACATGGCAATTTCCACCAAAAGAAAAGAAAACCTTTCAGACTCAGTTTTGTCCCTCTGGGTGGTCAGGAGGACATGCCATACCTCCACATATTTCTTTAAGAGCTACATAGGTTATGGCATATTCTTCTTTGTTTCATGCCTTAATTTATTTTAATTTTGAATTTGAAGAAACTTCCTTGGAAAAAGGAGATCACAAACACTATTTTGTTGTTTAATAGCTGAATAAAATAACTAAAAAAAAGGTCATCAACATAGGGAAAACAGCAATGTTTATCCGAGCATATTTTACATTTACAAATGATTAATTTATTCCACAAATTTAGTGTCATTTCCATTTCTGTGGGCCAGGTTTTAAAAAGCATTTGTAAATGTTTTCTCCAAAGATTAATCTTAAAATGTTAAAATTAACATTTATTCTGTTGTAAATACAGTAAATACTTAATCTAGTTCATGACATATTGATAAAGTTTATGCTAGAATATTTGTTGTATAGAACATTTTATGGGTATGCAATAAAAAACCCTTCACTTGAATTATTAACATTTGAGCAATACTCTAACTTGCCATTTTAAGCTCATTTGAGAAAATATCATTGTTTCTAGACTGGATTTAAAATACATTCTCTCCATAAAACTGAAAGCAGTTAAATAAAAAAAAGAATATAAAATAACAAAAAAAAAAATTAATGTGGTCTCTATGTTTCATTCTTAACACTTCTATACCTCATATTTCACTACTGAAAAATAGGGCACTAAAACAGAAAAATCACTTACATACGGAGTAAAGCAAATATAATAATTTTCAGAAAATTTCTCAGGATGGCATTCCAGCCAATTATTACAGTAGGCAAGTGCCAAAACATTCAACATGTGGAAATCTTACAGCACTCAATTATAAAAATCAGATTAATACTTCCAAGACATCTGTAATGAAAACACAGAATTATTGCATCCCTGTGAATAACAAAAAATCAAAACCTAAACAATACTCTCATTCCAACTGTTTTGCATGTTGGCTCTCTAGATCCTGCAAGTGAGCTAAACAGAAGCCAAACCCCAAACACATGAACACTTAAAAACTTCAGTTTTAGAGAGTCACAGACTCCATAAAATATGGAAAAATCCAACCCAGTAGAGACCAGCCAAGTAGATGTAAGAGATTACCTTTGCACCATGTTTATCTTTGCAAGATATGTGATGTAAATTGAGGAATTTATGTCACAAAAATGCAAACCACAACCATTAGCTACTACTGATCCCTCGATTTGGAGATAATTGGATAGAGCTTGCCCTCCCTCATGGAAACAAACTCTTATCTTGCAAACCTTTTTGGAATTGTACTAAGCAAAACAGAGAGAGGTTGTCTGGTGACCAGTGATAGACTGGCCTGAAGTTGTGTCAGGAGAGGTTTAGGCTGGATATTAGAAAACACTTCTTCACCCAGAGGGTGTTTGGGCACTGGAACAGCTCCCCGGGGCAGTGATCACAGCACCAAGCCTGACAGAGTTCAAGAAGTGCTTGGACAATGCCCTCAGGCACATGCTGTGACTCTTGGTGCTGTCCTGTGCAGGGCCAGCAGTTGGATTTGATGAACTCTATGACTTATGGATCCCTTCCAACTCAGCATTTTCTATGGTTCTGATTCCTCTCCAGCACACACATCAATGTGTCAATCAATGTGCATGTGCCCACACACACTTGCAATTTAATATGTAAATATGTATGCTCTGCCAATAACTGGGCATGTTTATAACCATGACAATTTATTACTTTTGTTAGGATTAGGCCAAGAGTATAAAATTCCATATCAAAATTTACATTTATGTTTTTGGAGGTAGTGAGATACGATGAGGTAAAGAGAAAATGGCAGAAAAATAACTACAATGTGACTGACAGCTGATAGTTGGAATTAGGAGCAAGGAAAAAGTTTGCAAAATATGGAAGGGACACAAAATCACAGGAGAAAACAAAAAGGTTCTCTTGAGCCAAGAAAAGGTACAGAGAAACAAGAATGTACAGATGTGCATAAGTGGCCTGTGACTGACGTAAAATAGTGAATTTATATTCTCAAAACCATGAACTACAATTTCATTGGTCTACAGCTCCTCGCAACAGCTAGTAGCCAATAACCAGAAATAGTTTCTCAGAACAAGACTGTAACAGCTCAAAGAAAATCTCAGTGCTAGTTCATACTGCTAGTTCAGAGAGATGAGTGGTACTGCAGATCAGCAGTTCCACTCACACTGACAGGATGAAATCAAGCCAGTCAGTAAACAGCTTCCAATATGAAACTCCTGAGTCTAAGTTTTAATTTAAAAATAGAGACTTGGATGGTCAGCAGAACTTCTACAAATTAGAGGTTATGTCCTCATCTGATACACATTACACAAGCTGACATTTCAACTGTAACTGGACTAAGGTTCCATAATGTTCAGCACTTCTCAAACCTGACTGCTTTCCCATGCCCATGCCACATGGATAATTTTTTGGACCATAAATGTCAGTAATTACAGGAGAAAATAAACTCTATAAGCAGCATAATAAAATCATTATCGTAAAGTAGTATGGTGTGACTTGAACTATATGAAGAAATACCCATATAAGGTGCTCTTCCATCATTCCATACTGTGATAGAACGATGTTTTTCAATTCTGTGCTTGTATGTCCTGGTTCCAGTCAGGAGTTTCAGCTTCCCCTCCCTGCCCCTATATCTTCACCAAAAAAAAACCCAAAACCAAAAAAGGTATTTGTGTAACTGTAACTCTCCAGTCCTAAGATGTAAAAGGGCAAAATACTGTGCTTGAAAGATGTTCTACCATGAAAACCCTTTTGATATTGGCTTTACCCAGAAAAGTATGCTCAGTACAGATGTATTTTTTAATGTAAACTTCATTCTCTAGAGCATTTGGAAGAAAACAATGTTTGCCTGTCAGGAGGCAGAGGTAGAAAGCTTCAAACCAGAAATATAAAAAAATTCCCAAAATACAGGTGAGCTTTGTCAAGTCTAAGCTCATCAACTTTTCTTCTTGATCTAAGTTGTAATACAAAAAGTCTTTGCCAAGCAAGACCTCATGCTGTGCAAATTCAGCCATGCCTATGTAGCGAAAAAATCTGTTAAAAACTATTAAAAATCAGGTTGTTTACTTAAATACCAGAAATTCCAATTCACCAAAGTCTGTTTTTTTAACAAAATATACAGCTGATGTTCTGTGGAGAATGAACTCACCAAATGAAGTCATTAAATTAGCAGCGTATTAATATATTTGAAGGTCAAAAGGTGGACTTGTAATTCCATTCAGCTGTGCTCTTTCAAAAGTTGCAACAGATTGACTGTCACTGCCAAGTCAGTATCACTTGGAATCAATTCCTTTCACTTGGTGGAAGTTCAAAAAATAGGACAGGAGGGAGAGAATAAATCATAAGTAAATGGGAACAGTGTTTAGGGACAATATATCAGAATTAGAGTTCTACCCACTAAAGATTAATGCAGTTCCGAACTATCTGAAACTTTTTGGACAAGCTTTCTACAACTCATTTTCCTCAGAAAGAATATGCAACCTAATCAAGAGATCTTCTCAGGCCTATATAAGTTGAACATTTACTTGCTATAGGCTTGATTTGACATTTTTTGTCCACCTGTTGAAACGGGTTTTCTGGACAAGCTATGTTAGACGAAATGGAGACACCTAAGCATGGTGGCCGAGAGTGTTAACAGATAAGGAAAGAGAATATAAACATATATATGGAGGACAGACAACTGGGGGCTTTTTCCATTATCTTTCTCAAACCAAGGTAGATTGGAGAGTCTACTCACACTGCTAGAAACAACCAATACTGCCCAATTATCTTTTTATTTTATCCTTCTTTCTTTTATTTGCCTTACCTGCTCAGAACCAGACAACAAACTCTGAAATGCTATCACAGAGGGGAAAGCTCCCTGAGGCTAAATAATTTCAAAATTGAAAGAAGCAGGTAGTTTAAGTTCAGACCAAAAAACAACCATATACCTTGACTTGAAATCCTCACATTCTTATTAGGACAAAAAAGTCTTCAAAAGCTTTACTGCACACTTAGGAATAAGCTACAATGAATACCTTCTTCAATAAACACCATCTTATATGAATACATACATTAAAGAAAGAGGGTCAGCACCAAAAAAAATTATGCTGAAATACTGTTTTCTCTGATTCAGTTAGAGGTTATTTCCTATACAACAGTCTATATAGTAGACATGGTGCAATAGAGGGCCTGTAAAATAATGCTTTAATGTTATCTCCTGAGTTCAGCTAATAATTCAGATATTAATATTATTCACAGGTATTCTATGACAAATGCAAGATATTTGTGAAAACATATACAGATTTTAGCCTGTGTGATTATTTGTCAGCATACACATGGAAAGTACTTAAAGTTTCTGATAACTGAAAAAAAAGTTTTCATCATTGTAGCATGGAATAAAAATTCACAAAATTATGTTTCTATTACATATAATAACACACCTTTATAAGGTTATTGCAATGTTTGCTTATCCAAAAATCAGTCTTAAGCAAACTTCAACTGGATGTGAGTTCCTAACAAGACTGAAGTTAAGTTGTCCCATGATGTGTGGGGAACTCAATAATGAATTCCTACACATGTAAAATAACCTGTGACTTCTTCCAAAACAGAGGGCAAAATGGTCAAATTTAGATCACTATTTTTTCCTACTGTAACTTAGCAAATCTGTACTACTGAACAGATTTGACATTCCTTATTTGCTGCATTAATGATATAATCCCAAACCTACTGAGGTGAAAGATAAGCCCTCCTTTGAGTACCAAAAGATAATCTTTTAACAGAAATGGTCTTACAACTTAAAGTAAGTTTTTCCTCATCTTTTCAAAAAAAGTTGTTGGAAAGGGGGTTTTTGGCAGCAGTTAGAGGACAATACTCTGAAAATTAATGACAATGCACAATTTCCTTACTTTATAGTAAGTACTTTATATATTTAAAAATATAAGAAAATACTAAAATAATCTATATCCTGCATTTGAAACAACACATGGCAACGCAGTGGGCCATGCAGCAGAGGGAACAGACTTTGAATACCACTAGACAATGCTGGGTGAGTTACTGGAGAAACTTTTCATGACCACAAAGGTGCAAGGCCCATACTGCTGCTGAATCAAATCATTAAGATGAAACACAGAGCAGAGGGAAATTGAGATGGTGCCAGAATTTGAATTAATATGCAAAGGAGTATCTGAATACAGAGAAAGGGTATTCAAGAGCTAGAACTGGGAAGGTCAGAGCTGGGAAGGCTGGTGAGAGGGAGGGCTGGGAGGGAGGAGGTGGCAACAGGAAGCTGTAGGGAGCAGCTCGGTGACTGGACAAGCAAGGAACCAGCAGGAAATATTAAAACTGAAGGTGTAAAAAGCCCCTCCCTGGTATCAACAACTTCATGGTAAAACACTAAGGAATGGAAACTGAGTAGTTTGGTCTCTCCATGCCCTCTCAATGCAGCTTCTGACTGTTTATTACAAGGCAGCAGCACAACCCAAACATGATTCCCCCCATGACCGTGCAGCTGGGATACTCGGGAGGCCTGACATCCCTAGAAACAAAAATCTCTCCCTATTTCTTCCTCCTCACCACTTTAAAGCCCAGACTATGAAGAAGGGCAGAGGGCTTAGAGATGTAGGAATGCAATATGCCACTTCAAAATGAATTTCTGAAACAATAAACAGATTTTAATAGAAATCAGCCAGAAAAGAAAAAAATTATATATGAAACATGAAATACTGCTGCTAGCAGAAGAAACAGGGATCATGAAAAAGCTCTCTCTGATGGTGACTGGAAACTGCATAAAAACTCATTTCACTATAGAAACTTTGGATTAAGATTTCAGTAGAAAGATGTTCTGGCATATCAAAGAAACACCTGAGGAGGAGATATTGGTATATGCTCCAGAACTCAGAAGCCCTTTTTCTCTAATGAAAGGTTTTACACACAGTATTCACATATACATGTATGAATAATTCATTAGAGATGAAATAGGTAGATATTAAGTGTAAATATCTAGGACAGGAATAGCCTTTTTTTATTTTAAGCAAGGGACACCAGAAGCAAGGTCCTGGTTTTCAAAACTTGGTTTCCATTTCCATACTCTTAGTTATTTGGAGCTCAAATGAAATCAGAATATGCACGCACGTGAAGACAGAACAGGGCTGTGAAGGTCCAAGAGGTATTAACTAATTCAAGTAAATTACTAAGCATACAAAATTACAACATAGGAGAAACAGCAACCTTTCCACTAGTCTAATGCAGCCCTATATGTATGAACATTAAGATTTGTTATGTTGTTAAATTAACATTGGATGTTATAGCCATTTAAAGTTTTTTTAAGCTGAGCAAACAATTTTTAATTCTCTTGTACCTGTAAAGTAAACTTCAGCTCTTGCAACTGTAATGGAATGCAAACAGTTTAGTCAATATACTTATTTTAATGGTTTCACATATGTTATGACAGTTCTGGTGTGCATCTCGCTTATGACACCTGACCAGCACAACCAGCCCATGAAATATGGAGGGAGAAGGTCCTTCAGGGCAGCTGCTTGGGGATTCAGATTGTTCCTTCAGTGAAGAAGTGAGAAATCCAAATCTGTGACATGCTGCTGTGGACAATGTGCCTGTACATCAAATTCCATTACTCATATCTGGCAGGACACCTTCTGGAGCTGTGTTAAAACTCTTCCCTTTTCATGCTAAAGTCATTGAACTTGAAGACTCCTGCCTTCAGAAGCACCTCATAAACATTTGTTAACATACTTTCACTGATCTGCTCACTGCACTTGCCCTCAGCGCTGCATCCAGATGTGACAGTAATTAATATTATTTCATAAGGAAGCAAACACACATCTTTGTCTAAAGAGATTCCTATTTGCAGCAAGTAGGCTGCCAATGCTTTGAGGTAGGTCTGTCCCATCTGCCTGTAGGCCACCACAACATTACATTATGTATTTATGGCTCAGTCCAGAAAAGGAGGTTTGACTGTAGTTCATTACAACAGGTGAAAGCCACTGAAATTTGCTTGGATCCCTTAGCTACAAGAATTATTCATGTCACACAAGGGTGGAAAATAAGCTGTTGTGTCTCTTGCTGAGAGATACTTCTCCTTTAACTATTTCAGAGTTACATATTCCTGAGATTCCCAATAAGTAAGGAGGATTGAAAAAAAATAATTTCAAGCAACCTCAAGTTTCAGAATGATTTTCTGTATATGGAACAGGAGACTTTTTCTTCCTTTGATTTCCTTACTTCTAAAACACCATGTTTATTTCCTACAAAAGGGGTATAAAAATAGAAGCCAAGACGAAATTTTAAAGATTAAGTACAAAGAATAGATATATTATCCACCAACTCTTCTAGTAGCACAGATATTTCAGAGACATTCAGAGCCACAGCACAATATCCAATAATCATCACTCATAGAGGCAAGCTCAACACTTCTCAAATACATGCACTGAAAGCTATAGAAATATCTAAGGGTGAAGAAGGAAAAAAAGTAAATACTTGCAACCTGAAATCCTGGACAGCATTCAATGGTTGGATCTCTCTCTCTCTCTTACATTGCCCTGAGACAAGGTGAAACCTACATTATATAAACACCAGGGTTGTTTTTTTTTTCCTGGAAAATATCTGGCAGTTGAGAAGAATTTAGTGAAAGCAACTCAGCTGCAGTGTACAATGGTCCTCCACAACAAGGTGTGCTCTTCTTCTCCTTGACAGTGTTTTACATTTCCATGCCAATTTTATCACTGAAGATGAATGAAACATTTTAAACTATTCCTCATTCAAAATATTCCTGTCTGAGCAAACATATCTAAGATTTAGCAAAGAAGGGTATACCTTATTACACTAAATTCTGCAGACAAAATTAAGGAAGTTCTACAATTCATTTTGGTACTGTGGAAATCTGAGAATGGGGAACAGAATTAAGCCCCCTCAAAACCAGGAAGAATTTTGTGATTAATCAGGATTAATTTGGCGAGCTCTCTTTTTGACTGAAAACAGCAATTTTCATGCATTCTTAAAATCTTTCTCATATTCTGAGGCTATATGGTCAGACTAAGTGGCCTGAAATTAAGAAAATCGAGCTGCAGAGTTGTGAATAATGTGTGGTGTTGGAAATGCCTACTTACAAGGCTGCAAACTTGTCTCTTTATCACAAGCAAAGCAGATTATAACATAAAACCAGAAAAATAACAAGAAATATTCTTTAAAACAGTGTTTTGAATTCAAAAAGCAGATGAGTGCACTTTGTAGTGTTATCAGCCATTATTAAAAACTTCCCCTACTTGGTACAAACAGTGGAGACCTTTGAGATTCAAACAGCTGATGGTTTCTCTTTATGTCTTGAGACATTTCCGTCATGTTTTTGCCATAAAATTCAGGCAATTTAAAAGCAAATGCTCTGATTAACTCCCAGGTGTACCAAATCAGCTCCTCAAACACCTGTTAAATTTGTGACATACCCCTACAAATGTTTAGAATAATGTTCTTCTGCTTACAGTGCTTGAGTACCCCAGAACTGGTTGCCAGACACCAAAGGCTTTGCGTAGTCCTTCAGGAGGTTTCTGCATAGATTTAAACATCCTCAGTGTCAACAAATGACAGCAGACAAACTATGAAAGCCTGGCAGTGCTGGATTGCCTTAGAGATGGTGACATAAGTGGCTTCCTGTTCAGCCACCACTGAAGCCATGAATCAATGACACCACTCAAAGAAGTAAGTCAGACCTTCCAACAGATCTCAGCTTGTATGAACAACTGTACATAAGATGAAAGGGCTTATCAATTTAGAGATGCAAACAGGAAAAAAGCTTCTAATTTATCATGGTAAGTTTCAGGAATTGTAATGTGAAATTGCATAAAATTAGTTATGTGATGTCAGATTAATCCCTAGATGATCACAGGGGCAGGTTAAAATAGTATATGTATTTTTGCTGATTAAGGTAATAAAAAAGACCCAAATGTGACTTACTCCAGAGGTGAAAATCATCTAGCTTCATTACAGTATGTAACATACATATCCATAATTGTGAAAAGACATCACATAAATAAAGTAGAATAGATACTTAAGGGTTGTCACATCGACCTCACAGAATCACAGAATGGCTGAGGTAGGAAGGGACTTCTTGAGACCACCTTGTCCAACACTGCCCTAGGGTCACCCAGAGTCAGGACTGTGCTCACCTGGATTTTGAGAATCTTCTCAGATGAAGACTTGACAATCACTCTGAGCTATCTATTTCACTGTTTGACCATTACTGCAGTAAAAAATATCACCTTCTGGTGGAATTTCAGAGGTTATAATTTGTGCCTCTTATCCTGTCACTGGATATTA
>VZSE01015367.1:494282-554282 GCA_013398275.1 Promerops cafer | reverse complement strand
CTCTGTGACGAGTTAGGAATTATGCCTGAGTCACTGTACTAGCCTTCATTTAAACTTTAATGTGCATTTTGCATTGGGTATAAAAACACCATTGCCTTTACAACCTATCCAACACAGAGTTGGTACTTACATGCAGAGAACAGAATGCCAACAATCGGGTTTTAAATTATTTTTCTCTCTACCTGCACGATTTTGTTCAAGACAAAGTAATAAATCCCTTTATTTAGTTTATTTTCTGCTGCTTTCACCCTATGCAGGGAGAGGAAAAAGTAACTTATGAGGCTAGCAAGGAAAAGCAAAACAAAATAAAGAAAATTACCTGAAGCTACGTCAATTTTTTTTAGGTGGCTAACATAGAGGATTTATAAAATCCAAAAGGTATAAATGAGTTCAGTATAGCTCCCAAGTTGCAGCCCTTTGCAATAACACCCTGAATTTTCTTACTTGTCTTCATAGCTATTTTAAAAAGAAAAGCAGATAAGCAGCAGCTTTGTTCTTTATGTATAATTAAATTTTCAGAGTTAATTTAAAAATTAGGAATCTTTATAAAACTATAATCTTATGTTTGCAAACAAAAATGATCCTACTGCACTCTTTGCAAAAGCACAGGAGCAGATATGCAGGTGTTCTTAAAAGGATGAGAAAATGAACCCTTTTCTTCTGAAAAACCTCAGAAATCAGGCTATACAAACCCTTGCAACAATACTGTCATCTGTTTAAACACTGGGATTATTTGGGAGGGGAGCTCAGCAGTGGTGAGAAGGCTTTCATGTGGTTACATGTTTATTTTATTTAATTTCTTTTTGTTAACTCTTTTACTCTGTATCTTTTACATATTAATATCAGCTCTATGAGAAGAGGGGGAAAATAAAGCATTCAGGGAACTAGTGAAGAATCTTTGTATCACAAATATCTACCTGTTTTTAAGAATTCTCTGTAATTGTCCTCAATCTGGTTACTTTACAATTCTTTGTCATCACCATTTCTAAAACTTACAAATCCTTTCCTGCACAGTTCAGTATATATTACTGATACATTACTGGGCACACACGTTCCACAAAGAAGATACCAGACAATATGTGATGTTAAAATACTTGCGCTTCTAAATATATTTATTCAAATGCTTCATTGGTCCAAGCTCTCTATGAAATCCTTCAGAAATCTGACCTGTAAGTAAACTTGACTTTACTCAGCCCTTCTTTTCAGTGGCTACTAGGAAATAATAAAAAATAGCAGTTCAGATACCTGCTTTACTACAACAGTAAGGAAAAGCAGAGATTAATTTCAGAAAATATACTGAAACATTTGAGGAACTGACCATTAAAACAAGCTTCTTTCTAAATATTTATGAGTCATTTTATAACTGGAAGAAAGGTGTTCTGGAATACTGATCTCTAGTGTTACACCTACAGATCTACAGCACTCACAAATAAATAATAAATATTAATATGTGTGTAGGTCTCTCTAGCTCTACTGTATTTTCAGTGGATGTACAATATCCAGTATAATACATAAGCTATTTAAATACCTCACACCAAACTCAAAACACTGTGAAATGCCGTGTAATTTTTAAAATGTTTCAGCAAAGGTTTATGCCAAAGCAATGCTTTCACTTTCAATACCAGTGTATAAATGTACTTTCCCTATCAAAGATTTTGTGATGCAAACATGATTATTACTGTACCTGATTTGATCATGGTATTCTTGGAGAGATCAAATAATAGAGTTTTTTTCCACCCTTCTTTTTCTAGTGCCTTTTAAAAAAATTCCACTATCAAAGAATGTTAATTTCTAGGGTTTGATCTAGAGATTCCTATGTAAGTATACAATTATTAGGGAAAAAGAGGCACAACAGTGAATATTTTAAAGCAATGTAATCAATATTTTTGCTTTGTGTAGATTTCCCTGCAACAATGAACAAAAAGATCTACTTCAGATTTAGAAACTCAGCTTTAAAGGGAAAGCTAGACAACAAAAAGCAAGAAAGTACTCACCTCTTCACGTAATTTTATCAACTGCAACATGAACGCACAAAAAAGATAAAAAGGAAAGAAATGGCAGGAAAGAAAGATCAGTTGTGTGACAGGATACAGAATTAACATTGACAATTTATCTGTTTACATGTTTAGCATTTAAAAATCACAGACAAACACATTAAAAGAACCTAAACATAGACTACATGCAGAGTTTTTTGAACGAATAAAGATCACTTTCTCACACTGTCACATTAAACAAAGAGAATAGTGTGAAATTCTCTTTTAAACCACATCTAAGACACCATCATGAAATAAAGGGGAATGACTTCATAGAAGTCTATATTATAAAGAAAAAAACAAGTTTACTATTCCTCTCTTCGAAGATTGTACAGCTGAAGTGGTTTTGTATATACAAGTTTTCAGAATGTTTTCTGTATATTTTAGTTGTGACAACTGATTTCTTATTTTACTAGCAGATCTAACTTATTAATAGATGCCTGCATCATTATAGCATGTATTGCAGTATTTCAATTTTTATATTCCTGAGCTCTACTGTAACTATATTATTTAATTTTATTATTGAACTTCATACTGAGGGTTTTGGCCAGGTAAAAAAAATGAAGCAGCTTAGTTAAATGGCTCAGAACTATGATTTATTGAATAGCATATTTAAAAATAGACAAAGGAATAGGGAACAACATGAAACATATTTCCCTCAGAAAAGACCCATTCCAGGTTCTTGATCCAGACCACTATACAGTGTGTATATTTATGCACACAGAAAGTGTGTGTGTATGCCTATATAGTATATAAATTTATATTTATTTATTTATGCTTGTAAAACAACACAATCTAACACTAATAATATTGCTCTGGTAGCTTTACTATAAAACTAAATAAAACCCCAGCCTGATTATCAAGCTATGTTGTAATATACTCGCCCCTTAGAGAGATAGATAAATTATTTGTACTGGAACAAAATGTATAATTACTCACAACAAATATGTGCACAAGAATGGCCCTTTATACAAAATTACAGTTCTCTCACCGATTCCAGCTCAAAATTACAACAGCTACACAATTATCTCAGTTTATGCTGATACTTCGCCTACAGTTTCATAACACTAATTTTCAACACTTGTAAGCTGAGAATGTTTACTACTAATAAAGTCTCACCAGCATGAAGGAAACAAAAGAACCTCCATTATTCTCTATTGTTTCATATGGCTCCTCTAAAACAGAAGGTTCTCCTCACCCCGTTACCAAAAGGGACAAGAGGCTCTAACGAGGTGTAATTAGGAGGGCTCCTACACCACCCCGACTCTAACTGGGCCAGCTCTTCTCCACCGAGCTAAAGGAACTTTGCTAGAATTTGGTATAAAGAAAACTGCATTGCTGGCCAAACCACTGCTGAAATTCAAGTGCTTGGCCTGTCATAAATGGGCCTCTTTCTCCAGCTCTTCCCCCCCTTTTTTTCCCCAAAAAGGCAAACATTAAGGCTCTTTAGAAAGAGACGATCTGGGAGTTGATCACATAGCTATCTTTTCTTTCTGAGGCCACCATTCTTCAGTTGACTATGATACTTAAAGGGCCAAAGTTTAAAATGACTCTCCCCCAATAGAGCCCGTCCAGGCATGCCACCCTGCTATAATCAATGAGAGTTTTAAAATGCTGCACATTTGTTTTTTCAATAGGTCCCAAACAAAAATGTTCTATCTTGTTTGTGCTGCATGGCTGAATTTAAGCTCTGCATGGGATTTGCAGCTAAGCTAAGTAATGGGAGAAGGCTGGGTTTTTTTAACATTGGCTGAAAGATATTCATTCAAATTAACAAAAGATGTATTTTTCCCCCATTTAACAATGCTCTTGATGAAAATGTGTTACCTTTACATTTCTATTTTGAAACATTATTTTTATTATGCTCACTCCTGAGCTGTAAACAGCGTTAAGCCGCGTGCAGCCACCATTTTAGGTTATTATAATCAGCATATTTTTGAAACAAAGATTATTTTTTTCCTTTTTTTTTTTTTTTTTGCAATACAGAATTAGATACAAGAGGTAATCTGTTCCTTTGTAGGCTAAAAAAAAAAAAAAGAAGTCTGGTTTACGCTGGTTTGAACCAGTGGAATCTCTTGTGGCTAAGCCTTCTGCTGTGACTAAAATCAAAACTGCACCACAGAGAGCGAGGGAGCGAGATGGGATGTGTGGCTGGGTGTGTGTGTGTGTGTGTGTGTGTGCATGCACACGTGTGGCCGTGAGGCTGGTCACGTGACACAGAAAACTACCGAATTTTTTTTAGAAAGCTGATAACGCCACCGCCGTCTCTGTCCGCATATAGATAACGAATAAATGCTGAACTCTATTAAACGCCCTTTACACATTATCGTGGGTCGAACACACAATTTTCTGAACTTATGATGACAGTCTATTTATTTTGCTATAAACCCTCGGCATGTAACGAACAGATTTGTGTCTGGTAATGATCTGCTCTGCCAGGGCTATATGAAATGATACCGACCTTCTTTAGATCTCGGCGAATTAAATTGACCAACTTCACCCCCTGGTCTGTAGCTGAAGTTTGACACACTTTATGCACAGCAAGCCCAAATCTAATATTATCACAACTTTGTAGTCAGAAATTAAGTAGACACAAAATATTTGTTCACCACGAATCACATATAGAATGTATGGGTATATGGATATGCAGTTTAATCCAATGTGAATTCATTTAAACTTACTAATGAACAGAGCTGCAAAAGAGAAAGGAACAGTTACACCTCAAGAAAGTTGATAATACTGAACCTCACATAATTTCTGTCGAGTTTTCTGATGTAACCCAACATATACTTCCTCAAAAACACATGACTTAAACATAAAGCAGTTCTATTATTATTAAAGTGAAGCTACAGCTTTAGGTAGTGTCTCACTGCACTGAAAAACTCAAAACTTTCAAGGGATTTGCCAAATGTTGGTGACCAGGATGACAAACAAGACTTGAAAGCAACAGAGCCTGTTTTAAGACCACTCTTGGAAAATAAATAATTACCCAATGCACACAGTAGTTTTTTGGGACTGGGTTTCTGAGGTGAGGGGCTCTTTTGATGCAAAAAAAGAAAATTTGATTTTCAACCTTTGAGTACCTTATCTGACTACATTCCCATGATTCAAATTAAGAAATTAAAGTATGTTAAGCAGTGACTTTACTGAACTCTATGTGCATTAAGAGCACTGTATCACTATCTGTCTCATAGAAAAAAGGTTGCATTTGTTTACAAAGAAGCTTTCAGGAGCAGAATTATATATAATTCTCACAACTTCTTACAGGAAATTTCTATATGATCTATCTGTTAAAAGCAGTTACCTCTTGGTATAAGCATTATAACTGAATTGTATTCCAAGTTTTTCTAAGTGTCATCTAGACACGATGGCTGCTACTTCTGGGAGACATGTTGGGAAAATGAAGAAGACAAAAGACAAATCACCATTAGCTATTCTTCAATCTGTTCTTTGCACTTCAATCTTTCTTCCTGGGAGAGCAACTGGAAACTCATACCTATCATCTTATTCATTACAGCTTCATAACTTGGCTGTGGTTGTTGTAATTGTACCTTTGAAACTCAACCAAAAAAGAGAAGCCGAGGAAAAGACCCAGATTGTTTATTTCTCCAATAATGACCTGTTTTATTTCTAGCTCTTTAATGTGGTCACACCAGCCAGCAAGCATTAAGTTTTGTGTTCTCTCTCCACCAAAACCATCATGCAAATGTTTATCACGATGACAAGGATCAACAACTCATACCTTGTTTGCCTCTGGGTAACAATCCTGACTATTCAGGTATTCAATATTTCTATTGGCAGATTTTACCAATATTTGTGGTTTGGTACAGGAGCAATTCTGAGCTGGCAACTTTTTTTAACACCTCCTCTGCCAGAAAAGAAATCCTTTCTCTCCCCTTTCACAGCTGGTGACTGAATTGGGAAAAACAAACCCACTATTTTTCAGTTAAATTAATTTAACCTAATCCAAACTGATTGAGAAGTAAAAATCCTACAATATTAGGGTCAGGATCAGTCCATGTACCCATATTTATTTCCATCAGACAAAACAAAAGCAAGCATTTGAAACATCTTCAGATACTTTATATGGCTTTAAGTTATACCTGAGCATCCTTTCATCATTCACTCCAAGTTTTCTATTGATATAATAATGTATAGGATTGAAAGCATATTAGACCTAGGATTACTGAGTTAAACACAACAATATCTCATGTTAAGTGTCTGGTAAGTACCCAAACCTTACACTTGCTTTTGAAAGCTGTACATTCTAATAAGCTCAATACCAGCTGAAGTTTTTGCACTAACTGCTTGCACCCCTAGCTACATG
This sequence comes from Promerops cafer, assembly GCA_013398275.1. Lineage (NCBI taxonomy): Eukaryota > Metazoa > Chordata > Aves > Passeriformes > Nectariniidae > Promerops > Promerops cafer. The sequence goes on along the minus strand of VZSE01015367.1, from coordinate 547,922 downwards.
TATATAAGTACAGGTACAAATAAAAACATTTAATATGAAAAAGAGAATGTGATATTTATTACTGAAACACAATAAACAATGCATTTTAAAAATACTGGCACTCATTTAAAAGAAATTAGGTGACTTCTTTATGGTATTATTTAATTATATTTTTCAAGAAAGGAATGAAGAACTTTAAAAGGTACAGAGGTAATAATTTCAAGTTGGGGTATAGAAAAGGATTTTGATTACCTAAAAAACTACACAAGAGTCCTTCAGCAGCCAAAATTTTTTTCCATTTAAATAGTGGTCATTTGGAAGAAAAAGCCCTAAGTTGACAAATGGATGAAGGTATCATTTAGTTCCTTGTGATGAGAACACGCCTCTTTTACCAAGTTTGGAAAAAAGAGCATCAGTCACAAAAAGTGTTCACATGAACCAGTTATTTAAACATTCTTTAAAAAGTGAAAATAAATTATTTTATCACATCCCTACACATAAGATATTCTGTTATAAGTAAAGCTTCTTATCACAATTGCCCTTTTATGTCTGAATTCACACATTTTTTTCTTGAAATGTAAAAGTAGCAGCACCTTAAGAGAAATAAAATGAGAACCTTAACACTTTCACAGGACTGCATTTACAATCATGACATACAGACTGTGAAACTCTTCTCCCAAGGATAATCTTCTCCATAAATTCATTATCTAGGTATAACCCCCCCTCTCTATTTTACTCAAATTCTGGAATCTCCCCTTTCTATCATATATAAATATGAAGATTATGTCCTTTAAATTTTTAGTCTTCACATATATATCAGAGCTGCTATACTCCAGTCTTACATCTTCAGATAATGTATCCTGTGTCTAATTTCATTCATGTATGAATTAAAGTCAATTACAGAGTTTAAAATTTACAGAGCATGTTTAAAATACTCTTTAAGATTGGGGTGGGGGTCTGTGTTTTGAAAGTCCTTGTACCAGGTAAGTCTCCAAGTCTTTATTTTTTCTGTTCTTTGTGGAGCTGAGCCTATACTGAGGGTAGAAGACACAAAAAAAATTCAGAACATTGTTCTGATGCATTTCCTTATTTTATAACACATTTGTAAAGTAAACATTTAAACAACTTTTTCTTTCATTAGCAAAATAATTTGGATTCTATCTGGTCAGAGCAGAAAATATGACCTGTAGGAAAACTTTCAGCCAACTTCTAACTCAAAAAATACAAGATTTTGATAACATAAATTTCAGAAAGAAAAGAAATATTCTCCTTTCAGACAGAGTGTTTCAAACAAGTTTCATCCCAAAAACAGGGATGGGTCAAAATGTCCTGAATAAAGTGTTGCCTTTACAGTTTTCGGTAGTCCAGCAGGATCCTCACTGTAGTATGCAGAACAACAATACGGGTACAAGATTTAAAAAAAGCCTCAGGATTATCAAGCTTTCATTCATTAAAAGAGGTGGATAGCACTCTGCATCCTAGTACAACATGCATTATGAAAGCACGCTCTTATTAGTACAACTTGTGTTTTTGGTACAAGGAGGCAAAATCTGGTTAAAGAAGGAGTCACACAAGGAAACTGAGTGGGATACTGCCTAATTCTGAGAGCGCACTTTCATTTGTTTTGCCTGCCAGTGTTGATTTAATTATACTGCATTATTATCAAAGCTGCATTATGTACTTTTTTATTCCTTTTACATGTGTTTGAGGTGAAGACCTTGGCTTTGTCGGCAAACAGCGTGTTTCAAGTTATTTCTTAAGTACTAAATAATAAAGAAAAGAGAAGAAAAGATTTTTTTTGAGATAGCAGACAGTGATCACAAGTTAAAGGGTTAAATGTAAGATCTCCAAGAAACATTTTGAAGTTGATTAAGACCCCAGCTTTGCATTAAACAGTATCACTTCCACATGAGTTGTTGCTAATGCTGTTAAGGAGCAGCTTGAGAAGCCCAGTGTGCCAGTGACCTCCTTCACCCTCCAGCCACCCACTAGGGCTTCTTGATTAGCATCCTACCTGGTTCTCTGAGGAATTCCCGTCATCCCCTAGGAGCTCATTCCGCACCTCATCACTGTAGGCGATTCGTGACCTTTTCTGTAAAACAAAAAGAAAAAAGGGTTAGGAAGTAAAGCTCCGAAGCCATTGGTATCAAGGCTGATCATCTTAAACCTCGAGAGCCCCCTAATGGATACCTATTTGATTAAAAAAAAAAAAATCTGCAAGTGAAAGTTACTACAAAGTTCTTCAACTGCTGTATCTTAACAAATCTGTATGGCAAAACTATAGTATTTCCAAGGCAGTCACACCCTCAACATTGCAGCAATGAAAGCAGCTTCTGTGAAGCTTGAGATATGTAATATGTGAGGCAATATACACTAATAGCAGAAGCATTGAAAAAATGCCAGTGCAGGAGCCAAATGCATTTTTCTGAAGAACACTTGCTAGCAGGTCAAAGAATGCAACATAACAGCAATGGCAGCAGTGCCACTAGACAGGAAAGGAAGACTGAGCTTTTCCCATATTAAAAAAAAAACAAAAACCAAACCTGAAAAACACACGTGACAATTTAAAGATGCGGAAAATTAACAAATGTTTTCTATGATGCTAAGGCTGCTGGGAAAGGATCAGAAATTAAAGGGTGGAAGAAAGGAGAGAAAATAACAGCACAAGGAAACATTGGTTTTCAGCAGTTCATGGAAACACCACAGAACCAAGACAGTCATCCATGGGATCGTTATGACAGACAGGATATTAAGTAAATTCACAGCTTATGAGCACCAGATTTGCTCTTGAACTGATAATTATGTTGATTCTAAACTAGATCAAGTGCCAAAGAATGGAAAGCAAATGTGTGATAATTACCAAGGTAGCACAGGATTCAATGGAGCAATGGGGAAGTCCACAATGAGAACATCAGCCCAGCTTTCAATTTCTCTGTTAGCCAAATAACAGGCTATTACTCAGTTAATATTCCCACACTTACCATTAAAGGAGGGATTGAATTTTCAACATATTGTCTTTTTTTTTTTTTTTTTTTGAGAGTAGTTATGGTAATTTTTACACCTCCCCAGAGGAAGAAACCCACGAGTAACAAAAACTAAGCTGTAGGGCCTTCCTTTATTGATGGGGGCTTCCCTCACACCCTGCCATGATAGTGACTACCAGCAGGAAGTCAGAAAAAATGGATCCCTCCTCAAACCTTCCCTGCTTGGGCCATCATGCCAAAACTTGTACTTGGGACTGAGGCACAGGAAAAAAAACATTAGAAATTATGCTGAGCACAGGGAAATTCATCACCTTAGTAACAAAGAGGTTTGGAAGTGGGTCACCCTTTGTGCAAGGGGCCTAGAAGTGAAGTAAGCCTTGTATGGGTCACCTCAGAGCAAAACATTTTAGCTCTTTATGCTGTGTGGCTCCTCTTTATTACCAACATGATCATTACAATGTTGATAGATTTGTGATTCACTTGCCAGTGTTCAGATCTAGATCTTAACCTGAAGCTACAGGTCTAAGTAGGAAGGACAAAGCCTCAGACCATGGACCCACGGCACGAGGTGAACTGTGCCAAATCTTTTGGAGATCTCAGCTGCCACAGTTTCATACTAACCAAGTTAAAGTAGTCTACAGCATTAAAGGAAATGAGAACCTTTAAACAGGCTGTGGTATCAGAGCTGCCTGTTTAAATTATTCATTTCATCACTATGGGGGACTAAAACACTCCACAGTATGCAAGAATATCATATGGAGATAGGTTTTGTTTTTCTCTTTTCTCACCAAAAAGCCAACAAATTGGCATAGATTGCTCAATTACATTATTTTCCTATTTTTATTTGATACACATCTAACAAGGAAGGAAATTACAAATATATACCAATAAATATCTAATCTTCTTTTCTGATTAAGGTTCAATCTTAAGACCTCATTTGAGGTCTAGTAGTTCAACTGTACGGTTCCTCCCAATTTCACAAAATGACTCAGCCCCATTGATCCTGTTAGTGTTGAATGTATTTATCATTATTAGACTGAGATGAGGAGCATGACGCTTCATGTGGACAAGCTTCCTAATAATATGTAGGGACTGAAATGGTCCTTGATTACACATCATTTGTTTGAAAGATATTACTGGATGATATTCTCATTCTTAAGAGCCTGCATGGGAGAAAGGAAAAAGAATACACTCCATGGGAAAGAAATAAATGCTAATAGCAATACAATTTTTAGAGGTCCTTTATAATCCTTTATTATCATTGCCACTGAACTTAATAAATATATTTGTATCATTGTTCTTTTATTGTAATAATCTATTATGATCTGAAAATCGGAAATTTTGTTAAAAGAAATAATGCTTTGGCTACAATTAGATATAACTCTTTGCCATAATCAATAAATAATTTGATACTACTTTTGATCACAGTTTCACTACCAAATGAATCAATAATATAAAAGGAAAGGTCTTTGAACTAAAGTGTTCATTTATTCTTTCAGGATTTGTCCAAAATATCAATATCTTGAAATACTATTCTTATTTTTATTAAAGTATTATTGGCTAACACTTTTAAATGTGACTATCAAGATTAGTTCAGCTTGTCTGAACTCAATAACTAAGTGGGTTTTTTTTTTATTTTTTAGTTAATAACCATCAGCTGTTTATAAATATATACTTTAGCCAAATGCAAGAATGATAGTTTGAGCTGGAAATGTCACAGACTCTGCTACAGTTTGAAGGAACCCAATTCATAATGCATTTTATAAATAGTTAATGACTTCTATACATAAGCTAACCAGGCAAATCAAGAAATTGTCAACATTTTTAGTCTTAGTTGTCAGTTACCACTGTCTACTGGTACTTTATATGTATGTTTCTAGAAAAGACAGAAGCTTTACAGAGTTTGTAATCCAAGGCATTTCTGGGCAGCTCAATATAGGTTTAAGAGGTTCTGTGTGCAGTTTTTTGTCTGCAAAGCTCTGTCATATATAGAAGTTTTCCTTGTATTTTATATTTTCTTGTATATACCCAGACAAAAAGTCTAAGCACACAAGTGGTTTTGCTCAGTGAATGTGTTTGCATTTGAGCATAGCATGTGCCCAAACACAGAGACACAAAAGGGTTAAGCTACTTTCTACAAGAACTGCAGCACTCAGAAAGTTTCAGGGGCTGTTTTAAATGTACTACAGTACTCAGACCTTCTGACAAGGAAGAATTTCTGATTCCAGGCAGATCTCTCTTGGTTTATGAACAGGATTTTTGCATACTGATTGGGTGATTTCCTTAAAGCCCTGTTCAAACAGATACACTTGCTCAGTTCTGTCTGGCAATTTGGCTTTAAACAATCTGTCTACTTGACCCAAGCCTTAACATTTCCCAATAGAACTGAATGTGTTCATAGGCAAGCCCAGCTAAATTAGAATTGAAATGAATTAACTCAGCTTAAACTAATTAAGATCTGTGATCTGCAGTACCACCCCCCTGTATGACTCTACATGTGAAGCAGGGTACACGTAACCAGACTGTAAGAATTCTGCTATACCACTAATCTGAGCATACCAATGAAGTTCCTCTATTACTAAAGCATATGAGAAGTTAATTTCCATGGCCTACACATGGCAAAGCAATTGCTTAAATTGCCTCACCTGGGAATTTAATACAATGTTATCATCAGACCAGCCACACTGTAAATAGATTTATAATGCTTTCCATGTGCTAGGCTAGGTTGCATATGAATTAAGTAATGATCTGGTATTACAATACAATCAGCTAGTTCCCACACCTGGCAGACAGGATATTTTGCTAAATTACTACCTATACAGATACATCACAACATAAAAACAGAGAAGGTAATGGGAAGAGAAACAATCTATATGGTGTATGACCGAATTTTACACGGTAACCAAATAAGATGTAGATAGAAAGAGGTATCCAAAATAATCTATTTCCAACATCTGCACAACAGAACACATACTTATTCATTTCTATTCAATTTTGGCCTAATTTTCCGCATTCTATACTTTAATTACCATCCACATTCTGAAATGTTCCCATTAGTGAAGGCCAGAACTAGCCAGTGCCCCCTCACTCCAATGCACTTCCAGCAATCAGCCAAATAATTGATATAAAGTATTGTACATTTTCATACATGAACTAAAGAACAGCTTTCCCCCTCCTAAATGTTAAGCAGCCCCTGAAAAGATGAGCAAATGTAGGTGCATTTCAGACAAAAGACCCAGCAGATCCTTTTATCCCAACCTCTCAATTTTTCAGGCTCAGTGTTTTAAGAAGAGATTAAACAGATTATTCTGGTGGAATATATGTAAACAACAAAAAGGCTTATTTATCCACAAACATCTGTTTTCATACAAAATTTATTAGAATTTCCAAGTATATATAAATGTTTTAAAAAAATCTCCAGGCATCTGTTGCAGAGTTTGGCCCTGTTCTAAATGTAAATAAATACTTGAGACTAACATAACCAGAAATAATTTGTGGGAATATATCAGATTTTATTTAGTGTTCTTTGACAGTAGCCACTTCTGCCATTGCTCTTGCTAAAAGCAAGGTGAAAAAAGTGACCTGATCCCCAAATAGACAGCTAAATACTGCAGAATATACACTTTCATCTCTGCCTTTTGGAATTGGTATTTAAGAATTTTTTTGCTGAGCACAAATGGAAAAGATACAGTTTAACAACTTTAGAGGAAAAGCGGCCCTATTTAACAATCTTAAAGCTTATATTGAAACAGAAACCCAAACGGATTTCTTACTAAATAAAAGAAATTGGAATTTCTTTTCAATTTGAAAAATTGTGTTCAAACTTCAGTTTTCAAAACTTATATTTGATTTTCATTTTCAAAACTATATTTCTCTGTAAAGGTGATCAAGGAACAAAGACTAGACACTTCAGACTGCAATTCCAAACGGGTTTCCTGTTCCTAAGTAGCTGAGCTTTTAGCAACTGGGTGCATGAAGCAGGAAAATTGCACTAATATACAACCTGATGCAATGCTGGACTTACAAGCATTTCCTTAAGAAAACTGAAAAGAACCCCAAACAAATGGATACATTCCTGTCCAAAAGTAAATAAAAACTATTTCACAAATCCACTGAAACTTCTGATTGAAAGAATCAATTTAACAGTACATGTCAGCTGGCAGAAGTCAATGTCTCAGCCACCCCCAGAGCTGCCTCCCTCCCTGCACACGCAGAGAAGAGGCTGCAGGCAACTCTGAAAGAGAAACACAACTCAAACCCCGTGTTCTGCCACTCTGCCAAATGTCAACAGCTTCCTGTAACAGCAGACAGAAATCAAACTTCAAGTGCTAATGTGAAATTAATGCAGAGATACTATCACCCATCCTAAATAGATGTCACAGGTCCATAAATCTTCTTTTCAATAATCCTCATCAAACACACTTTCAGTTTCATTATGGGGTGAGGGCAGGGAGGAAGGTCAAGCAAACCCCCATGAGGACACAACACATTTTGTTATGTTGATAGTGAAAAATGCAGCTTCTGCCCACAAAACTTCTTCCACCTCAAACTCATGACCAGTGGATCATGTGTGTCACCAACAAGGCAGATGCTTAAACTGCTACACTGCACCTGCTGTGGGTAGGGAAGGGAGCAGGTGACCTGAGAGAGAACTGAAATTCACTGTTTCTGTGAATTTATGGTGTCACAGAGGATGATTCCTATTGTGAAAAAGACAGTTCTATTTAGAAAAGCAGTTTTTATTTACCTGAACACAAACATCTAAACTTAACAACCCAGAAATGGAAAGATTTTTCAAAATTCAAAAGGTTGAAACTAACTGACCTCTGCCTCATTCTGTTTTTAGAGAATGCTCAAATACTCACTATGATCACTATGGAAATCTATGGAAACATCTAAAGAAACCTAATATAATGCAATACAACAGTTATAAATCCAAGCACAGAAAACTTCAGGTGAGTACTGCTTGAGCTTGAATAGTACTCTCCAAACATAACAAGGAATAACTCTCCTTAGCCTGGCATGTAAATCAATTTTATTTTTCTTTTTATTATAACCACTCATCTTTTCTTGTTTGAATTACCACATACTAATTCCAAACCTTGGTCTCTCCATATACAGTATTTTATTCTTTCATCAGAATTTAGTTTCTCCAAGGTGCCTTTAGTGCTGGGCTGTTCTGCACAGCAGTTTGCCACCCTTTTTACTCATGTGCCATAATCTCAAAATGTGCTGCGCATCAGCTACTGCAGGAAGGAAGAGTGGGTATGTCTGCAAATTTAACTGTAACATCTCTGTAGGCCAACAGTGATGCATGACCTCTGCACTGCTGACTTGCAGTTATTTCACTGTCCACTGTTACCCACAGCTCAGTCTGTTCCTGTAATGTGCTTTTCAGTACTCTAATTTCAGTATTTCGTCCAACCCCCTTCTATGGATTCCTTCAAATGACCATTATTAAACTATCATCTTTCATTACAAAGCCTGTCTTTACACATCTACTTAGCTGGCTGAGTTAACCAACTTCTCTATTCAGTCAGTGGAAATTCCTTTAAATTGTGCATGAGATCACACAAATTCATTCCTTCACAGATCCACCTTCCTGAAAAGCCTGTTGCTTCCTTGTAACCACCCTGTGCGTGTTCAAAGACCAGCCTGATAATTTCGATTGTTAAATTAAAAGTTGGTTGTTGTGCCTTTTGCTTTGATATGTATAGCACACATACATTGGCTAATTTGCTGACAAAGGTTTTGCAACTGGCAGACCCTTCTTTATCATCAGTGCTGCAATAAAAGGCAAGAGCAAGGCTGGAGAGAGGAGAACACCCTCTCTTCCCAACTCAAACAACAGCTTGATAATAAGGATACTGCAGGTGAAAGACCACACCTGATGCAGGTTCAAAGTAATATACACATTGACAATTAATTTGGGTATAGGGGGACTAAGTGGGATAAATTTTGCTATTTAGAGGATAGGTTCACAATTGGTCTTGAAGTGAAAAAGGACACATCCAGACTGTGACCTCAAAAAGACCATCTGTATGCAAAGAATAGGAACAGCCAAAATCAAGCCAGTATTCTTGACAGATAAATTGATCCTCAATTCATGTTCAGGCTAACCTGCAGAAATATTTAAGGATATCAATATGACCACTTAAAACAATTTATTTACTATGTCAAATCCTAGAAGACTCTCACCCCTAAAACAGATTTTAAAAAGTCATGTGAGGCACTGGAAGTCAGTCACTAATATCATACAAGCTGCTGTTCTTCTACAGAAGTCTCTGTGAGATCTGAATAACTTCAATTTAAAGACCAGTAGAACTAGGCTACAAAAACAAGCTTATTTTGAGAATGGTTTAAATACAGCAGGTCTTTGAAATATAATATATACATGTAAGAATTACAAGTTTCTCTGCAAAACTACCTTTTAGGGAAAATTATTAAAAATAATGGTGGAACAGAAAACTCCTAGTGCCTTTCAGAAGCACACTACAAAGCTTATGTTTCTTTTATGAAATCTTTATTGGTCATCTCAACTCATCTCCTTGCTGTAATGACCTAAGCCATATATTTTATTGGTTTCTTTTATTACGATAAGCTTGGTTTTGTGCCTTTTTTAATAAAGTCTATTTTACCACACAGCTTCATTTATCCAACTAATGCTATTTAGAGGACAAGGAGCAACTACACATCAGGATCATGTACTTCAGACTGTTTTGTGGTCCAAAGACTTTATGCTGTGTGGTAAGTGTGTAATTAAAATAAATGTTTTCTAAACCTTGGAGACGGAAGATAAACTCCAGTGTCTCCGGTTGGACCAACAGACAGATGAACTGAGAAAATAAAAATAGGGAGCCATTTTTCTCCAAGGGAGGAAGTTTAATAAGAATGCCAACTTTTAAAGAGAGTGCTCCCAAAGACAGTAAAGCAGGGAGGAAAAAAAATCTTAAGGAGGCTCAAGATTTTCTAACTAATTAGTTCACACTAATTAGCTCATCATGAAGGATGATAAACATCTCAGATAAACCAAAACATGAAATGTTCATTAAAATACCTTTGTTTCAGCCAGTATCTCCATCTGGAGCCCAGGTTCCCATTGCTAACAGTAACAAGACACCTGCTGGTACATTCCACCAGCTCCTTCCTTTCCCAGAAAAAAACCATCCAAGTTTTACTTCCTTCCTCTATTTGCTACTTAATTGCCTTTATCAGTCTGTACCTAACTGTAAATGAAAACCTGTAATTGGGCTGAACCAGTTGCCATTTTTGAACACTACCATCATCTTTTTCAGCTCTCCCACTCCCTGGATTTCTAACAGTAGGCAAAGCCCAGGAAAGATGGTATTTTTTAGGCTTTCCAATTAAAAGTACAATTTTGCTACAGAGCTCTGTTCTCTGAATAAATTATACATTGTGTCCACTGTGAACTCCGAGTGCAAAGACCAAAATGAAGCCATAAAGACAGATCTCATTTCGGACATCCAGAATGAGGGCAGGGAGAATGAGATGTTTCTAAGGCAGCTGAATTGTCCCACCTACATTTGTGCTACGCTGATAGGATCTATTTTAAATCAAAGAAACTTAAGCAAACCTTTCCAAAAATACTTTTTAGTCCATAAAAATCTAATTTTAGACACTGTCCTTTTTTTACTGAGCACACACACTCTCTCAGCAGCATCTTTCCAGTCATATATAGATATATGTTTTTTAATTTCTGAAAATAATACACAGTTGATCCCTAAGAATATTGATCACAGTGTGAAGAACCCGATTGCATGAGAGTAGCAGATGATAATTTCTGACTTCACCATTAAATAAAAATAAAATAATGCTTGATGGAAAGAACAATTAAATAGACACATGGTGTAATTATGGTGGTTTGCATACAAATACACCCACAAGGTACTCATTCTGTGTACTTCACTGCAAACATTCTGAACTATAAGCATATTAGCTCAAATTATTGATCAATGAAAAGGAAAAGGAAAAATACTTTGTGTATAACATAGCTCTATCAAAGCTAATTTCTGGATCTTGCTGTTCATGCTTCCTGAATTTGTTATTTTTGCCCTGACGGGATTTAGCTGAGATTCCTTTCCTTCCTTCCAGAACATATGTACTTGCAGACAGGCATGTTGCCTTGCCTGAAAAATATAAAAATTGTCTGAGTTTAGTAATTTTAGTAGTTAAGTGGCCGCAATTTGGCTTTGAAGTTTGCAGCAGATTGATGGGGGAGTAAATCTGTACTTTCACTGCTCCCCACCAGGCACTACTGGGACAGCACCAGTTGTTTCATGCTGTGTTAAATCAATAGCTAATATGGTAGAATACTAGCCCGATGTTCAGACATGGCATTTTCTAGTTTTATCACAAGCTGATGATGAACAGTTCTTGCTTTACACTACCTGACATAAAAGTCAGTAACTAATCCACTACCTCTAATTTATCAAAAATCCACTCTCTAATTTATTGACCCAAAGTCCTCCTTCTTTTTATATTGCCTCTCCACTTTTCAGTCTCCTCATCCAATGAAAATACTTATTGAAATACTCATTTCTAAACTGATGAAAAAATATTATTATAATACACATATCTATATGAAAAATAACCATACCAACCCATACCCTATTTTGTTCATTTCCTCAGAGCTCAAGTCTTAAGCCCAAGTGTAAGGCAAAGGCAGTATACTTATAGAAAATCTTGATATTTACATATATTTGGTATTTAAAGTGTCTTTCTGATAGACAAGCTTCATCTAACTTTAGTTTTTTCCTTTTACCTGTGGCTTAGTCAGAAATTCTGCCTCCAAGTGGACCAGCATACCACACGAAGAATAAGGAGCAACACCAATATTGGCAGTAGCTCATTTTACACTAAATACTGATGTCCAGACTCTAAAAATTCACTGAGTATTTCTGTTTTGTCCCTGTTACTATGTTGTCACCAACAATGCTTACACATTTCTATTGATCTTGTTTATAGCTGCCTAGATTTTCACTGTCAAGACAATGTAGTGTGAACCTTAAGGGAAGTCTCACTTGATGTACGACTGCATTAAGGCTGTTATCTCAGTCAAAGCTTCAATTAGTCCAGAACTTGTACTGCCTCCTATAGTGGCCATTAATGGATAATAAGGGGAAATCTTAAGAAACAGAGCAGGGATGGAATTATTCTCATTTCCGTAAATGCTGCCTGTTTCTGTTGATCAGCAGTTCAGGGAGTTTGAGGTATATCTAAGAGCTCCACACTTAATAATAAACCTTGGTGGTTACTGCTTAAATAATACTTCTTTTATTTAAATAGCAACTGGAGAATGACATTCATGCACAAGAAGAAAGATGTTCAGATCTCAGTATTAGGACAAAGATTAAATTCAAAAGTTATCCCACTTTTCACTTGAAAAAACTGGAGTGAAATTCCAAACAAAGAAACTAACTATTAAAGCATCAAAAGCAATTAATTTGTATCACAGAATGTTGTAATATCTCTTCCATGGAGCACATTTTGGCAATAAGAATTTAATCCTGAGGATCTCATCTTTACATGGTGAACTCCAGAATAAGAGAAAGATTATCTAATGAATTACTTTCCAATTTCAGCTCATACAAGTCATTTGCTCTCCCAATCTCCTAACAAATTATGGCAAATATTCAAATTATTCACATTAGAAAAACATAACTATACTCTACAGTCATATTACATTTCTGCTCAGCTCCTTTGAAGTGCAGTAAAGGCCCAGTACCATTTGACCAAACATCTGTCCCTCCACCCCAGCAGCTGTTCTTGCATGGCACAGTGTAGAAACTTCTGGTATAACAAAGCTGTTAGCATCAAACACAGATGATCTGATACAAAGCCAAACAAAGTTTGATGGCATATGGCAAACATAATAGTTTCAACACCAACTCATGAACTTGACATGCAAAACCAACGTGGAAAGAATATAGGGATCTAAAGGAAAAGAAAATCCCGTTGTGTAGCACATATCTGCGTTTCTGATTCCCGAGTATTCAAGGACAGACTCAAATTTATGCAATAATCTCAGGTTAAAATTTCAACCTAGAAATGAACTCTCACAAAGCTAGAGAGTGATAACAACCATTCCACTAAAATCTCAGATGTTAGACCTGCCATTCATTCCCCATCATTCAACAATTTTCCATCTTACACCATTCACAGTTTGTATTTTCTTACCTCCACTTATCACATGCTGGCTCCAGTGAGATCATACTTACCTTCTTCTAGCACGAAGTGTGAATGATGAAACACCATATTTTGTTCCCTTTCTCACCACTTACTTTGCCATTTCCTACTGGTTCCCTCCCTCTGCTCAGCTATTTGGGTCCTCTCCTAAATTCCCTCTTCCAAATCCCCCACAGCGTCATACGCTGCACAACAAACAGGAGTGGTCATCTGGAAGTGTCATTTGCCCATTACCACTGTCCACTACTACTATGGGCAGCTCTGTGGTTCTACAGGACAATGACAACCTTTACAACAGGATCACAACAGATTTCAAAGATTTCTGAAGTAGTGGCCTCATGGTAAAAGTTTAGAACATTGCTGGGTGGCAGCTTATACTTTTTTTTCCTTAAAACAAGATGTATATACCTGATAATACAGGATCCTGCAGTAAATCACAAGACTTGAGCATTAACTCCAAACCAAAAATGATTCCACAGTTAAGAAGGAAAATGGGAAGCATAGCTGCACACAGCTGACTAGAGGTATATTTTGATTTCAGGATGAAAAGCAATTTTTGCACTTAAAAAGTATTCTATCAGAAAGTGTTTGCTAGGCCATTGGGATTCCTAGTTTGTATTTCACATTTTAGATCTAAACACCTCATCAAAAAGAGGATATTTCAGTCATTTATTACATCCTGAAAGAATCATTGCAGGGGATCAGTAGGAACCAGTATGTGTTTTCCTAAATAGTATTTCCATAGATGGCCACTAAAGCTGACACATTTGTTTGTATCACTCTGGGAAAAACAGTCGAGACCTAGTGGCTGGATTTGCTCCTCCAGTGTATTATGGATCAACTTTGACTAAACAGACAAAACCACATAAGCACAGAAATCACCACAAAGCCACAAACCAGATCACAGTATAATTTATTTAACACTATCTGCTAAAGGGGGGAAGCACTCTAAGACTCTCCCAATCACTCTAATTTCATACAGGGACATCCCTGGTGTCAGTGTCCTGTTTTTCTCAGGGGCTGGATAGTCCCCATGGTTATTAAGTAGAAACTACCAGTCCACTATCTCAAAGAGAAAGGTGCACATACATATTTCTCCTTTGTCTGTTTGATTTACAGACCTGAGGAATATGGATTACCTCTGTTATCTGCACAAACAAGCTCTACTAGAATCTTGGCATTCAGTCAACTTTTATCTTGGGGACCCCAAACTGTACTGTTAGGCAACACTGAGCACCTATCTTGACTAAATTGTCATACAAATAGATTTTTGTCAGATGTTCAATTTGTATTGGGGAGCATGCCAGCAAAAACAAAAGTCAGCAATTTAAAACAACAAACCAGCCCCTGTGCTGACAGGAACAAATTACTATATTCCAAATGAATAAGAATTACTGTAGATCACAGATTCTCAGTATAAGCACTACACAAAGGGTGGAAAAATGTTCCTCAAATTAATTCTTTCTGGTAACTCCGTGCTCTGAAACAAAAAGAGCCTGAGTACAAATAAAATACAACGCAAAATAATACAAATAAGTTTATAAAAGCACATAAAGAGGTACAATCTAAGAGGAATTAATTATTTAACAACTGGTAGTGCTAAGACAGGAGATGAGCAAAGACTCATTAGAGTTCAAAACTAAACTTTTTCAGTTGGTCAAATGGTGCAGCAGTGTGTTGTACTTCTAACAACTCCCAGATCTGCTTTCGAGGCAATGACCTTACAGAGCTGAGTGCACTGCGAGGTGATGCATGCATCTTTTCGGGCAAAGATAGAAGTAGCTGCAAAAACACAATACATTTTGTTAGCCCACCCTAGGAGCAAAACTTATTTCTGTTCTTCCACACACCACACAGAAGGTCTAGCACAATCTTTTCAAAGAAATCTTCTGATCACTCTGTAATTATTCCTTTTCGAGTGACCCCATTCCATAACACACCATTTATGAAAAGACCTTGAAAACATTTTCCCTCTGAAACTTGGTAGTATGCTACACAGACCTTAGCATTTGAACTAGGAATTATTTTTCTTTTATGGATTATAGCACTTAAAAAGGAAACTTTCATCTACAAGCTAATTTAAATGAAATTTGTCTAAATATTTTTTTCTGTTTCTTTTTCTGCTGTTTGCAATGTTTTTGGGGGTTTGTTTTGGTTTTTATCTCTGTTGAAAAACTCAGCATGTTCACTTATATTCTATCTCCTACCCTGACAAAGAAAACAATTTCCAATCTTGTCTTTGCGACTGTAATTTCTTACCTTAGAAATTATGATGCCAGAAAAAGCAATGTGAAATAATAATGTAACATTGAGCACTGGCAGGCATAAAATTATATAAAAGTCCCACCACCCTAATGAAAAGAAAAAATACCACCAATACCTATACTGAGAGAAAGAGTGTACAAAGTAAAGTAAAGAAATATTTATCTTCTTGAAAGTCATCTCCTGGCAAAATTTATGAAAAATGCCTGCATAATACACTTACAGCAAACAAGTAATACTAGAAAAATAAAGCTGCAAGCAGAAAAATATTTTAATTTAATTTCTGTTGGATCATTCCATTTTCTGTACAGTGTATACAGTGATTTTGAAACTACAGGGAAACCACCCCTCCCCATCATTTTAAGACATTCCAGAGAAACTTTACACAGAACCAGCACAAAAAAGTAAGCAGTGGAACAAAAAAGGCCTATAACCCAACCTCTACCTTAATAAATTAATTTGCATATAATGGCATAAATGTAAGGCATTAGTCAAATAATTAATACTAACTAAAATGGTGACAGCCTAGTTTTGTAGAAAATACAGAGCAGCCACTTTCCAGTTTACTTTTAAAAACATAGAGAGATGATAAACAGGTTTCACTGAACTTTGATGAACTACAGATACTCAGCATCTCAGCCTTGGCCCTAAGACAACAGAACCAAGACGGGTTTTGTTGAATAATGCTGCCACGATTAACCTAAAAGCTTGATGGCTTATTTCCTATCTTACAGGAGTAAGTATAAACGTAGGATGTTCCACTCTTGGCCTTTGCTCTCTCAATCCCACATACATGTTGAGAGATCAGTGTGGTGGGCAGCACACAGAGGTGATGCCAGCCCTTGTCCCTGCTTGTATTTGAGTCAAGTCTCGGTATGATCACGTTAGAGAACAAGTCTAGAAAGGGAACTGTATATTTACAGATCAAAATGAGAGATAACATACATAATACAGACAATATACCTGCACAGATAAGTACATGTCATTCTAGTCCTGCCTAGTAAATGGAAGATGAAAGAAAGCAAAACGAATGTAATTTTGAATGATGATTTCATTATTTCCCATGACATTAAATAAAGCATTTGGCAGTGCAGAAATTTTTTCACATTGTTACAAAATTGATTTAAAATTATGATGGTGATGGGGATTATTTGCTATTCAATCTATACCTGTCTGTTTTACAATCAATACATGAACTTAAAAAAAACCCTAACATGTCTTTAGAGTAAAAGCTGTGTGTCGTGGAAGACTACATAAACTGTATTGATGGAAGCTATACAATGTACAGAAGCACACAGCTACCCGCTTCCTGTGGTCATTGTCTTTTTCTCATACACTGGGAAAAATACCATTCTGCTAAGATCTGAAGTTTTAATACTTTCTTTGTGGGGTTACGACTCTTTTATGTGGAATTCAGAAGCTGAAGCATAAGTACACAAGATCTACCTGCATCTTTTGACTTGAATTTTGTAAAATTGGCATGGGACAAAACCCTTTGGTGAACAAATATACGAGGGAGATGGGAAGAGATTGATCAATTGATTACTTTTTAAACAGAAAATGTAAGAAAGCTCTTTCCCTGGCAAGATAGAACTTAATAATACAAACCCTTTCTAATCTCAGTGGCTGAAGTTCTTTCTAATGAGACTTGATTTGAGGAAAATATCAAACTTTTCTCACTGCACAGGGACAGCATTCCTATCATATTTTCCTATTGAATGAGCAGGAAATATATGAACACCAGCTATGGGGCTGCATCAATACACTCTTTGACACAGCAATTCATAGAGGAACGTAGCTGAAAGTCTAAAGATCAAGTACTCCAGTTTTAAAGTTTTTAAATTTAATTATTAGGAGCATAACATACTAAAATAAAATACTGCCTTATTTTAAAAGTACAACAACCGTGTTGTTGCACAAACCTGATATCATCAATGTGGGCATACCCCTCACTCACAAAGCCAATGCAAAGGTCAGATACTGAGGTTCTTTGTGCAGAGAGGACATCTTTCTGACTTTAAAGCATCCGTCACAGTATGGCCACCAGGCCTGAGGGAGTTATCTGAGACCTACTGAATTACCAGTAACACAGTAATATTAGACAACACTGTTTCTCATTAATAGAAGTGCTAAGGGGGAAATGCTAGGCTTGCTCTGCAGTTACATAGCTATACTAAAAAAATTAGCAGTCTCCGTGAACTGCATTGTCACACTCAGTAGACCACAAAATACTGCTTCACACAAAAAAAACCCTGCATTACTAACAGAGCACTTTATAAAAAATTGCATCTAAGTAAAAAACAGTAATGGTTCACATAAATTCTTAAATTGTGTGTAATATTCAATGACAAACATAAGACTTTATACAAGACCTGATAAGTGTGTAACTATTTCTTAAACGCAGGTTTTGTGTTCAAACTTCTATAAACTGGTTAAAAAAATTTTCAAAGTACCTCTTTCAACACAATCTCTTCATTTCCAGATAGCTTTCTAGGTGGTTGTTGCTTATATTGTAAGTGCTACGTTTTAAAAACAAATGTGAAATGGTAATGGTCTGATTCCCAGCTGGATAAGTTACATATAAACAATAACTCAAAAAAGTATAGCCTAATGTTTGCATTATTTAAGCAGGCATATAAATCTGAAGTGTACAAACTTAAAAATATTTCCATTTACAGAGAATTTAAAGAGAATATTTCCATTCTTTTTTCCTGAGAATGTTCCTATTAAGTGAATGAGGCAGAGACGTAGAAACAGATGGAATTTGTTTGTATTCCCAAATAAATAGTTGTGGTATTTTCTCCACTTAAGTTATACTATTTCCAGAACTAGGATCACACCAGAACAAAGGAAGTCTTATTATTTTCTGCACAGGCTGAAGCTAAATATATTGATCTATTACCCCAAGTAAACCAACACATGCCTGCTATGTTCCCAAACTTTTAGTTGGAATAACAAGCACTATTTATCTAAGCAAAACTTTCACTGTTCTGGGAGCCAGGAAGCTCAGACACACTGTTTATACTTCACCTAGGCACAATACTGTAGAAGTGACTGCATCCCCTTCTATGTCACATGCAGTCAGGAAAAAATACAATTTATAAAGCTGACTTAGCCATACTAATTCAGACCAAAGGTCTATGCAGCCTAACATGCAGTACCCAGGAAGTACCAATATTAGAACCCCAGAGAAGGGGTCAAAGTGCATGGCCCCTGTCTGGTACACCCTCTTCCCTCACTCACCTTGTGGTGGACTACAGATCAGGCACTTCCCACCTCTGATGCCCTCTCCACTCTTGCATTTTTATCACTTATTCAATAAATTAATTTGATGCCACCTGACACATATTATGAGCAGTGGTGAACAACTTCTTGACACTGCACCTTCTCTATACGCCACTCCATTTACATAATCATCTCTCTGTATAGCCCTTCCCTCTTCACCCTAGCTGAAACAATTCTGTCCATTACCCAGTTCCTTGCACTGACCTGCTCCAGAGCTTTCACTAGCAGTAGCAGAAAACAGTTCTGCTACTGCATTTTTGGGGAACAGGGAATTATAATCACACAGAGTCATAAAGGTACATAGGTAGAGAGATGATTTGTCTCAATCTCTATTCCTTTCGTAGTAATTCCTTCAGTGCAATTTTCTTTTCTGAACACTGTAGAGTTTGGACTTTTGATTATATTTTTCCCAAACAGTAACACTTGCCCGTCATTGGGAATGTCAGCTCAGAACTGTTTTCCTGATAGGTGCATTTCTTTCTACTTATCAACAATAAGCTTCACCTCTGAGTTTAATGCTTAACCACTCAGAACACTACTCCTGAAATAATTCATTTAGCTTTTCCTTTTACTGTTCTGCATATTTTAGTATCACCACTAACTTCATCAATTCTTTCCTTTTTTATATTAAGACCATCTAAAAATATTCTGAACAACACAAATAGGAAGTTGTGGGACACCAGTGATGAGCTTCCTCCACTGTGAAAATTGATCATTTCTTCTTAGCCTTTGTTACTTATTTAATGAAAGTGTGTTCTCCAATGCCCCACACAGTAACTTAATTTTTTGAAAAAAGCTCTGCTGAATGGAAATCTGTGAAATCTTCTCCACATAAAATAAACTTGTTAATTTTGCTTAATTAAAGAGAGGTTCAAAGTTGCACACATCAAGAAAAATGCAATGGATTGAATTAATTAAATGAAGGGTATGAAGTGCAGCTGTCTCTTCTAGACACTGACTAGTATCTATTTCCATGAATATTTCCTTATAAATTCCTTTTCAGCCTCCAAACAGATTTGAGCCACACAGCCTCAAGATCTAGTATATGAATGCATACAGTTTTTAATTTATTTATCTTAAAGAGAACCTTTGCTGACACCTAGCAGATAAATGATTAATTGCACTTCTTACCATCTTTGTGGAGCCCCTACAGCTGATATTTTAGAGCCCAAAATGAAAAGCTTATCCAGATAGAAAGTAGGTGGCACTCACATGCATACCCTGCACCCCCATCCCCCCGCCACTTGCAAAGTAAACAGAAGTGCCAGTTACAAGCATAATGAAGCATTTCCTAAAATTACATCTTTGGATACAGATATTCTCATTTGTATAATTGCTAACATCTGCTCAACTCTTAGCAGATAATAGCCTTAAGACACAAAAATAAAAATCCATGCAATGCAGAAAACATTATATAACTTGAGATCCCTGATAACTTACTAGACAGGAAGCTTTGCCACTAACACAACTAGAGAGGGACCTTCTCCTACCCACAGAA
The DNA here is from genome assembly GCA_013398275.1 of Promerops cafer. Taxonomy (NCBI): domain Eukaryota; kingdom Metazoa; phylum Chordata; class Aves; order Passeriformes; family Nectariniidae; genus Promerops; species Promerops cafer. Next base: position 527,708 of record VZSE01015367.1, on the reverse strand, counting down.
TAAAATCATCCAATTACATAGGATGAAACAAATTAAAGAAAGTGAAGGAATTCTTATATAACCAAAGTTATTTAGTTGTATTTAATGCACTATCATTTTCCAGGGTCTGGGCACCCCTGCTCCTCCAACAGCTTGACAGGGAGTCTGGGAACAGGTCCAAAGTGGAAGGCTGCTCGTGGCAGGACCACCCATTCTTCTACCTTCATACCCAACCCTGATATCTTTTGCCACCACTGGTTTTAAGTTCAGTTCTTACATTTTCACACTGGAGCAATGACAAAACATTAATTAAAAAAACCATCATTTCCACATTTGCTTCATCATTCTCTGAGTTTAGGGAAAAACACAACTGACTCACCCTCTGCAGAAGTTCTACTCGGATTTTTTAGTTCCCCTCATCCTGAGCCACAACTTTGATAACTAATTCCTGTTCTGATGGTGTAGTTCTATGTAGAAACACCGCTTTGGACTCAGGAATCTCTCAGTCCCAATTAAAAAAGGCTGGAAGAGTGTAAGAGTAACAACAGTACATGCCTGCTTTGCCCCTGCACCCTTCTGCAGTGATCTTTGACTCATTCACAGAGAAATAACATGAAGCTGGTTTGGGTTTTGGTCCAACCTAATACACTCATTCTTGTGGCAGCTGGGGATATACCAACGGGAAGCGTTTGACAGAGGTTTCAAATATGATGTACAACTCTACTGGCTTCTCTAAGCTACCCCACCTCTCTCATTTTTAGCAACACATTCCTATAGGAAAATTTTACAACTCTTCTTCGCTAACTGAATCACCTGCAGTATAGATAATATTATACTCAACAGTATGTTGTATAATTGTATCTTTCCCTCAGCTATAACTTCAGTTCCACTTCAATCTTGTTATCTTTCTACCCCGTAACATTATTAAAGAGGAAAAATCACTCCTTTTAGTAAAAATGGAATAAGAGGTGGAGTTTTAGTGGTAATTTTTTTTCAATAGGAGTTGTATAAGGACAAACATTCTCAGGGATTGCAGAGTCATTTTGCACCATGCCACAGAAAAAGATGATCACTTCTCAAAGAAAGACTTTGTCCGGGTAACATCACAGAATTTCTTGCATTTCTTTTTTTTCAACAACCAACACTTCAAAATCTTTGAGGTACTTCTGTCCCCTTCTTCAATGACTTAAGGATTATCTTTGCTATATACAAGTTTCTGATTTCATTACTTCAGCTGGTATATTCACCTACCCAAAAGGCCTCTGGATATCCTGGTTGCTTGACCATACTGGAAATTCACATGAAAGAAAACATATCAATGAAATTCTCCAAATGGCAAGTGATTTTTCTCTGAATTCAACCCCTGCCTTGCTAAGACTGAAACATGTTTCTTGCAACAAGATCATGTCAAAGGATGAAATTTCAAAAGCACTTATGTAATCTTACAAAAAACAAGCCCTCCTTGAACCATGAAATGAGGTGCAGATTTCTACATATCTTCCTTTCACAGGTTACTCATGAGAATCTGAAAATCCCACCTGAAAAGACATAAGACTAGAATTTTTAAGAGGTCTAAGCTGCTAAGCATTGAAAGCCATTGAGGATTGAGCACTGACTCCTTCAGGGTCCTTTCTGAAAAAAAAATCTCAACCTATATCTTTTAAGCTGCCACAGGTAAAAGCTTATAACAGCTACAAACGATGGCTTGACAATGGGGAAAAAAAAGATGATAAAGATGGCAATGGCAGTGGTCGGAGGTAATGCTTCTGCATGTTCCTGCAGACCTGGTGAGAAAGCAGCTTTGATGGTGGCCTCAGAAGCAGCTTAATCGTCTGCACTGGGGCATGAAGCAGCTGCAGCGTGGACTGCTGTAGAGAGAAGCAAATCAGGAGGAATAAAATGAAGGAAAACAGAAAAAAAGCAGACTACCATCTAATCATGTCCTTGGTGGAAGAGAAACTCAGAGAATTATCAAGATGAGAAAAGTTTTTAAGTCAGCATCTTTCCCCTAAATGCAAAGAAGGGATCTGAAGCTGATAAATACCACCTTACCAACCTATTGCATTTAGTTCACTTCCTTTGGACTCTCAACTGATAATTATGTGAAGGAGCACCAAATAAAATGATCCAATAATGCTTGGCTTTGTCAAGCCCAATTTCACCAGGAAACAGACACAGGAAATAAAATCACCAAGATACCAATTTACAGTTCTAACTGGTCCACAAAAGGTACAGAAAAACTTCTCACTTTAAAGGAGTACTTCACATGAAGTTTAGTTTCAAATAAGCAGATTTAAAGCCAGAGAAGTTTACAATTTCACCAAACTTTATATTTTTGAAAATGTTTTGGTCTGAAACTTTGAAGCTTTATTCATCTTCTTGAGTAGAAAGCCTTGTGAACGATTTAATTATTTTGGGTTCACAACATAGAGTCATAAACTTCGGTGCTGCCTGTAATTTTGTCCATTTCCTGCCTCTCCTCAACAGTCTCCAAAAGCAATGAAAGGACAAAATTAAATAAAATGTGTTTATATATTAAATAGTTTAAAATTATATATAGTTTTAATTGTCCCACAGCTGCCACAAGCTAAACTGGCATCACTGTATTCCATATACAGCAACCATTGCACATGCATCCACACACACATAAAGAAGTATACATTTGGATCTTGCACAGACTTCGGGCAACATTAGAAAGTTTGCAAAACAGAGCAGCATTAAAGTAATGTGCAGTTTGGCTGAGGAACCAAAGACACCTTGAATGAAGACAGTTCAGTACAATTGCAATTTACCTTGTATCATTATTATAGTTACAGACACATCAGGTATGCTGACATATCCTAAATTTTCTTCCTCAATCTTTCACATTTTGGTCCATATTTGTAAACAAGCAACATGCTTCACTCCATTTTATACCTCACTGCATTTTGATCCTTAGTTACTGTCCCCACATGGAGCAAAAGCTTAACAACCTTGCAAAAAGAGACAGTTGCTTGACCTTGCCTTTGTACCCAAAGAAGCTCCCTGTTGGTAGACCATGACTTCCACCAGTCCAGAGAACTCACTCATTACTGGAGTAAAGCCACAAGGCTCAAATGCACCACGTCACACATTCATAGGAGAGGGACAACATAAACTTGGGAAAGAGACTTCTTTACAGGGAAGCTGGGAATAAACTGGGCCACAATGAAAAGCTCAGATTTAGCCACTAATACCTCAAAGAACAGCAAAAGGTCAAGGATGGATTTATCTTTCTCGGGACAGGTCCTTCATTGCCCAGTTACACCCACTGTGGAAGTCTTCAAATTAAAAATACCTCCTTTAGACCCTCCATGTAAAGAAGAAAACCCCATGTTCCACAGACATATCCATCATATTCTAATGTGTCTAAGTGCTAATGTATTGCCTCTCAAACACTGTCCTACAGTTTACCAAACCATTAGGACCTGAGCAATTAGATCCATCAGCTGTCCAGTCAAGCATCCACTAAAAGGGACAATAGTGCTGATATGGTCTTTCCAGTCTTTCTGCCAAGTTTGCTACCACAAAGTGTGTGTGTGACTGTGAGAGTGTGAGTGAGTGTGTGTGAGTGTGTGTGAGTGTGTGAGTGTGTGAGTGTGTGAGTGTCAGTGTGTGTCTGTGTGTGTGTCTGTGTGTGTGGGTGTTGGGATCACTGTGCTCTGAAACAAGGAGGGAGCAATGGTAAGAGGGACAACTGTCTCCTTTTAGCAATCTTGTTTCTAGCTGAGGAGGTGGAAGGCTGAACAGCTTTCCTCCCACTCCCAGCCATCTGTTAAAAACCTCAGTGCGGACAGTTCTACATCAGCAATTATTACTGATAAAACAAAAGTGCTCTGACACAATCTTTAAAACAGGATACTTAATTTTATCAGTCTAGAGAGGAACTTATTCTTTCACAGAGTTATTGACTAACGGCAGTCTGGATCACTCACCCCTCTCCCCAATATGCAGCACATTCTGTGCCAACTATCTCCCCTGAGTTTAACACTGTTATCTGTGTTTTGGGAGGGAGAGGGGAAACCTGACCTCACGCAGCATTTTACTAGAAAAGCCTGGGAGTCATAGGGCACTAGTAAAAATACCAGAAAAATAAAATCAAGGAAAAGAAAACAGAGAGAAAAAAAATCCACAACCAAAAACACAATAGAAACAATACTTTGTGTTCTTATTTTAAGTGCCTCTCTCAATGCTATATGCATAGCAGCTAAAGGCAAGCTGGAAACCAGCCAGGTCCTGGCTGCCAGCAAAAATTTTGTCACCTCCTTTGAACATCTGAAGTATGTTTACCCAATAGATTTCATTAAATTACACTTCCATTAGGAAGCATACAATGTTGATACTCATCTCAAAGATAAAAGGGATCGCTAAGAGGCATGTCATCCTGCTCCCCAGCTGATTGCTATTTCTGGGCCAATCAAGGAAAGGAGCCAGAACAATACTTAGTTAAAAAAATGCAGCATCTCCCCAAGGACTACATACTAAGAGACTGCAGCTCCATTATCAAAATGAGCATATCATTAATGACAATACACATAGAGTATGTTATTTTAATACAACTCATACACAACAAACAAGCTGTATTTGGGTCATTAGCTGAATTTGTAAAGCAGTATTTCCAAGGGTTAGAAACTCCTTATCGAGATATTAAGTTTATAGGTTGGGAGCAGGGAGAGAACAAATATTTTATATGATCCCAAAATACAGTGACTCTAATAACACTCTGCGGTTTGAAGTGCAATGTAGTAGCTAAGAGAACAATAGGCTATTCAAACAGAAGTTCTCATTTTAAAGTAAAGCAGAAGTAATTTAAAACACCAGGCACTGTTTTGCTAAACATCTATGAAGGATAATGAAAGCAAAATGCCACTGATGCAGTTTATACTGTATGTATCACCTTTTAATTTATTATTACAGTACAGTTAAAAAAAAGACTCAAAGCAAATTTAACAAACATTTAAAAAATCTATAGAAAAAACAATGCTGATTGTAAGGCAAGACACTGGGGAGGGAATAACATAGGAGAATCAAATAATTTATCCTATGGTAGGCTGAGCCTTTCCTAGCAGAGAGGAGGAGATATCTTTGTCTCTAAGCATTGCTGTTAGATGTATGATGTTTAGTGTGTTTCCTAATCTCCAATTCACATAACAGCAATAAAGGGAAGAGGACAAAACCAAACCCATGCTAATTAAAACCTGAAGATATAGGAAAGGGTGGGAGGTGTTAGCTCTTTACAGTGAAGCTCTGCCTCATCGTCTTGCAGCAATCTGTGACTATTAATCTCTAAAAACACTCCTTGCACAACATTCTGCAATCTAGACTTCAGCCAATCGCTTTCAACATGCAGAAAACCTTTTGGTTTAGCCATATTTGACATATCATATGAACTCCAATTATCCATCTTTTTGCAGTTAATCATCTCACAATTACATTTCCTGCACTTATAAGCATCCAGCTGGGAACTGAGTTTTAATCTAGGAAATAAAAAAAAAGGATTCAGGTTTCTAACAAATTACTTCTAATTAACCAGAACCTTTTCTAGTCATTCCAACCTAAAGACGCCTACAGCAAATGAAAGAATTTATTGTTTGCATTCCTAATGATACTTTAAAATTTCATTTCAATTTCCCCAATGAGTAACTTTCAGGAAATTCACTGTACTTATATCTACTTAAACAAACATTCTGTTAAGCAGGAAATGCACAGCAACACAAAACCTAGGGGAAGAAAGAGAGAGCTGGTATTACACTGAGCAGAAAAGCTGCTAAACAAAGCTAAAGAACCAGAATGCTAATTAATGGCAACTTCCAGGAGTGCACTGCATCTATGGTGCCCACGCTCTGCCAGAGTTATTTGGAATCTCAAAACTATGTTCCCAAAAAACCAGTTTAGAAATGAAAAGTTTGGTTTGGGTTTTTTTTTATTTTTTCAGGAAAAAAAATGGTCAGTTCTACTGATACAAGGCAGCAATTTGTAATCTTTACAAAGGAAGTGGATTAAATGAAGCCACCTCTCTAGATAACTCAGGAAACTAAGTCAATGCCAGTTAAACAGCACATGAAAGAGCATTGTCCCACAACTTCCAGTGGTTTCCCCAGGGAAAGATTTGGAATAAAAGCCATACAAAACATGCTTACTGCACAGTTGGGAAGTGCTTGATACTACAGGGAGGTAACATGAGGTAAGAATCAAATGTAACAGTTTCATTTACATTAAGTCATATCAATTTTCTCCAACTGTTTCAGAAAGTCAATGCAATCATCTGACAGAATAGGATTGTTGCAAAGTAAATTATACCTTTCATGTTCTTTGGACAGTCAAATACCAGAGGGTTTTCTGTCAATTATATGGTATCACAGATGTACATCCCAAATCTGTCCATCTATCTAACAAAAAGAAAACAATATACATCTGAAAAACACTTTTCAGAGCTATCTTTAAGTAATACAGAATATATAGGTCAGTCTAACTGCAGAAATATCTGCTCATAAGGTTGGTGCTCATTAATGCACTACGAAAGTTTCCACAATACAAAACAGGACTGCACTAATTGGCTGATTGATTCAATACCAAGTTAAAGTAGTTAATTATTCTAATAAAATAAATAAAAGAGTTTTAAATAAAAGAGTTATTTTTAATGCACCTGAAGCCTTCCAGAACTATTAAATTTTATATGCCTGCACTAACCTCCCATTACATTGACTTTCATTAACTACCTCTGTATGCACTTAGAGAACACCAAAACTGTTCGTACATTTTTGTTTTTATTTATAACAGAGGTTGAGTTGTGACCATGGACATTTTAACTCCTTTGTAACAAAGGAAAAACAACAAAACCAGTAGCAACTTCCTTTACCACTGCTAAAATTTAGCATACTGTAATTCCTGCCACAACAGCAACAGCTTTGATTCCAACATTCCAGCATAACAAATCAATTAATGCCAACCTCCCCTTCCCAAATTTCTGCATTTCTGGTTAACTTCTCTATCCAACACATGGAGTACAGCACATTCAATGACGTATGACGAAGGGATGGATTCCCCTTGATGAGATTCACAGATACATCCTTAGGTATTATAGAGACAATATTCAAAGCACTCTGTTGGAATTGTGTGAAACATCACGAGATTATCTACCAACACATTTCCAATCTACCTGTGCACTTTCAGCTGTGATAAATGAAGACCTGCATGAAGCAGCAGCAAGAACACTATGGGAAAGCTCATCTTAGTTGTGACACTGGTCACCAAAGACAGAACGGAAAGCCTGGCTGACAGAGGACAGTTTTTCTTCTTAAAGCTCCTCCCAAGTCTAAAATGGGAAATTGAGAGACACAATTCAGACAGGCTACAGGCTTCAGTAGGAACTCTGCTTGCAGCCATCAGGATCAAGACAGGTGTTCCCATTCTGAATGCAGTGCAAGGTACTTGGTATTCCAATTTATGCTCTAGGTCAACACTATGAAATCCCACCAAAAGTCCTGCACACTGGACACAAAAGACCCCACACTGCTCATCCAGACTCCAGACCTCAGGCAGAGATGCCCAGGTAGGGGACAGAAAGGCACGACTGGAGCTGTTCTGATCAAGTAATTTTAAAAGTCAGAAAGACCAAGGCCTGTGAAGTCACACGTGCCACGGACACCTGGCAGAGCTGCACAGCACCCAGTGCCAGTAAGTTCAGGCCAGAATTTTATCAGGGTGCAGCTCAGCAGGGACCATAGATGGGCAGGGCCATGGGGAGCTGGAGAGCAGCATCCCACAGCATCCCCCAAGCAGGGGAAAACAGCCCTGAAATGGAGCCCTGGGTCATGGCTGGGCTGGGGAGGCTGCTCAGGGCCACTGAGGGCTGTTGGTGCCCTGAGGGCTCCGGCCACTCAGGACTGACAGAACTTCAGCAGGATTCTTATTAATCACAGCTTGTGGAGAATGCAGGAAAAACATCAAGCAGAGAACTCACATTGGATTTACATCGCCATGGAGAAGACAAATTTCAAATCAGAACTATACAGCATACGAAGCAACCCTGACCCAGGTTCAGGCCAAGGACATCTGTCTGATGTTACAAGAAACTGCTCTAACATTTTAGAATAGTTTTACTGGTTTACTGCCCTTGAGTCACACAAGCCCTGAATCACTGGCAAGTACAGAATGAACAGATAATATTGCAGAGAGATTCAGAAGGTACTAGGCAAACATGAAAAATAAAAAGAATTAGAAGAAAAAACACCCTCTCAGCTGCAGTCATTTAAGTAGGAACACCACAGAGAAAAGCTCTTAAGTGCAAATCTTTCTTATTGCAGTGTTACTTTCAGTGGCACATGAAACAGCAATGATAACAGGCTCAAAAAAAACTTTGAAAATAAAGTTAAAAGATACATGTAACTTAAAACTAACATCTTTTCCTACACAGAAAGGTTAAATTGTGGGGTTGACATTTGCATTTGTTACGTTGTCAACGTTTCCTGCCTATCAGCCTATGTACAAACAATATCTAAAGATGTCATCTACATATTTATACCAAAGGAGTTTATGAACAAGACCTGTCAGTATATTTTAACACCTTTCCAAAACGTCAGCTTTCATCAGGTATAAACACAACATGTTTAATTTATTAGTTTGGTTTAATATAAAAAGTTGACAATCATATGTCACCATAACTATTGATAAGGTAAATAAGGACTACAGGAAAACGTCAGAAAGTTATTAAAATATTTCTCAGCTTCCTGAATCAAATTGGATTTATTGGCTTTTCTCTGTCAATAACTGCATCACACATTTTTCTTCATATGGCTATTTTTGAAGTGATGTGTCCAACAATGAAGTCTACAGACAATGTATCCTAGAGGATCTGAATTTCACTTTGACTTTTTGGGCCAGGGGAAAGGACTTTGTTAATGTTAAAAAAAACCAAAACAAACAACAACAACAAATGAACACAAACACACTGATTTGTTCATCTATATTTAAACATTTGGCAAAGATTTCTTTTTCTAAAATATACTAAGCCTCATAAAAGGTAAAATATAAGGCAAAAGAAACTTTGAATACAACTCTGAAGTTGAGCAAAGCAATGGATTTGTTTCCACTTTCCACAGGAGGTGCTTGATTCAATTCCCTCAAGAAGAAGATTGCTACTACCAAAGCTCCACCTTTTTTGTTTGTAATGTCAGGAGAACAACCTATCCTCACTTCTTTCTAGATACTTTCCCCAAAAATGTAACAAGAGGGCAGCATAGCCACATTTCAAGAATTTCATTCCCCCTACGACTATACAGCCAAACATCTCACCAGCGAGTCACTCCAGCCAGAATGCAGCAGTTTGCTCTATAGGGGAAAAAAAAGCCTTTATCTGAATGCAACTCCATTGTATAGATTAGCTCAAACACTCCTGCCCAAGCCCCACTCAGGCCAAGTAACAGCCAGAGGCACTGAGGTGTTTAAAGGCAGAGGGTGCCAGAGCATGGACAGCCCTCCTTGCTGGAAGAGGCTTTGCTTTTCTTCAGCAAGTCCAACTCTACACCTCAGAATTAGACACAGTGAAGAATTTACTATTATACAACCAAGCTCATACTAGATTTGATACAATGGACATCACGAACCACGGCATGGCCCAGCTCAGCCTCTTAACTAGTCTGTAAAATGTACCTGGAAGGGATAATGATAGTGTTTTCTTAGAATTCATCAGACATGCTAAATGTGCCCTCAAAGACCTGATCTGGATTTCCTGTTGCTAATTTTTGTGGGATTTTAATGATTCATGTCACTACTGCACCAAAATCACAAATGCAGTGAGTACAGCGGGGGACCCAGGTATGGAATATCAGAAATATAAGCCACTAATCCTTTGTTGCTATCAGAACTTTACTGCTGAAGACCTTGAAAGAGGATTGGATAAAATGGAAAAACAGAGGCTTTGTTTTTCTGTTCCAATGACAAATAGGTGAAAGAACTGACATATGTTCCACCATAAGTGACTGAAAAGACCATTTCCAAAAATGAAAAATAGTCCATATTTAGTTATGCTTCTTAGCCATAGGATTATCCAGGCCCACCCCTGGGACTGTTCAAGGCCAGACTGGATGAGCTTTGAGCAACCTGGTCTAGTGGAAGATGTCCCTGCCCAGGGGGACAGAGTGTTGGAACTACATGATCTTGAAGGTCCCTTCCAATCTAAACCATTCTGTGATTCTGTGATGTTTCAGGCTACAGAAGTACCTGTCCTGGTTTCCTTTGTCTGATACAGGGTACAAGAAAGGGAATGGAAATTTCCACAGGGTCCAAATTTCTCACAAAGGAAGGAAGGACCTCAAAAGGAAGTCTTGCTCCAAAAGAATACATTTATCTACATCAGGAGCATGTAGGAGCTCTTCCACTATTTTTTCGGTGGTGTACATGATTTCAGGTTTTATTGCAGAATAGATTTGGCCCAGTTCTTAGATCAAACATCTTCCCCTCAACATGGTTCAAAGCTGCCTGAAACACCAGTATTTTGTTCAGACCCTCATGTCTGTTCAGTGCACACCTGAAATGGAGTTTCCAGTTCATTTTCCTGAAAAAGCAATTCTATTCAGACTCACATGCAGTAAGTGAGGAAAACTGGGGGATTTTGTCCAAGCAAACACCACCACTGTACAAGAAGCCCCAGATGGGAGAAAAGTCCTTAGCTAAGACATTTTTTAAAACACAAATGGCTTGGAAACTGGTCCCACATTATGAGAGAAGAGAACTCAGCAGTTCTGACCTTAGCAACAGAGTACTTTTTAGGTACAAATTAAAGCAAAAACTTTTAACATTTGCCCTAGAAAGAGAAACAAAAAAAGGAAAAGGGAAAATGAGGAGAGAAAGGAGCAAATTTTCCTTATGTTCATTCTAAAATACATGCATTTTAAACCAAGCTCTCTACAGGGCCCAAGTGCTGAGCCACCAATCTGCATTGCTGAATGCCAGACATGTAGCTCATGAATGGAAAAAAAGGGATTTGATAACACGTTTGAAAGTGACTCCAAGTATGGGTCAGAAGAAAGATGCAGCCCAGGTGCCTTCAACTGAAATAAAGATCTAACAGGAGGACAACATGACAGAAGGTAAGAAAAAGACAAAAGGAGTACTAAGGGCTTAAAAAGGCTGGGAAAGCAATTCAGGTTAGCAACCCCTAACTTAATCCTGACCTTTCTGTAACTTTTTACCTTGATTTAGTTGACTGAACTAACTTTGTGGGAAGCTTACACAACTGAACCAGAGAATCTGATTTCTCCTGAGGACTGGGCAAAAAGAAGAGGGAACACATGGTCACTTGAGGGTCTTAATGACATTGAGTTACGAAACTATACAAAACAGTCAGTACAAATCAAACATTTTCTTTTGAGTAAAAAAAATCCTAGCACTGGGGTTTAGACTCTGCCTCAGCATTATTAGTTTTACTCCCAGCCACATTAATCATAGATAAATGCTTCTCCTTTTTTAAGAATGCTAGAAATTTTAACAGAAACGCGTAACATGAAAACCTGTCGTTTCAAAGACAGCTGCCAACGGAACACCCTATAATACTGACACTAACCTATATTTCTTAAACAAATAAAAATAATCACAAGAAACATATTAACATAACAACCTAGTCCTTTGCATAGTTCTATTTAGTTAATACTCATTACAGTGCCAAAGAGCTGTAGTCATGACTGAGAAATCCCTTTGTGCTAGGCACTCCACAAACAGGAATCCCTGTGACAAAATACCTGCAGTTACACGTCCCAAAATACCAACCACCATAATGGAAAGTAACTTTTCAGATTTTGAAATAAGAGAATTTGATTTGATATTAATGCAGTTATTCTCTCTTAAATAAAATATTAAATACCACTTTTTTTCCTGATTGGTGACACAACCTAGCAAAAGTTACAGTTCAATTTAATAACGGCTCAAACCTTTATTTAGGAATCAGTGAAAAGGAGGTGTTAAATTCATAATGCAGGAGCATTTTCTAACTAAGGCCCAAGCCAAGACCCACCAGACACAATACAAGCCTTTTCTTTGACTTGCCAGAATTCACATTTGAATCTTTAGTGAACAGGTACAAAGCCTGCAATTGCAATTCCAAAACACTGACCAGGAGGGTAAGTTGGCAAACACTAGCCTTATTCATTCTAGTCTTAACTTCTCAGAAAAATTAAAAAAAAAAAAAAAACCAAACTATGGACATGTTGGAAAGTTGTGGGGGTTCCAAAAGTAAGCACAAATGCCACTCAATGGGAAACATGCAGAGCCCACACACACACTCTCCATTTTCTTTCTCTTTATACGCCAGGCACCAAATATTTAGTTAGCAAAACCCTTTTTTCATTACACCCATCTGAAATAGTTAAATATTACTATAGAGGGAAAAATTATTCTGTTCTACTGCTGATCCCTGAAGCCACCTGCTATATTCCTTTTTACTATCTGTAATCTTTATATTTCTACTCTAATTTTCATTGATCACCTCTTTTAGGAGGGAAACCTCTGTAGTATTCATTAAATATTGGAAAAGGCCTATTTTCCTCACACTGGCACCCTAAAGGCAGTTTATAAAAAGCAAATGAAAAGTAAGGGAGGTGCTGTATTTGATCCACTTATTATAAATGTATACAAGCATTAAATTGTCAAATGTAAAACTTTAGATCCTCTAGCTTTTGCAGGGACGTCCTCCCTAACTGAGTAAGAACAGCAAGTTTAAATAGGCTTTGTGGCCAAGAACCACTTTTTGTTGAGGTCTGTACAGCAGCTTTAAGGGAAGCTGGCTGTATTTGGGACAGACAACTAAATGATTGCAGAGTAAAAATAAAAAGCTGCCAAACAAAAGAACAGAGATATTCACACTTTTCACATATGTTTCACATAGTAAGGAGCATTACTAGGAGGAGGCAGAATCACTCTAATACACTTCCAGCTCCATTTTTTTACTTTATATTCCTTCCTCACTAGGTCTTAAGCCGGAAAAAAGATGACATCTCCACTGCCATAAAAGTCCATCTTTTTTTACCTCTGATAGCCAGTTTTACAGAATCATAAAGTTCCTTCTCAGTTTACTACTGGTATCTTAAAAAGAACCAGCTTAGAGGACAAAATGGGAAGGTTTTTTCCTGAGACAAAAGAGGTGTGGTTTAGTTTTTAAATACCAGTTAAACACTTTTGCAGCTAGAAAATATTAAAGAAATGTAATAATTTTTAGTACAAATTAAAGTCTATCTACAGAAGGGAACAACACTCTATCCAACACTGATGACATCTGCCTAAAAATCTGCTTTGTTCTTGGGTTAGAATTTGGGGTAGAGGTGAAAACAAAAATTTACCGTTTTGGTTATTAAGAAAAATCAGCATGAAAAAAGGTGGGCTTAGTTGATGAAATGATTTTTCTTAAGAATCTCCGACACTTTTGAATTCACCTAACACATTAGCTTTTCACAAAGGCTGCTCAATCAATTATAGTAGACTTCTTGAGAAAAGAACCAGAAATGCAATTTAATTGAACTGTATTTCTGTTGCACTAGATTTCAGTATTCCACTTTCAGAAATCCAAGATCATAAAAACAAAACTATGCAAAACATGATACCTGGCAACTCTGATTTCTTGTAAAACACACAGAAGTTAACATGTAACATCAGTAAATCAGTGGTATGGAAAGCATCAGAAAGAAAGAGCAAATACATCCATCACTGTTTCTTCATCTCTCTTATTAACAAATCTAGAATATATTTACATTTACAAGAATTTGCAACTGGCACAGTAAAACTGCACTATCCCAGTAACATTACCATAAACCTACAGTCTCCTGCTATTCTGTGGCAAAGGTTTTCAGCAGAAACAAGGTAACTAGAATATTATTAGTACTAGCAGAATATAATGAATGCTAGTATTTGTAATGTTTGACAACTGTTTGACAACCAGACATGCAATGTATTCAGTTATGCTAAGAGGTTCTTTTTACACTCCAGTATTTGCTTATGATGCAATGAGAATTTCAACAAGCATTTAATATGTAATGACCATATAAAATTTTCCCCTTGAATTCTGATTGAGAAAATATCAAGATAAAGAACAAACCTCTTGAAGTTGGGTAGAAATAGTTATTTTTAACAGCACTGCTTATATTTCAAGTTTCTCTTCATGGAAGCAACAAAACCAAGCTGGCAAAAAAAGCCATTAACCACTCCTTTGCCAACTAATTTTTGACCTGGGACACTTAATCAGTCACAAATAAAAAGTTCACCATTTACCAGATGGCAACTTCACTATAAAGGGAAGCTATTTTTGACCATGGCAATTAGTCTTCTCATGTTTCAAACACTACATTCTATTTTCACATTAATTTTTAAATCTATGTGGCTTTAACTTAAAATAAACTGTACATCAAAAGAATGGAAAATAAACAGCCAGGAACACAATTTGACGAATTGGATTTATTTAGTTTATTTAGCTAAACAGGGTCCATTGGATCTCTTTAATAGGCTGACAGTTGCACTGGGCTGGTTAATAAAACATTCAACACAGTATCTTCAGCCAATATAGAAATGCAAATCCCACCAGAAATATTTTATTCATGAAACAGTAATTTCAGTTACTACCAAAGCAAAAAAAAAAAAAAAAAAAAAAAAAGAAAGAAACTGGGGAAAAAAAAAAAGAGGGGGGGAAGCGACGCTTGCTTTGCAAACAAACAGCGCCACCCAGCGTCACTCCATGGACAGCACAGCGGGACATCGGGAACGGCTGGAATTAATCCTGCCCGTGTCAAAAGCAACCTTCTCTATTTTTTTATGATTTACCAGTAGCACATCTCTCCCTATTCAGCACTGAAATGCAAACTAGCCTCGCTCTAGCTGGGGAAAAAAAAAAAAAAAAAAGAAAAGAGAAAATGTAGTAACACATTAAGGAACTCGAGAGTGCACCTCTATCCTGAAAAGCAAACGCATTCAAATGGTGGGGGTTTTGCTCAGTTTGTCTAATTTTTTTTTTTTTTTTTTTTTAATTTTATTGTTTCTAGCTCGGGATAAAAACAANTTGTGTTGTTGTTTTACCTTTTTTTTTTTTTTCCTGTGTTTGAGCTTTTTCTCTTTTTTTCTATTTTTTTTTTTTTTTTTTTTGTAATCTTAATGTTTCTAGCTCGTGATAGAAACAAAATCAAACTTGTACTTAAATGAGTGAAGGTGAGCAATGCAATGAAGTGAGTGTGAGGTACACTGTTTTCCTCATTCACCATTGCCTCCCACACCCGTGTTCAACTACAGCACCTTTATCACTGCTGCTATCAAAAGCAGGACAGCGACAGCTGCTTCTTTCTGCACGACAGGTACAGGAGTATCACTTGAGCAGGATAAGGAATCACTGAGGGAGTGGGAAACAATAAAGCCTTCCCCCTTGTGCCCCCCCCAATACAGCATTCACCTTTTCTATATGGTCACTTCACTCATCAGCTGGTTAGAAGTAATTTTGAGTGAACATGGCGTCTTCCACTCTCTTTCAGAAAGAACAGCAAATATACTTAATTATACTATTTTGAGAAGTAGAAGTTTTAACATAAGAACAAACTCCATGGTAAACAGAGAAATTGCAGTTCTCTGCTTGGGAAAGGCTGATGACGGCTGAAATCTGAACATGTCTACAAACTATCAGGTGAGAGAGATTGTTCAGTGAAAAAGGCAGAGCTGATGTCATGCTGAATTTCTACTACATGTGTTAATACACATTTTACAGAAAGACTTCATTCTGCCACAGACCACTTTTCAGCCTAATTTAGTACAGGAACACTTTGTGTGTGAAGGGAGAAAGGAAAAAGGCATGAATGCTCAGTGCCCTGTGCCTGTGAGTCATACACTTTCCATTCACAGCCCCCAGGCACACACAAGAGTTATCAGACTCACCAAATCACTTCCTGAAAACACCTTTATTTGTAATCAGTCAGCCAAGTCTAAGCTACACAAACGGGTTTTTCTTAAAATCATGTGCATCACCTCCACCATAACTTGCTGAAGGACTAACAAAGAGACACCACAAAAGTCACTAATCTTAGCCCTAGGTGTTAACAGATGAGAGAGACACAGAATTTCCTGTGAGGGTCAAGGGGGAGTTGGTTGAGAGAAGAATCTAGTTAAGGCAGTAGCTTTAGTGACATTAAAAATTTGCTGCTTAGTTGCCCTCACCCAGCATATTATCTCTTCATACACTGAGTTACGAGATGCATAATATACTTATTGGTCAAACACAGGATGATTCTTTGTAAGCAATACCTACAGAATTACAAAGCCCAGGAGGGAAGGTGTGTTTCACTGGTCTGGCCTCTCAGGAATCTCAGCTAAGATGATCATAACCCTTTAGGTTAATTACAAATTAAGCATGTTAACTCCCATCTTTCACACTTTCCTCCACAGAAAAGCATCTTATCACTAGTAAATTCCATTATGAAATACATTTACTTCCATCTTCATACTTCCACACAAAACAATAAAAAGAAATTTAAGACATGAATAACTTAGGACAAATTTTCTACAGAGGTTCTAAGTTATGCCACTTCCTAATATTTCATCAGTTTAGGCCTTGAATGTTACAAAAAAAAAAGGAAAAGAGAGAACATTTTTTCCTGTATCACTTTTTCCCCATTTAAAATAGCAGTATTATAAATCAAATAATTGCAAAAGGTCAAATGCCTCCACCTTTTTCCACCACAAACCCACCAGGGCAGGGACACAAGTGAAAACAAGCTGAAGACAAAGTGGAGTTAGCCTCTACAGAAAAGAAGCCCACCTAATGCTCAGCCACAGACAGGCAGACAAATAGCAGAAGTTGTTAGAAAAGTAACAGAGGAAAACAAACAGTACCTCTGTAAGGAGCAGTTTGAGTAGAATGCAGAGGAGTGATTTCTTATCTCAAGAAGGTGACAGTATCTATAAAAACAGCAGTGAAGGAACTTTTGTTCACAATATGTTTTTTTTAAAATTAGATTGTCAAAGTACATGGCCAGATAATTCAAATTCTTCTGAAATGTAGTTAAATCTTGTGTGCACTGAAACAAATCCTCCACAGCCTGTTCAAAAGAGCTGTACTATTCACATAGTGAAAACTAATCTGATTTTAGAAGTTTTAAAAGTGTCAACAGATCAGGTTTCACTAAAGGCACCTGTACCTGCCTAGACAAGGTTCTTGTGCACACATGATGTTTTGCCATGACAGATTCCCTGTTTTTAAGGACACTGTTGAGATACAACAATTAAGATATACACACAGCAGTCACATGGCTCTCAATTTTGTAAGTACAAAACATTATTGCACTATTTTCTTTATAAATCAAAATAACCCAGCAGCAACAGTTGAGTCTCTAAGTTTTAGTTCAAACTAGAGACCTAGGGAAGACTGGCCATAAAGATACAGCCAGCAACTTGTCATTTGACAAATGGTGTTCATTATGCTTACAGCCATGTGATTATTTGTCTGGGTAGGTGACTGACTCTGAAACGGGGGAAAAAGACAGCCAGAATATAACAGACAAAGCTGTATGAGTTGTTCAGGTGAGCTTCTGGACTCAGGTGGGATTTTAGAGTCATACAAGAGAGCTAACTTTATCCAATGAAATTCCATTGGTTATCTCCTTAAATGTTTTTAAAGCTTTACAGCAGCTGATGTTTTAACCATGATCTTAAAAAGAACCTGCAGGAGGTGTAAATTGTAAATACATACCTCACTATTGAGTCACCATACCTCACCATTGTTAAATGTCAAAAATGTTTAAATGTTTACTCAAGTTTTGTACAACGTATCTATGTATCTGTAAATTTGCCCCGCCCCCTTTTTTTTTTCTTTTAAAAGTTATTCTGAAAGTTAGAATTACCAAAATCAGTACCAATTCTGAGGATTTAAGAGGAATGAGCACTGTCTCCTGAACTGGTAACATGCTACCTGAAAGATTTACCTCTGTGCTGCTGACAGAACAGCAGCAGTTCCTATGTTGCCTCCTTTATTTGATGGCTATTTCTTCTTTCTCAATATGCTCATCTCATTTTCAACACTGATTGTGCAATATTCTTTTTTTTATAAGATTATATTTATATATTACTGTATAATGTGGTCTTACAAGATTTTTATATTTCCTCATCTATTTAAATGCCTTATATGTCAGCAGTAAGCTTTTCAGGAAAATAAATGCCTGGCTTTGGTTTTTTCTATTTTATGGTGCCCTGACATTGAGCCGGTTCACGGAACCCTGGGGATGGATACAAATGCTAGGAAATCACCACATATTTGCCAGGTTTATGGAGTCACATTTTCACATGGACTGGGATAGATTTAGCTCAAAGTAATGTTTATAAAATCTGGAAGCCTTTTTCCACTGTATATCCCCACTATTTAAAGATAACTGGCTACTTTTAGGTAACAATTAACAAAAAATGCTTTATTTGTATGAATAAACAACACCTATATTCTGTATACTTAAATCACTTTTTTTTTGCCATCAGAACTTACTTCTGGCAGGCACCACGGACATTCTACATCTGAAGCAGCCAGAAAAGAAATATTTACGAGCTTAAACCGCATAATGGTGCATCGGTAGGTGCAGTAAAAAGACTTCTGACAGGAAGATTGTTTTAAGCTTCAGGACCTCTTCGGCAGGCGCTCCCAAGCCGCGGAGCAGCCCGGAGCGCACAAGGCTGTGATGTGCAACTCCACTTGGGGCCACAAGATGGAGCCACCAGCGCGTTCACGGGCGCTGCAGCCCGGCCGAGCCCCGCGGCCCCAGCGCACCTTCCGTGACCTAACGGGGACCAACCCCCTACAGAAATGAACGGCCCGGGATGCGCTATTGAAAATGAGATAAGAAACCTGAGATTTACATCTGCTAGTGAAAAAAGGCAGCATAAGGCTTATCAAACAGTTTCGTTCTGTTTCAGTACGTTTATCACAAGCCCTTTTTGAGGTGCGTGCAGCTTGTCTGCAGAGAAGCATCACTTCATGCTCTGATACTTCTCCCCAGGGAAGACTGCAGAGCACTGAGGTGAGCATCAGAAACCACTCCTGCCTAAAGCTGAGGTGCAACGCTCGCTCTGTTCATTTTCCCCATCAGTACTGACAGCCCTATGCTTCCTGAGTACTTTTAAAGACAAAATTGTGCTATTCTTTTTTTTCATTATCACTGTTCCCCTTCAAGAGAGAGGGCTAAGACAGGGCAAGGTGTTTTTTCTCCTTGGATATGACTTACTGCAATTAGTGTGTTACCAACTATACAGTGCCTGGGATAGATGCCTTTGCCTTCACACACCCCTGGACTGCAGAGCACTGACACCTAACTGCAGGTCTCAGACAAACAAGGATTAGCAAGGAGAGGAAATAAATCTCCTATTTGCAGCTTTTTCCTATTCGATTACAAAGTTAGAGATGAAAAGCCATGTTTGGAGTAACTTCTCTAAGTACAGCTCAGCAGAGCTTAAGTCTGTATTTTTCAGAATATACTTCAACATCGTAAAGTGTATAAGAAAAAAAACCCTACATATTCACAAAGATGCCACAGCACCTAATAAACAATATTACAGTGATGGCATTTTGTCATTATTACACACACTGCTCAAGATAAAATTAACTCACCAGTTACATATTAAATGTCAAAAATAAACTTTAACGTTGTTCATCCTGCCAGTAAAGAATGGACAAGTGAACAGTCCACAAGCCTCATGTTTCCTTCTCCTAGCTTTCAATGTTGCTATGCTGCTGTTTTCCATAATGGTTTGGGTGAGGGCAAATCTTCAGATGCTATAAGGCATTCAAATAATCACAAGATCAATTCTCATGTTATCAATGAATATAAAATAAAACTACTAGTGCTGGTTCTGCATTCACTTTATGTTTGAAATACAGAACTTAATTTAAAACACTGTGTACTGAGGTATGTAATTTTTGCAATTAATTTTGTTCTATAGTTTCCAACAAGCTGCTATTTGCCTGGATAATAATCCAAAAAGAGTCTTAAATCTTTACATACAAAATTATAAAAATATTAGTACTTAGAAACTGGAACTACGTAAGGCATTTAGTTGCAACACCACTATTTTCTATATAAGTGAGATTTTTTCAAGCACAGCTGTTTTCTTCCAGCACTTTGCTCCATCCTTCACATCATTTTCTTTCCTTGATCTTCTGCTGAAGATCCTTGGGTTTGAAGCTGTTGTTTCTATCCATTATTATGACCTGTTCCTTCCTCTTTCTCATGTTGTTTTTGCTTCTTCACTTAGAGCACAAACTTATGTTCTTGTGATTATGTAACTCCCAGAGCTATGATGCATTTCCTTGCACTCCTTTCTCCTCTCCCATATAGTTTTCAGTCCCGAACTCTCTCATTTTCACTTGCCTGGAAGATGAAAGTATGAATTCCACCAACTACCTACATATAGAAATAGGCCAGGAACAAATATATGCTGACAGCAAATTCTCACACATCTGAGAAGATAAACAGCATTCACAATTGGTCCAGAAATTGCTCTCTCTGGGAAGTCACTGTTTGGCCACATGCAATTCCTACAGGGGAACAGATGAGACTGCCTCAAAATTTTGAATCAAGTCTTTTTATTCTAACATTCCTCAGACTTTACAAACTGCAACCATCCTCTCATACATTTTTGTGCAACTGCTCAACTTGGCAGAAGCACAGAGGAGTGACAGTCAGCTGGATTTCTTGGCTGCAGGTATAAACGTTGACTCCCCTCCCCTGAAGGATTAAACTGCTGCCAGCAACTCGAGGAAATTCACAGTTCTCCAGTGAATGGAAAATATTGCCACCAGTTATTTCTTTCTCTCTACCCTGGAGGAACTGAGCTACTGCCAATTAACATAGCATTTTCCTACACTTTGCAATCCCTTTGAACTTTTTCAGGATTTTACAGGAAACAGTTTTGTCTCTATGTAAATCTATTCAGTGCAAATCCCAGTCACAAAAAAAAGGACTGATAACTGCAGCAGAAGCCTCTAGACAAGGGAATCTTGTTAGTCTGCATATATTACTCAAAAAAAATGTAGTATTTATAACCAATTTGTACAAAAGCCAAGAAGAATCTAAGTGCAATGGAAAAGAAAACACAGTGATTAACAAATGAAGTGCACATGAGATAAACTACATTCAAAAATTCCACGGATTGGAGATTATACTGCTTTCATGTTACAGTCACATTACTACAAGCTGTCATTCCTTGAGAAATAGGATTAAAAGCTGACTATTTTGCAAACATCATGAACACTCACAATGTTTACTGACAGAGAAACAACAGAGTGCCAGGGTAAAGGGACAGGAGGCTAGCAACTGGAATATTGGTATGGGACTGCTGCTAAAAGAAAAGCTTCTCTTCCTAAGTTTGGTTTTCATCTGTCCACATGCATAGCAAGATACATGCAGAACTCATCTCTCACACTAGTCAAAAATACCCTCTTATTTGCCTGAATAACTGCATTATTTTATTTTAAAAATTCTTAGAGACACCTTCTTTATGTAATACGTTAAAAACTCACAAAGTCAGCTTCAAGTTTTCCCATTTCTTGTTTGTAGCTTCTCATTCGACTGCTGTACATCCCTCGGCTTTGAGGTGGGATCTCTCGAACTTCAAGTTCCATCTGCTCAAGCTGACAAGTAAAAACAAAGAGGAAGTATATAAATCAAAAGGTTAATTAAAGCAAGAAAAAATCTACCCAAGTTCAAGAAATATACCTAAGTTCAAGAAATATTCCTTCTTTATAAGGAAAATTGTTGCTTATTCTGCAATATTCAAACAATTTATCAAAACCTTGGCACAGTTTTAAGTCAAGAAACAAGTGACAACATTAGTATTATTAACACTCAGAAGGAATGATTCGAGCCAAACATTTCTGGATTTTAATTCCAACTGTGATGAATACATCTTATTACAAAAAATAATAAAACTGAGGATAATTCCTGCAAATGAGCATAGTTCAAAAGAAAGCATACCTCTACCTAGCTGTGCAGTTTTGGAAACCATTGGCTGAAAAGGGTACTTATTTTTTTATATGTATATATAACATTTTATTTACCACCAGTCTGTATGTTTAATAAAGTAATTCTTATGTTTAATAAACTAATTCTTTTTTCTTTAAACATTGCTAACGCAGCAGAATTACATAACCTGAACTGGTTACCTAAATCTACGTCCCAAATCTAGATGTAAGTATATTGAATAGCTGAATTTCAGGGTTCAATAACAATGTTATTCAAGAACTTGTATACAGTCAAATGGATTAAAAAAATTAGAGACATATTCTATCCTTCAAAAGCTATTTTTATTTATTCTTGCCATGTAGAACTCTAAGGGGTCTGAAATACAAGAATATGGCACAGGGGTACAGCAAATCAAAGTCGTAAATGACAGCTGCTAATTACCTGCCCACTGGGTCTTGGAGCCTGCTCTAAATGGTGCTGCCTGTCAGGAATTCTATTTTAAACAGCAGTAGAATCCCACATCTGCTTTTAAAATCTTTCCAATTTACTTAAAAAAGCTAAAAGAATATCTCCCCTTGGTTGCTGTAGGCACCTGAAACAGTATTTACTCACCTCCTACTGATCTTGGTTGAGCAATATGGCATAGGAGCAGAAATGCTTTTCAATTAGGGTCCCAGGCTAATGGTTGCAGATCTTCACAAGGGACTGCTAGAATTTATTCCTATGTAATCACTTGCTTACACTTTGAAATTTCATCCTCATATCATAAGAAAAGCATCTGAATTTAATCAATGGAATTGCCAGATACTCAAAAGTCATTTTGCCTGATCTATTCTGATTATACAAAATTATATTCAATAATAAACTATAAAGCAGACTTTAATTAAATAGTCACTAATGAATTGAAACATACAAAGCAATTTCTAATTCTACACAGTTCTTTAGCTCAGGCTTAACTTTCCAAAGGGGTATTATAAATTAAACCAATAGCTGGAATTAACAGCTTATTTCTTATCAATTTCATCTTAATATATTTGATCTCAAATGTTCTATCAACATTTCTCTCATATATTTATATATATACATGTGCAAGGTTGGGAAATTTAATGAAGTCTCAATTCTTGTCTGTTATATAAAAACAAAAACATCTACCAGTAAATTCAGAATTTTCACCAACAATCAGACAGTGGTCCATGAATCTAAAACCTTCATTCTAAAGAGTCAATATTAGAGAGTGTAAGGTTCAAGGAACAATGATGAAGCATATTTAGGCTGACCAATATTTACCAATGTTCTTTCATCATGAGATTAAATGGGTACATTTTGTGGTTGGGCTGAGAAATTTCCATGAGAAGCTGTGCAGAACATAGTGGTGCAAGCAAGTGTGAACCTAAATGCAACCTAATTTCATGCATCTCCATTTTCAGAACTCATATTATTGGTCATAAACTCATATTTTTCATAAACAAGCAAAAGCAGAGCAGCCCTTCGTATTTCCATTCCAAAATACAACCAAGTAGTGGGGCTGATGTTGTCCACTCCAAAATAAATCTCTCTCTCCCACAGGAACTTCTCCATATGAACCTGCTCTGGACTCTGGAATCAGCTGCTAGCATTTTAAGAAACTTGTAAGCTTCACTATTTTATGCTGATTCTAAAGCCCTGGAACTAAAATAGAGATCTAAACTAAAAAACACAAGAATAACCCAGCATTTGCAACACAACAATTTTGTGATGCATCTTTCATCAAAGATAAAGACAAATAACAGAGAGACAGTTTTGTCTTCTTAAAACTAGAATTTCACTCAAAAATTCACAATTTGTCTAGCACATGCTAGATTTATACTCAAAGAATTTCCCCAAGGTTAGCTCAACAATCACTTTTCTTAAAAACCTGGTAAAAATAACAGTTAGATACTCCACATCGGAAGTGGAACAACAGGATTTCTCTCTAGAGATTTCTTACTTCACAGCTGTGGCTTGAAAAGGCAGCCTGGGAGTCTGAAAGTTTTCATGTCACTTCTGCACATAAATCAATTACACCAGTGATTTTACCCAAACAAAGCAGACAGTGTTTTAAAACCATCACTGGTTTGTGAATACAAATAAATTATCTGTATAATAATATTTATAATACATGAGAGTGTTATTTCCTAGCCAAGTAGGAAATAAAACAAAATCAGATAATCCCAGCTTTGACTACACAAGACAATGACGCAAACCAATGCATGAAAACTATCAGCAGCAATGAACTAGGTTTATTTTCATTTTCTACTGTAGCCTCTAGTTTAAAAGAGGATCTTCTTAATCAGTTCTGTTATTAGGAGGTTTGTTCAAATTGATTTCTAAACCCAAGCCTTGACATGAATCACAAACATGTTGGGTAATTGCTTAAAGCCAATAATTTAATCTAAAGATCTAAAACAAAAGTGTGAAAGAAAAGCCAGTACATTAAATGAAGATCATCATTAGGATAAAAAAACAGATACTGGACTTATTTTTTAATCTTGTAATAAATACAAATTTAGATGATCTTTTTCTGACATAAGGAGAGAAGTAAAAAGCCATTAACTCAATTCCTGCTCCTTCCAATCTACTTGGAGTAGAAAACCAAATCTGAATGACCACCCACACTGGAGCTTCTCTGTACTGCTCTGTCTTTTGCCATGTCAACTTGTAGTGAAAATAAGCTGAAAAACATTTCTCGATTTCTACGTTTTGCAGCTGTTTGAATATGAAAGTGCCCAAAAGGCCTTAATGTATCTTCAGGACATCTTCACGAAATGAGACAGTAATTTTACCGTGTTTCTCACTGGGAATACCAAATCAGAGAAGTTAGGTGCCTTGTCACCATCACAAGTCATGCAAGATGTCATCCCAAGATCCAGCTTTTCTGGATGCTATTCCAATGCTCTGGTCTACGAGACTAATTCTGTTTTTAAACCAAAAGCACCATGTATGCCTACAAAGAGTTGAGAGACTTTTTCTTCCTATGCCACTTCAAAAAATTAATTTTATTGTTTAGTTAGTAGCCAAATAATTTGTTCAAGTTCTTTCCCTTAGAAGATATTCTAGAGTAAAAAACCTAATTTCTCTCCCTATCCTAACATTCAGATTACATTTCTGACATTAGATAAACCAAACTCATTTGCAAGCAATAAACAAAAGTAACTTCAGGTAAGGAACTATGGGCCATGTGGGAAAAAGAATCTCAGCTGTCACCAACACCTTTGCTCAGTTACTCCACATCTACAAAACTTTACTCTTATAGTCCTCCCAGATGGAAGACATGATAGGTTGTAATGGGAACAAAATAAATAAATAAATAAATAAAATAAAACAGTCACAGCTGCTGAACACATGTTGCTTGTCACATACTGGGTTTTTTTGTCAGTGTGAAACACAAACTAATGCTTGGTTAACACCTACACTCTTCTTGGATCAGTGACCCACACTGCCATGGCCCCCTTGTCCTCACCTTTATGTCTCACTTGCTAAAATGGAAAAAAAAAGATCTATTGCTCTACAAGACATTCTGATAGATGAAATTTAGTAGCTGCTTGGGTCTTGCAAGCCAAAAACAGTCATGGTGTGTAAATATTTAATTCCACTCCTGAAGTAAAAGACCTAATCCACAACTCTCAGTCTGTAACCTTTTCTTGACTTATAGCAATAGTGCAAACCTTGCATCACTTAACACACGATTTAAAAAAGATACACTCTTCTTGTATTTCATATCCTCAAATAAGAACTATTTCAAGACTATTATTTCATTTTCTAATATATCATTGTTAAGTATTTTTAGGGCACGGGTGTTAAATGTTACTATCAATGCTCCTATTATTTTTGTTAGGAATTTGCAGTTAACATATGAACAGCCAGAACATACCAGTTCCCTCGCTTCTTCGAGCTGTTTCTCAACATTTGCAACCATCTGCTTCTTCTCATCTGAAATAGAATTGTGAAAATACCAATATAACTGTGCTCTTACCATGAAAGAAAAATATACCATTTCAAAAGATTGCATGTATCAACTAAAACAGACTCTAGATTTATTCTGTGTGACATCCTCCCACATGATGATACACACATTAGTAATTAAAAAAAAAATTACTGGAGAATCCTTGAAGTTCTTTTGCCCTGTAATGCAGCATTTGCCAGTTAGGAAAGCACTTACAGCTGCCTCAGCTGTAGGAATTATGCCTCAGCAGGCACTTGCTGATGTGTACAAATGCATGAGAAGGCACATACAGACACTAAATGGAAAAAAATTCATTTAAGAACAAAGGCTTAACATACTCATTTGCAAAATATGAGATACACAAAGCTAAGCACCCCAATTAAAATTAATTCAGGTTCTGAAGAAAAACGTTTCTATTTCCCTACTCCTATGGTGGGTCTAGAATTGTTTCTTTTACTTCAACAGATATAAAATGAAATGCCACAGGAACTACAAAAATCCCACTATCTTCTAGTAGCAGTAAAAATGGAAATTAATAATAAAATATGAAAACTTTAAAAAATTCAAATACATTTTAAGCTATACATAGCAATCACCATCTGCCAGGTTCCCCAGTAAGGCAATATCCCAGCTACAGAGACTGACTTTTGACCTGCCTCCAACCATCCATTCGCAGGCAGAGAATCCAGTCTGAACTGAGAACTGAGACTCAGTGTCACATCATCACAAACATTCCAACTGCTTCACAACTTGGTTTGTTACAGCATGAACAGGGACTGAGAAATATTCAGACACTGGATAATAAAATGTCCCCACACTGCTTCATTACTGTGGGTATTCAATCCGGACATCACATCTTCCAGCCTTCAGACTCTAAATGCACCCATTGTGACAACGAAGTTTGCAACAAAACTCTGAACATACAAACTGTCGGAAACCAGGAGTATCATGAGACATCTGTACTGGTGGTTTGCCTGATGAAGCAGATAAAAAGTGAATGTCACCAAAGTGTCTCCAGCCACAGCTCCCCAGAGGTCACGATGGATAAGTCTACGGTGGCACAAGACTTATTCATGGATCTCTAAACTTCAGAGCTTTGTTTTTAAGTCTGAATCCCCTTGCTTCTCCTCCACATGATCTCTCTGTATCCTGGAAATGACACATTAAAGACCAAAAGGGACAATCCGATGATCTCCTTCGATCCTCTGCATCCCACAAGCCACTGAATTTCATGAGGGGACCACTTTAATAAAGAACATAAATCAGTTTCTCACAGGCTGAAATGCCTATCCATCTGTCTTCTTGTTCACCTAAAATACTCTACCCCCTCATTCAAGGACACAGGAAGATCACAATCTGTCCTTCCTCAGTTACATATACTGGAGCTCTGCCTGCAGAGGATCAGGCTTGGGACCATCTTTCCTGCAAATCTGGAATTCATGCTGCCCCGTCTGGTGGATTCTACCACAGCAGAAAATGCAGGAAATATTTTCTGTGGAGCACTTTTAGTTTTCTGCAAGCAATGTCTTCCTTTAATTCCTCACCAGGTTCTCATGATGGCACCCAGGCCAGAAAATTTAGCACTTTATCTTCCTAACATTAAAAAACCAAAAGAAATCTGCCCCTTCCCCCCCCCCAATACATTTCTATTCTCTCATCCCAAAACACCTCTGTTCTTTCCTTCATTTGGAAGTTAGCAAGATGACGATGGATGAAAATAAAAACAATGGAAGGTATGAAATACGCAACACCATTTTATTGAAGCTGAAATAAAATTTTAAAATACAGCAGCAGAAAATAAATGTATACTATAGTATTTTCGGTACTTCCCTGAGTTGTACTGGATCACAATTTTCAGACACATTTGGTAACCTGAAATTTAGGGACATAAAGTTGGGGGTTTTTGGAAGGTATTTAATGTGGAGCAAATTCTGCTTGTACTTGTGATTGCAAGAACTACTCAGCACTCCACTGGCCAGTAAAATCTTACTGACCCACAGAGAAATTTAGCCACAGACTTTTTGTAGGGAAAACTCATTAGTACAGAAGCAGCTCTGGCTAAAACTGCACCCATAAAATTAGGAGGAGAGGGTATTGAAATTATCTCCAATGGTTTAGTTAATTAAATTTTAACTCACCTCCAGATTTTAACACTAGCCCAGGTACATAATCACCCAGATGGTGCCCAGGACAACTGCCTTTGTTTTTCCTTCAAAGACAGATACACAAGCAGGCACATGGCAACATCCCAGCATGGCAGCTCTGGAGCAGGATCTTCAGACTTCCAGGACAGCAGCTAAATGTGTTGCAGCTGCTGATCCTCTAGGGCACACAATACCATGTACCCATGGTTTCCAAAGCATTTCTTTTCAGTTTTACTTTTACTTCAATGGTTAAGCAAAGGAAACAACTTATTTCACAGCCAGAATCCCCACAGGAAGGGGGGCACAATACTCACAGGATGACTTGCTCAGAGACTAAAGTGAGATCCAAGGGAGTTCCTCTGCTAAGAGAAATTTGCCACTAATCAAGAAGATCAGGACAAACAAGTTACAGTCCAATTAAAGATGCTCATATTACTAACGGTATTAGTCCACTGTGACTTAGCAGTTTTCAACCTGCCTACTCAATCACTTCCTTAAATACACCTCCACAGGAAATGAAGAATAAGGTGTTTTATAACTTTTTGTTTTGATTGAGAATTCAAATATCCTTCAGAGAAAATAAAAAACAATGCTCCATCAAATATATCTAAATGTAATTTTTTCCTTACATTGCTAGACAGAATGTCCCAAACAAAATATTTCACATAGTTTGGAAAATTTAAGTGGAGAAATTGACGAACTATGGATAAAGACTGGAAACAAAAGAGGGTTTTCCTCTGTGTAGGACTGCAAAGAAATCTGTTCTCTGTTTGTACACAAGGTTGTATCACTTTCTTAAAAGAAACAAGCTTTCACATTTTCCCCAGTTCTTTCAGCTTTGCCCTGGCATTAGACACTTTCTTTGTCTCCCAAAATTCAGCCGTTACAGAAAGGCAGGAATCTGTCTACAAGGTTGGAAAGATAACACAGCACTGGTTTGATCTCAAAGTCAACAAAGAGATTAAAAAAACTTGGATCAAGACTGAGTAGTCCCACTGCTCGTGGAATTGCTTCTTTTTATTAATACATGCTGAGGGAGAGACTGAGTAACAAAGGGCTTCAGTTCACAGACCTCTTGCAGACGTTGCTGTGCTCGCTCAGGTGGTGACATGTTCACCACTTCCAGAAGTTACCGTCCAACAGCAGAGATAAATGGAACAATACATGCATTTCTCTCTTTGGGTTATAAAACTGGGTTCAAGAGGCATAACATAATGAGCCAGACCTGAAACTCAGACAGTAAACTTCAGTACAGGAGTATAACAGAAAATTAAAGGTGGGGCTTTCTTCAGCTAAACCTGTTAGCAACTGAAATGCAGCACTTTGCCCAGAAGAAAATGCAGGTACCAAGTATCAGAAGAATGGCAGCACTCCAATCCAAAGCCATCACAACCCAGAGGCTACTGTGCTGGGAATAGGCTAAGTATCACCATTTGTGCTGATAAAACTCTCATTCATATCAAGCAATCAAAATTTGTATGAATTTTTGGTCAAATCACAAGACAGATGTTTCTCTGAAACACTGAGGAGCATTAATAAAACACATCAATCAATGATCTTCATTCTTCAAAGGCCTGCAGCAGCATCACAGAAAATCTATTTAAAAGGCATTTCTCTATTTATAACTTTCTTTAATCCTCCAGGTGATGTCTGCCTCAAAAACAGAAGACATTTCTTCCCAAGAAGTTCTATTGTCCCTGCTGCTTATTGTTTCTGTGATATCAGAGAGTCTTTGTTACATTTCTTGCTGAACTACTTATGCATTTGTGACAATGGGACTGTCTGCTGAGCCATCATCCTCCTAGAACACAAGACAGCATCATGTCCTGACAACACAGAATGCAGGAATGTTGCAAAACCAATTAAGCAGCATTTCTCCATTACAGCAGGTCCATCTTGGGCAGCAGAGGGAAATAACCAGTCACTAGACTTCAGGAGATCTCTCTTTATTATGCAGAGTGGCACAAGTCCTTACACCTTTCATCCTGCTTCTTCCAGCAGGGAGGAAGAAGGCCATCAGCAATCTCTCTCAAATCACTGCTGCTGAAAACTGTCACCTCACGTTCCCCTCCCACCTCATAATCCTCTTTTTGAGGCTCTCCCAGCCATCGCCACAAGAACTAACTGGAACTTCTGGTGATGAAGAAGCAAAGATCTTGGAAATATTCCTATTAAGAAACAAGGGAAAAATGTGTATTTAAAATATTTCTGATAAAGTGTTCAGCATAATCAGAGATTTTTTTTTTCCAGGTCAAATACCTCTGTTAGCTAAGACTGCAGTTTGTTTTGAAGTCATGGAAAATGTTTTTCCTGAAGGAAGATAGAATAGCCATGAAAACAGAAGCAATACCTAAGCCATAAATGTACAGTGCAAGAAGCTGCTATAATGCAAGTCAGTTCAAACCACGTATGACCAGCCCCAAATATAACATGGGGAAAAAAAATTAACTTTTGTCTTTTCTTGACTCCATTTAGCCCAGTGCCACGTTACTGGTCCTGCAGGGAACGTGCATTCTGTCTCCTCTGAGAGGATGGCAAATTCTATAAAAAAAGTCACTTTCTAATGTTCTCATAAAAGAGTGATGATTTCAAAGCCTGCTGCTTCTAGGCTGTGCCACTGTTTAAGCCAATACTCTTTAAACATCTTTTATTTAAGCTCCAAAATCTCCCTAAGTGAATAAGGAAGACTGATTCAAGGAGAAGATTATGGAAATCCACTACTATTATGCAGAATATTCTTCCTACTATTGAACAGACTCTAATGACTTCCAAAATCTATACAATTAGGAACTCAAATCTCTGTTCTTTACAATTACGGAATTAAATCTCTTTTCCTATAAATCAGTCTAGCATTATTGATTTGCAGATGATGAGCCAGTGGTGTATTTATGATGTCTCCCTGTTCCTACCACAGGCCCTTAAATTTACTGTTCAAAAGTTAAGAAATCTTTGTGAAGGATTCCCTGCACCCTCTCAGTAAATGGTTCCAGTGCCCATTTACAGGTTAAATATAATTTCTGAGCAGATTAAACTACACATCAGTTCTAAAATTCAATTGCAGGAACTCTGATTCTCTCTCTTCTTCATTTTGTAAGTTTCCATTAGAAAACAGACAAATTTTTCCACCTCAGCTGCAGCTTCTGACTGAGTTATCTCCCTGTGTCCTTGCTGTTAAGATCAAGAGCAAAGCACCTTTGTTAAGCCAAGGAAAGGGCATTGTTTCCTTTAACCATGGAACTCAACCCTTTTTTTTCAGAAGACTTTCTAACTTGCTAAGATTAGAATTGGACATAACTTTCCAGAATCAAAAAGATTTTTTATTCAAAATCCCCTGAGATCACACATTTTAGTTGACCACCTACCTCAAATCCTGTTTAGAGTCACTACTTCATCACTTCATGATGCATTTCCCACTCTAAAAGTAGGATGTTATTCTTTGGTCCTGGATGCATGATACCTTTTCCTTTAGTCATATGGAAAAGTACACCCTTAGTATGTGTTTATCTCCTCCTTATACAGTATCCACTCCTATGGTTAAGGGTCCCAAACTTTTGGGTAATATGCATAAGAAGCAGAGGCAGAAGTATTAAGTGAGCTGGAAACAGAAGAGGCATTAAGCTGAGCTAGGAGAGGAACAGACGAGAAAACCACGAGTGTCAGCTTCCCTCCACCTCACACTCGGAGCCCTGCACTGGGGCACTGATTCCTATGTGCTGGCAGATTCAGCTGGGCTGATTAACGAGATTATAATTTTCATCTTTCTACTCTCACAGACAATATTGACTCTACTGCAGGGATACATCATGAATTACACCATGAACGCTGCTGGCTACTGACAAACACATTAAAGTAAATGAACACTGATTTCTTTGAATCTGCTCCTGCATGTGAGTCACCACAGTCAATCATCCAGATCAAACGCATGAAGAGTAGGCAGCAAAAACACTGATTCAGATTAAGTCATGCACAAAATCTGTCTGTGCCACAGGAAACACTTGATTTCCATTACTGATATTGTGGCATGATCATAATAAAGAGGATTCAGCAGTAATGGTGGTACAGGGAACATCCCCCACCAGCTCTGCTCAGCCCCTCAGGTGTACTGGCACAACTTCGCGTGGCCCCAGAGCCGGGCAGAAGGGAAGAGCTGGTCCTTACAGGTGACCAGCAAGCAAACATTCTGTCAGAGTATTCTTAACACATCTCAAGAGACAACTCGCTGCTGGGACAGACCCGGGGCAGGGAGGCGACTGTGCTGCGTAAGGAGCGAGCAGACACACTGGGGTGAGGGAACACCGAGACCTCACTAAAACCACGCCGGCACCTCCCGCCACCGCCCTGCGCGCCCATCGCTGGGAGCTGGAGCGGCTCTTACAGAGCCGGCAGGGCCTGGGGAGAGAGGGCCGCGGGGACGGAGAGCAGCCGCTCACCTCCTACCAGCTTCGGCACCTTCCCGATGCGGCCCGTGATCTCTGCCGTGAGCACGGCGAAGTCCTGCTCGTAGCTCTCGAAGTCGGAGGACATCGCGGCGACGGCGCTGCCGGTGCCGGGGGCGCCGCTCCGGACCGCGGCGCTTCCGTGTTCTGCCTCTCCAAAACGCGTCCCCCACCCCGCCCCCGGGCGCCTCGTCACACGTTCCGGCGAAACTCAGGTGCTTTACCAGGCGCGGCCCAGCCCCTCTCGGCCGTCCCGACAACCTCTGGACGGCCTTGGCGCGCGGGATCGCGCTGCACCGCAGGCACCGAGGAGAGACGGCAGCGACGGGTCACTCCGGCCCGCAGCGCCTCACGCCCCGCCTCGTAACCTGAAAGAAGGTAGGAACGCGGCGGCGGCGGCGGCGCTACCGGCGGGCCGCTGTTTCCCGAGGGGCCCGTATTGCGAGCGGACCGCGGGCGGGCGGTGGCAGCGCGGGCGCCGCTCCCGCCCCGCCCCTCCCCTTCCCTTCCTTCCCCTCCCTTCCCACTCCCTTCCCTCCCCTCCTCTTCCCACTCCCTTCCCTTTTCCCTTCCCGCCCTCTCCTTCGGCAGCCGGCGGGAGCCATGCACGGCGGCGGCGGGNGGTGGGGCCGGGCGCGCTGCAGCGGGCGCGGCGCCTGTGCCACTGGGGCCCGGCGGTGGCGCTGGCCGTGGTGGCCGTGTGCTCCGCCACCGCCATGGCCGACGCCGCGCTCTGGTACTGGCCCCTGGACACGGCCGGGGGAAGCGTCAACTTCGTGATGCTGCTCAACTGGACCGTCATGATCCTCTACAACTACTTCAGCGCCATGTTTGTGGGCCCCGGGTACGTCCCGCTGGGGTGGACGCCGGTAAGCGCTGCCTTGCGACCGCCTCGTCCCGGGGCCTCGCGGGGGACCGGCGGGCAGCCC
>VZSE01015367.1:402063-494264 GCA_013398275.1 Promerops cafer | reverse complement strand
GGGGACCGGCGGGCAGCCCTGGGGCCGGGCCGGCCGCCCCCGCGGTCAGGACAGTAGAAATGGCGCGTCTTTCGATGCCACGGCTTCTCCTCTGTCCCCAGGAACGCTGCACGCTCTCAGGCCACTCCTTCCTCCTTATCTTGGTCCGAAATCTTTTCTTCGCCTCTCGCCGCTTTGCTCCTGCCGCTTCCAGAGTTTCCAGTACAGCCCAGCTTGCCCCTGATACCAAAATCTGACAGATAAAAACTTTCTAACACAGTTTTGGTATTAGAAAGCAGCACGCTGGACACTGCAAATGTCCTTCCTCTAATCGAGTGTGCTGAGTGTAGAGTAAACAGAGTTTTTATCACCCACACTGATTATATATATATTAGCTATCCCCACTTACTTAGTGTGTGTGTGATGGATACATAGTGCTTTACTTTTCATTGTCACATTCCTTATCGGAAGTCCTTATGTGGCCTTTTGGGGTCTCCTTTGGTGGTCTTCAGTGGCCAGTGTTGTAGTATTTCAGGTGCCTTGACCCCAGCTCTTGAGGAAGCTCAACACCGTTGATTTCTGTGACTCCTGCTTTGTCAGCCTTGCAGAGCTGAGCCGGCTTCCTGCTTGCCGAAGTTCCATCCTTTGTCTGCTTCTCCAAGGCTCTGTTCTGTCCTGCTGCCCTTCACCATCCCCTCCCTGTGCTGTCATGCTGTCAGGGATCTGGTAATGTTGCTTGGCTGGCAGCAGTTGCTGTGTTTTATTTTACTGGGGGCTTCTCAAAGCAAAGCAGGAGCAAACAAGCACTGTTAGCTGGGAATGAGAACCTCAAGGTTACCTGCATGCTCCTGCAGACACCTGTTTTGGAGATTTTGCTTCTAGCAGTAACAGAAGTCATTAATTTAGAAAATTTCTTTTTTATGCAAGCCAGAAAATTATATAGTTACCTTCTGCTTAACACAAGATAGAAGTGCAAGATAGAAATTTGCATGTCCTGTGCTTCAGTAATCTCTTGGAAAAGTTGGAGTCAAGAATGATACAGGGTTCAGTATCTCAAGGCAGCTGCCTAGAGTTTGTGTTCCAGTGGCGTGATGCAGAGTTTAGTGCTGGTCACCTTTCTAATTGTGGAATATTACTCAGGACAGAGTCTAGGCAGAAGAGAATCCTGATAATCATCTTAGCAGAACAACTGGGTACTCCACTTCCTTAGTGCAAGATTTTGGCTACTGCTTGCTGTCTACAGGTGTCTCTGTCTCTCATCTTGCTGTAGTTGGGGTGTGTGTGTGTAAAAGAGACTATGAGAGTGTAACATTAGTGTTTACCAGTGCTGTATCTTAGTAGTAAGCTTAGAGTGTAAAACTGGAGAGAAAATGTGCTCAGGATTTTTTTTTTTTAATTAGAACGGCATCGTGCTGACTTTTACTCTCAGAACTTCACTGTGAAACCCTGCTTGTACAGTTGCTCTTCCTGACAGAAGAACTGTTTATTTCTTTTAGCTACCAGCACTTTCAACAGTGGGAGATGGCTGTGTTGATAGCCAAGAGATTAGCTAGGAGATTATTTAATTTTGTTTTTTCCTCTCCTTGACGCCTACCATTAAATAGGGTTGGACTATGAAACACACCCTGTCAGAAGAAATCAAAGGTGCTTAGGTTAGGAAAATGCCAAGATAAACATTGCCAGCAGAGTTGTGTATACATCTAACATTCCTATTCTTCTGTTTAAAGGAAAAATCTCAGGATTGCATGTATCTCCAATACTGTAAAGTGTGTCAGTCTTACAAGGCACCTCGTTCACACCACTGTCGGAAGTGTAACAGGTACTGTTTCTCTTTACAACTGTTTAAAGTCCTTATTAGAGCAGCTTCAAATCTAATGATGGGCTATTGCCATAATTTGTGCTTCCAGCACTTGCATTGTGCTGCTTTAAAAAGCTTCCATGTGAGCACTATAGCCCTTTCAAGTATTTCCACTTTCTACTTCTATGATATATATACAGTTTTGCTGTGTTTTAGTTTAGAAAAATTACTGTCTTTAACATTTTCTCTGTAGCTTGAAATCAGTTTCTCTTAAGAACTTCTTGATGGTGCTAACAAAACAATGCAGTCCTGCTTCAGGGATGTGAGTCTGTAAACACCTAAAAATCATCTGGAATTATTTTTAAATTCTGAGTCCAAACATTGACCTGCTTAGAGAGTAGAAATACCTATTCTGTCATCTTTCCAAATGGGAATTAAATGTTGATTGGAGTGGAAATTTTGGACTTTTTTTTTTACTCTTCACCGAAGCAGGTTTTTGAGGGGAGTTGGCATGTTAAGTGAAGTAATAAACCTTTGGGTCACCTGAAGAAGTTTGCACCTTGTTATCTTCCAACACACCCATCTTGATACAAAGGATATGTTATTATAAATAGCTGTCACTAGAATTCAGTGCATCTTGAAAAAATCAAGGCACTTCAGCTGTCTGCAGTCCAGGCAGGTCGTCCTCTGAAGGACTTTTACAAGAATATGGTGAAAGGATACTGCAACATACACGTTCATTTGTTATTTCTATAAACTCAAGATGTGCAGTCAGTTGTTTTTTAGGAAACAGAAACTGAAACTCCAGAGCAGTGCTGTAATTTGGCTACATCATCCCCAGATTTAAAATTAACGACTCTTTTCCTTGAGTGTCAGTCTTTACACTGAGGACTGAGCACTTAGGTGGTCACTTAGACTTTTACACCTGTCAAGGTAATTTGGAATGTGAACAAATGTTTAATCAGGTGGAGCTTTTTGCATCTGTAAGCTACACCAAAATAACTGGCTTTATATTGAATACAAGAGTGTCTCTAGGGTGTTTACACTTATTAAATATATTTTGAAAAGGATTTTCAATGGTGTGAGGTCATTACATAGCAATTGAGAAAGCTTTCAGAGGGTTTACCACTGAAAAGAAAGCGTCACTATCACACTTCTTCTTTCTTTAAATACTCCTTGTACAAGTAGTTCACAGGGATTTTGATATTTCTTTTATTCTCCTAGTATTCTGATCTTTAAAAACTGGCATTAACAGTAGTGCTTAATTATTGTGATCATAGTTCTTACAAGTCCCATTCTATGGCTCTGTCTCCAGGTGCTATGTACTATGGTGTTTATTAGCAACTAGTTAGTTTGAGTAAAGGGGAGGACAGATAACTGGGGAGGGTAGGACCTGGAAGCACTTTTTATTTGCTTTTTTTAATTCTGCAATGTGGAAATATAATTCTGAATAGCAAGTAAAAAGAAACTACTATGTTGATCTGTCAGAAATTGGTGGGTTCAAATGAAAGAATGGAGTTTGAGAAGTAGAAAGTCAGCCATCCTTTGAGTTTTTTGAGAAACATCATACGTGTCATTTATATTAATCAGTATTTATTATTCACAGATGTGTGATGAAGATGGATCACCACTGTCCTTGGATCAACAACTGTTGTGGATACCAGAATCATGCATCTTTCACTCTGTTTCTCCTCTTAGCTCCACTGGGATGCATTCACGCTTCTTTCATATTTATTATGACAATGTACACTCAGCTTTACAACAGAGTAAGAAAACATAACTAAATGCTTAAAATATTATTTAAGTCAGGTGCATGATTTATCTCTGGAAGTATGAGAGAATTTGGTTTTCTGAGAAAAAGCATGTAGAATTCCTTGTTCTTCTTTTCACATGCACTCCTAGTTCTGCTGTGTACCTGTAAGATGTATGTATGTGAATGGAGGGGGATTCAGAGGAAGTTGTTTCTATTTTCATTCTTTTTTTTTCTTTTTTTCCCTGTTGCTTCTCATTATCACAGGGAGTTTCCTATGGCTTTAATTGATTGAAGACAGTTTCTGAGTAGCACTTTATGTAGAGAGAGAGGCTGTGTTTTGGCTGGCACAGAAAACAGCTGCTATTTATTTCTGACACACAAGTTAGATCCTGTTTATTTTCTTTTACTGGCCACTTTTTTAGAATTGTGATTATTTATTCAAGATTTAAAAAGTACATATTTTTAGGACTAAAAATACGTTTCCTGTGGGTTTCTTAACTGGAAAACTTCAACAGTGAGCAAAGCTTGTTTTAGAATACACCCCTTGTCTCAGATCCATGGTTAAGATTATAAACTTTGATTTCAGCATTTGTGGTTGCAGTGAAGAGCTTGATAACATCAGCTGAGTGTAACAGATGAAGTTGTATTTGTAGCAGCTGAGCTGTGTTTGCAGAGTGATAATGTTGAGAACTGCTGTCTGCAATGCTTTCAGAGAAAAACCTGCAGCATTTCAAGGGAAAATGGGGATTGTTCTATGCAAGCATTGCCCCTCTGATGACACAGATGAATGTGGGTTCTTTAACATACCATAGTCCAGATTTTTTTGCTGATTTTTGGGCCTGTGAAGCTTGCAAGATGGAGACTGTGGTTTCATTTTCCATCTAGCAGCAAACCTCTGAAGATAAAAGTCTTTTGAGCATATATTTTTTTGGTTACTCTGCTTCATCTCTGTCACATGTTGGACACTTACTTTCAGAGCCAGATTTCTTCTTCTTGCTTTGTTTCAGCAGTTGGAAAGTTCTAGAGCAGAATGGAATTTTTCTCTTTGCAGATATCTTTTGGGTGGAGTTCTGTGAAGATTGACATGAGTGCAGCCAAAAGAGACCCTCGTCCCATTATTCCCTTTGGACTGTCTGCATTTGCTGCATCTTTATTTGCCTTAGGACTGGCATTAGGAACAACTATTGCTGTTGGTATGCTGTTTATTATCCAGGTGAGTCTATGGCTCTGTTACAGAGAAGTTAAAAGCCGTAAGTTTTGTGTGCTTGTGGAGTAGAAACAGAATTCAGGATTGAGATAAGAACAGTTGTTTAGAGCTTATGTTGTTGTATAACTTTTCCAGGGATTTAGGTAGCTTTGTCCCAGTTTTTCTGTAACCACAGTTTTGGGGTTTTTTCATTATTTTTCATGGGAGGACTTGGATATGAAAATCTAATGAACTAAGAAAACATGAGATGGATTTTATAAACTCCCTGAAAAAGGCAAAATATTTCTCCTGTCCCTGCAAATAGGTGTAAATGTGCCTGATAGAGTTCTTAAAACGTTGGACATCTTTGGAAGGAAACAAAAAGACACATTTTAAGCATAAAGTGCAATACTGTGTGATACTGTTTTAAGTGTATAATTCTAGATGATGTATCTCTCCTGAAGGTTAGCTTCTAACAAATGTTTCAGTTAAGTCTATAAAAGTTGCTTTGTTCTCTAAAACAAATTTAGTTTGTTAAATGAAGCTTTCTTTGTATAGCTGATATATTCCTGCAGAGAATAAATCCTAATTTCACCTAACACTTTTATTTCAGATGAAAGTAATTTTGACTAATAAAACTTCAATCGAATCCTGGATTGAAGAAAAGGTATGCTTTTATTACAGTGTTCTTGTACTATTGCAAAGTCTACTTTCCATATTTACAATTTTTTTTTGTTTCACCTCTGGGTCAAAACCAAAGACATTATTTCAATTCACCACTGACCTAACACCTACAACAAGCTTTTCCCTTACCATCTGTGAAATTCACTGAAAGAAATGAGAAATTATGTAAATGCATAGATTTTTGTTTTGGAGGAGTTTGTTGAACATAGAATAATAGTTGCTTTGAAAAGTCTTTGCCTATCTACTTGAAATATGTGGGTGTTTTCATCTGAGACTTGTCTTAGTCATTACATCTGCCTGTACCTTTAATTGTCCACCTCACTGACCCATTCAAAGTGGCATCTTTTCACTCACGGGTTTCCCCACTTCTTACTTTGAATTGTAAGGGAGGATTTTCCTTGATTTTAAAGAAGTACTAGAAAATACCCAGTCTTCTGTCCTTTAAATTTCTCTTGGATTTTCTTATCTTTATAGAGGTTTTCACAAGATTGTTCAGGAGAAATATAGTCAAGCAACAGAAGCTAAGCTTAGAGGAAGCAAAACTGACTCAGTATTTAGAAATTAGTTTGGTTCTACCTGGGTCTTTTTTGTGTAACTCCAGAAACATTTCATTAATGTCTTGTTGTCTTGCTTTTATTTTGCGTGCCAAATCAGCATGAGAATATTGACTCTGTATAAGTACTTAAAGTATTTTAATGTCAACTCTTTGCACGGGATATGGCTGGATCCAAGTCCTGTTACACCTTTGAATAATGGGATAATGGAACATAAGTGAAAGAAATCCCTGTTATCACTAATTTGGAATAATATATTAAAACTTTTACTGTAAAACACTGGCTGCTAATATGTCTCTTTTGAAAGCTGAGCCCAGTCTGTAATACATAAATATTTAATAAAATGGCATTATTGCAACAAAGAGGGCACTGCCCTGTGGCTGCTCCACTAGATGTCATCAGAACTGTGAGAATGTAAAGCTCGTGACTACGGAACGTGAGCGATTCAGATCACGCCTGTGTGTGCATTCTTAGAGGAGGAATTGGCACTACCAGTGTTGAGTCATGTTCATGAGCATTAGTCAAAGGATTCTGAGCTGTGGAAGCTTTTGTATGTAAGTGAGAAATAGGCATTGGTCCCTAAAAAAAAGCAGTAAATAAGATCAGAGTGTGGAGGGAATTATCAGTGTAGTCAGTGGACTCTGTTGTTAAAGAGTAAATGGGGGGTGACAGGGATGGGGACACCCAAACCAGACATCCTTCTGAATGCCATGATTGGTTTAAGTAGTTTTTAGAGCCTGGGTTGATACAGCACGAGTTCACTGCTCTTGCCTGAAAATATTTGCCTTTAGGTCCTGTGGACCCGTACAGGGCTTATGACCTGGCCTTTTTAATATTTGCTGCTTGACTGCAGGTTGTAGGGTGTTTTTATGTACTGCATTTCTTAATTATTTTCTAGGCCAAAGACAGAATCCAGTACTACCAAACGGGTGAGACCTTTATCTTCCCCTATGATATGGGAAGTAAATGGAAGAACTTCAGGCAAGTGTTTACATGGTCTGGGATTCCTGAGGGAGATGGCCTGGACTGGCCGGTCAGAGATGGATGTCACCAGTACAGTTTGACGGTAACTGGTCTTCAATGGTATCTCAAGATGCTTCTCCCCACTCTCCAACTGTCTGCTTTCCTTTGCAATAATAGACCAGCTTTGTTAATAACTAAAACAGACAGGCTTGGAATACACGTCCAGGAGTTCCGTTAAATGTTCTCCCATTTTTGATGCACTAAAAAGTTACGCTTTTGTGAGCACTTCAAACTGCTAATGGTATTTCCTGTGTTTGTTGAATGATTTCAATACCTGCCTTCATTTTGTGTTGAATGCTGCCTAAATTTATATTTATAATCATTTATAGATAGAGCAACTGAAACAGAAAGCAGACAAGCGAGTAAGAAGTGTAAGTATTTGTGAAGTTTGGTCTAAAATTACTTAGAAATAGCAGTATAAATAAATGTAATTAATCGACACAAACAAAGTATAGCAATCTCTTCTTAATTAATCTTGGCATTTAGCCTTTGCATTTGCTTCTTAATTTCCAGATGGGAAGAAACTTGTTAATAAAGAGGACTGTGCTTCATTGTTAAGCAGTAATTTACAATTTAGAGTCCCTTTGACAGCCACTGTCATTATGTTTAAATCTGTGGTATGCTTGAATTGATTTTTTTAGTGTGAACTTATCAGTAAGGCCATAACTCCTTCACATAACAAATTGCTGTGTTCTGTTCCAATCTGTAGGTGCGGTATCGAGCCATAGAAGATTACAGTGGTGTCTGCTGCCCTGTGACTAAAGGTGTTAAAACATTCTTCACAACACCGTGCACTGAAGAACCTAGAATTGCACTGAGTAAAGGGGATCTGATTTTAGCCACCAGAGGCTTAAAGTTAGTGGCTCCACACCTTTGTATTTAGTTAAAAGAAATACTGAGTTGAGTTCTGGCATCTAATTACCTGTTATGCTTCCTTCCCCAGACACTGGATGTATGGTGAGAAGATTCTCATCTCAGCTGCTGATGGTATGGAGCAGTTAATTTCACTTTTTCTGTTGAAAATTGCAAATTAATTTTATAGCTATCTAGAAATGTGGCCAATAGTGTATGTTCACTTCTCACAACATAGAATGGTAACATTACTGGCACTAGCTTATCTCCACTCTCCACAGTTTTTATTCTTTACATCTACCCAGTTTTGATAAACATTAAATAACTATGTCAGACTGACAGAACACTCATTTAGTAGTTTGTTGAAAGTTGAGTGGGAAGGGGGACACTTTATATTCTAAGAGAAAGTTAGACTTTGAGACTATAAAGAGGTTAAGGATGCTTCTTTTTTCTGATATTTAAATGGTGATCTGTCTTAAACACATCCAGGCTTCCTACCTACACAGCCCACCCTATATAAGTACAGAGATTAATCTCTGTGTATCTTAAAAACTAGGAGACATTATGTCTTTGTTTGGAATAATTTCTAGAGACTTTAATATGCATTTATAAAACTAACTGTAGGTGTTGAAGATATTAAAGACTCCTGCTGATCTGCAGAGGGGGTCAGCATTGCAGCCACCTGCATTGAAGCTTTTACATTTTTCACTTCAGACCTCTTGGTTTGGGCTGAACTGAAATTTTACCTGCCAGAGGGTGTGTTGGATTGTGTTGTTTATTCCAAACAATTCATTGCATGTGCATTTCATATTTGCACAAGTGAGGCTGCCTGCAGTCCCTACACTGAAAGAATCCATGCTTTTTGTGGGAGGTCTGAAACCTTCATGGGCTGGAAGTGCCCTGGCAGCTCACTCCAATAAACTCCTTCAAACACCAGATACAAATGAACATGGCAATAGTTTGTCTTGAACTGCTTATTGTGAAGATTAGCAGGACATATCTCCTCTATTGAATGTTGGGTTTTTTAAATCAGCTAAAATGTGGTGTGGATGGAGAACTTGGTGAACACTGAGAGGCTGGATCAGATTAGGCTTCAAAAATAGGATGAGTTTTGTTAGGAATGTATATAGCAAAATGCTATAAACAAGCAGGAATAAAAAGTTGCACTACAGCAAGATGGCAAAATGAATGATTAAGTAGCAGTTCTTCTGTGGAAAAAAGACTCAATGATAATCTTAAGATGAGTCAAAACTTTCAGAAAAGAAAAAGCATTCCCAGATGAAAGAAAAAGCATTCCCAGAAAAGAAACAGCTTTCCAGATGGTGAAGTAAACCTTCCATCCTCCTCAGCATTGGCAGAGACTCTGCTGAAATACTCCTACAAGTAAAAGCAGTTACTGCATCTCAAGAAAGAGGAAGATCAACTGTAAAGGGTTGAGAGGAAAACAGAGGAAAATGAGAATAATTAGAATAATAGAAAATGTGACTTATAAGGAAAAGCCAAAAGAATTGGGATAGTTTACCTGGAGAAGAGTAGGAAATGGGAGACAGCCTGGGTGTGTACAAATAGTCATCAGCTCTGTGAAAGTCTGTGGTGGACAAGTCTGTGGTTTGTTATCTGCTTCCTGTGCCCTTGGTGTGTAGAAAAGGGAGCTGTAAACCTGATTTATAGACAGAAAGATTCAGATGGGGTATGAAGTTGAATTTTCTCAAGGAAAATAGAGCACTGCAAAACTTAGGAAATGCCTGAAAACATTTTAGGTAGTTGGAGAAAATCAGTGCATCCCCAAGCAATGATGTTAGAAACGTTTTAGATGTTCTGGCTTGTAGAAGAAAATAACTTAGGTAAGTGCTTGATGTCTCTTCCAGTCCTGTGTTTTTCCTCAGTAGTGGGTCATGTTTTGTTCTAAGTTAATGCAACTTTTCATGTCTTAAGGTGGAATAAGAGAACGAGGCTGGTTCCCTAGGAAATGTGTGGAAAAATACCAGTATGACTCTGAAACGGATCAACCAGTGGATGGAGA
The DNA here is from genome assembly GCA_013398275.1 of Promerops cafer. Taxonomy (NCBI): domain Eukaryota; kingdom Metazoa; phylum Chordata; class Aves; order Passeriformes; family Nectariniidae; genus Promerops; species Promerops cafer. Next base: position 484,412 of record VZSE01015367.1, on the reverse strand, counting down.
GAAGAAAAGCAAATAGCCTTCTAATTTTTTTAAATATGAAATGGAATTTTTACTTCAGACCACAATCCTTTACTTGAAATTTTCTGTATATTACTTTAGACTTATGCAATGAATATGTTAGGACGAGGTTTTCTTTTCCTCACAGCTGAAAGGGTTGTATATGCCTGTGCCATGGTTTGCATACTTTTTAAACAATAAATAATTGAAGAAGCCCTTCAGTGGATTGCCTTCAAGATGTATCTTTTTCATCACAAGCCAGGGTTGGTTTTTTCTGTTTAAATTGCATTCTGAGCGTTAAGATTTTAGGTTTTTTTCCTCAGCCGCATCTGATCATTATGCGTGCTGCTTATCTTTTGTATTTCTCTGAAGCTGCCCCTGAAAATAAACACCTGATACAAATTCCAGATAAAATTTGTTACCTGTGACCTTTAATGATGTGAATTGTCCACCTCAAATAAATGATACATTCATATTCACTTGTGGGTTCAATTGTTCTTGGACCTAGAAGAACTAGTTTATAGGCATGGGAGTGTGAACTGACTGGGAAGTAAAGATTTAACCTTTTAAGTTGCTTTTCAAGGTTAAAAAAGGCTTCTGTTGTTGCAATAGTAATACTTTGTGCTTTTAATGGCAAAAATTACATCCAGCACTGTCTCTTCCCTCTGAAATCTGAGCCAGTACCCAAGAGATCCTGATCCATTTTAGAGTGAAAGGAAGCAGTATCCAAAAAAAAAATTTTTGTGAGTCTAGTTGCCACTACTGATTAACAGCCTTCTTAAAGCATTTTCATTTAGCATCTAGTATGGATTAAGGAAGACCTTAAATTAGAGTAACTTGTATCAGCTCAAGGCTTTTTAAATGTCTCCAAAATGCAGCAGGTGCTTTTGTTCTCTCATAGTGTAGAGTTACATGTCAGCCAGGTTGAGAAAATCAGTTCATGTGGCAGAAGTGGCACATGAGACCAATAGAAGACCAATTTACACTTGAACTGCTCTACATGTTTTATTGTTGAGGCAGTGCCATTCACCCTCCAAGCATATCTATGCAGGGAAGCATCACTGTTTATTGTATCAACAAAAGTACTTTCCAGGCACTGCAGCAGGTGGCATCACAGGATCAAGCCTCAAGTTTCTGCAGATCTCAGTTGCACTGGATTTACTCTCCCCAACTAACTTGCTCATTTTTGTGTCCAAAACCAGTTCTGGGATACTCCAGTTCCCCAGTCTCACCTGGGGAAAAAGATTAAGCCACAGCTGACTTTCATGTCACATTGCTGTAAGGAAAGCATAGAAAAGATAAGCAACATCATTACATGCAGTTTCAGAAGCCTTTAGAGCCTCACATTTCTGACAAGCACAGTAAGTGACACAATGGTTACCTGAAGGTATCAAGGTCTTTGGGCCCAGACTAGAAGCAGAATTGGGTCTGTTGTTTTTACTAGTCAAAGCTAGAGCTGCCTAAATCTTGCTTTCATTTTGGATTAGCTGACCAAGACCATGAAAGAGGGAGAGGAAAAGCCACTAGCTGTCTGAACAAGACAGGGAAGACAATTCTTGTCTGCAGACAAAGAGAATTGGCCTCGGAAAGCTACAGATACACCTTCCCCATGTTGCATCCTTGTTAGCACTGCCTTTTGAATGCTAGAGCTGACTACTGCAGGGACAGGGAGGAGCTCTCAGCCGGGACGGCACAGACTGATGGAAGACACAAGAAAGTTTTCATCTTGCTTAAATCATTTTCTAAAGCAGCAGCTTAACACAAGAAAACCTCACATCTTATTTCATGTGGTAAATTCATTGTTTCAGCTCAGCCTAAGCTGAAGATGAGGAAAAGAAAGTTGGGTAGAGGAGCAACTGGACTACAGGAGCAAATCTGGACTACACTATATTATTGCCTCATGGCTGGAGCTGTGGCTGACCAGTGACAGCATAGGGAACAAGTTCATGTTCTGCAGAAGTTATGTTCTAGCTGCAGCCATACAGAGCCAGGCAGCTGACCATGTGGTTGCAGCAGAGCCACAAGTAATTCACACAGGCTTTAGTTTGATTGGGCAGTCTCAGTTTATTGCATCCTATATCCTTAGGATTGACAGCTAAAGTTTTACACTTACTAGGCTTGAATTTGTAAGTGTAATGGCTTTAACTCTGCCATTTCATTTGAAAATGTGCAAAAACTGATTCAGTGCTTCCTAAAGAATGAACTGTGTTTGCTGTAGACAAATGGATTTTGCAAACGATTACTCATTATAAACAACTTGTACCGTGTGGTCCAGGACTAGGAACAGGAAATTCACTTCTGTGTTTGCTAAACATATGTTAGCATGAATTCATACTGAGTTCAGTCTGATTGCAGATCAACCCACAATAGGTTGCAGTGGAGTTCGTAGTTTCAGCAGGAAAACAAGATTTGCTTTTGACAGTGAGAAGTGTATACAGCTGTCTTTTAAAGTCTGAGGTTCTTGCATGTTACTGCATTTCAGTCACAGTCCAAGAAAGATGAAAGTTCTGGCTTTGCCTAGACAGTTGATGCTCAGTCCCACAGGATGTTAACACTGCTAGTTGTCAGTTATACTACAGCCATCTTCATCCGCAAGTCATTTTTCTCAGGTACTAGAAACAAATAAATTTAAGTTCCTGTTCCCCTCCACTCAAGCCTGTCTTCACCATAGGCCATGTAGTGTCACAGATTTAACTACTCCATGCAGTTTAAATTAAATGGCCATTTATTCCTCAGTAGATGAATAGAGGGCCTCAATCTCCTCCTGGAAGAATTTAACAAGGTCTCCTCGCTTTGCCTTCAGTGTTGGTGTCAAGAGTCCATTTTCTACAGAAAACAACTCTGTGTGGATGTACAGGTCTTTAACCTATTAAAAGAAAATAATTTAGTGCATGATGCATCATTAGAAGACAAGCAACAGTTCTTCCCAGCTTTCTTGGGCACAAATTCAGTCCCAGGAGATCCAGTAGCTAAATTGTTTGTTTGGTTGACACAGCAAGAGGGTAGAATTCCAGAACAGCCCCTCTATTCCATCTCTTGACAATTGCTACTGTTGCCCTTCACAGCCCCTGGTCTCCTGGTATAGAGACAGGCAGCCAATGTTTTTGACTGCTTCAGTCAGGTGTCTGGGGCAGCTGCCTCAGGGCCCCTCCTGGCACAGGCAGTAGCAGGAATGAAGACTTCCCAGCCACTGTGTTAGCAATACAGGTGCTAGTGACAAGCAGGATTTGAAAGTACTCACTTGTTCAAAGGATTTAAGGCCAGCCTCTCTCCCCAGTCTGATCATGTCATCTAAAATAGCTTTCTTCACTGCCTGGAAGAAACACAGCAGAAGCAGAGTGGGTAAAGCTGTCATTCTGTAATTGCAGCTCAAAACCATAACCATTTGCCCAGTCAGGGAGAACTGAGGATGGCATGAATACATATTTCAACATTCAAGATTTCTCATATTAAGGCTACTGCAAAGTCATGTCTATCTTCTCACTGAAAAAGAAGCAGCAATAGCCCTTGAAACAAGAGACACCTATACTCAGTTCCAGTTTTTGCTGTAAGGCTGTTTGCATGACTCACCCAGCATTAAACCTGTTCAAATTACTGAAAAGAGGTGGATAGAACAAACTCAGAGCAATGTAGGATTGGATTTAGAATTAAATTCTGTCTCTAACCCACTAAACACAAAGCCACTCACGGGGTTTTTGCAGAGCTCTTCAAAGGAACCTTTTAGTCCCAGTTTTGCTGCAAATTCTGGAAGCATCTCAGCATCAGGGACCACTATACCTATTAGAAAAGACTGAAAACAAGTGGAAATAGTCAGGCTGAGACCAAGATAAGGCATACTAAATGTCTTTGTGAGCTTGCTTGTGGGCAGTGTTTCTGTGACAAGTCACATGTACATCTGCATGCATTTTCAGAGTTTCAAAGGTAGCTATGAGGATTTCCCAGTCACTGAGAGTTGTGACAGCAGTAATGGAAGTACTGACACAGTTTGTGTGCTGAATGATCCAGCAATTACTTTTGGCTAATTTACAGATTGAAGACCAGCCTCTGCTAGCACAGGTAACACCTCCGTGGCAAAGGAATGAAGAAACACTTCTGCTGTGCAGAAAGGCTGAGAGAATTTGGGTTGTTCAGCCTGAAGAAGAGAAGGCTCCAAGAAGACTTTTTTGTGGCCTTTCAAAACTAAAAGGGATCTTGCAAGAAAGATGGGGACAAATTTTTAGTAGGGCTTGTGGCAATAAGACAAGAGGTAATGGTTTTAAACTATAAGATAGTAAATTTATATTAAATACAAAGAATTGTTTGAAAGTGTGAGGCTGGTGAAACAATGGCAGAGGTTGCCCAGAGAGGTGGCAAATGCCCATCCCTAGAAACATTCAAGGTCAAGCTGAATAGGGTTCTGAACAACCTAATCTAGTTGAAAGTGTCCCTGCTTATTGCAGGGGGGACTGTTCTATGAATCTAAACTGCACAGAGTTGACCTGACATACTAATCCCACACAAGTATGTAATTAGCCTTTACCCAGCTTGCAACAGTGCCAGTTGTCACTTGGGAAGTCTACAGGTCTGAGAACACTTCCTATAAACACAGCTCTCTTAGGAGCAGATTTTGTTCATTTTGTACATGCATACATTTGTGCTCTGATCATCCAGAACTCGTTGTGGAAGGAAATCTTGCAGGATACTCACTCCTAACATCACTTACCCTCAGACTTTCCCCATGTACAAAGACCTGGGCTACAGGAGCACTTCTGATATAGACATTTTCTATCTTCTCTGGAGCAATGTATTCTCCTTGTGCAAGTTTAAATATATTCTTCTTCCTATCAATGATCTTCAGCGTTCCATTCTAGAAGTTGAAAGTGGAGTTCTTTAGTTCCAAGTCACTGTCTTGCTTATATAAGAGAAGATAAACAGGCTTTGTTTTGTTGTATGAAAGGCACATCTGGACCTAGTCTAGAAACCACATACTGGTCTTTGCTTTCCACAGAGAGAAGGTTTGTGTAATTTCTCCAGTTAGCTCAGGACATGATTAGACAGCTCCTTTATTCTCCTCTGACAGAAACCAAGACACCTTGTTATATCACTTCTACAGTGAAGAATAGTTTTAACTATGGGCCTAGCAGATGTTCTTTGATATCTTGTAACCTAATTGGTCTTTGGAGCTTTGCCTGGAATTACCTAGTGAATCTACTGTGTAGAGACTTTTATCCTAGAATTCCATCTTTAGAGATGACTGTGAAGTAACAGGAATTCACATGCAAGAGATGGTTTGTATTAAACAACTACTCACTGGCAACCATTTCCCTATGTCTCCAGTGTGGAGCCAGCCATCTTTATCAATAGCTTCTGCTGTCTTCTCAGGGTCTTTCAGATAACCCTTGAACACATTTGGTCCTTTAATGCAGACCTATAGCAAGTAGAGAACACTGTTAGCTGCCAAGACTTATGCTTCAGTATTTCCTGACATGCACAGGAGATGGTGCCTACCTCGCCTTCATTGTTAGAAGAGAAGTAGCTCATTTCTTCCACATCATCTAGCTTTATGATATTACAAGCCAGAGGGGCTCCAACATGGCCTAAGAGAGAAAAAAAATGAACAAAAAACGACTGCAGTGATAGTAGATACTTACTGGGTTTGTTCACTGCTTTAACAAGAACCAGTATTGTTTAAAGGAGTCTGGCATCAAATGTTCAAGCAAGTTGTTGCAATGCCATTTTCAGGCAGTTAATATAGGACAAATAGCAGGTAAGTCTTGATGCTTAAAGCATTATTGGTGTAATCAACCACATCAGCCACAAACCACTCATGCTTCCTCAGAAGCCCTTCTCGTAGATCCTGGTATTCATTTGCATTTCATCCTCATTATGCTCTGCAGTTACTGTGTTCACAAAGATGGTGACTTGAATCTGAATTTAGAATATCCAGTACTGCTAAGATAAAAGCTAAATCTTCAAGGTCCTTCAGGAAAATAGTCAAGTATCATGTCTAATATTTTTGAGTAAAACATGTCATTTAGGAGGCAAAGCTAGTTTCTTAAGGCCATTTGGGAAGTCGCTATCCAGTTTGCTCAGCTCTCTCTATTCCTTTCCTATATTCTGGGACAAAGTCTAAACTGACCTATGACACTTTACACAGGGGGTCCTCATCTGGTTGAGTCAAGAATTTTAGTACCTATTAGACAGGTGTCTTGCTACCAAGAATCACTTTGAGTACCCATGATTTAATTTTCATTAAACTAAAAGTAATAGAGCACCTAGGCTTGAGTGCCCCTTTATGTGGGCAGCTCTGGGAGACTTCACAAGTCTCAGCTCCCATACCTGTTGTCCAGTCTCCAGGCATTGAGAAAGTGGATCCAGCTGAGCATTCAGTCTGGCCATAAGCTTCAAAGATCTGTGCAAGAAAGGATGAGTATTCCTTGAACATCAAGTCCTTGGTGTGAAAGGCCTCAGTTTAAACTGTGCCCGTGTTCAAGTTTTCTTAGGAAGGAAGCCAAAACAACCTTTGCCTTTAAGATATCTTCATCTTATTGATGTAACCATATGTTAAAGTTCACCTATCCAAACTTTGCTTCAGTCACCTTGTTTTCTGTTCTCAAATGTGCTACATTGGGAGCTCATTGACTGGCAGAATAAGCCACAAAACTCAGAGGCAGCTGCCTGACTTTGAGTGCTGCATGTTCCTGTTTCTACTGCTCTATTCCTCTTCTCAGAGCCTACAGCACAGTTTTTTGGTAGTGTAGTTTGAAGTGAGCCCTGCAGAATTTTTTTTCCTGTTGCAGTTAACTCAGATGAAGCAGTCTGTAAATGCCCAAGAGTGACAGCATTTTCCCCAGGAACAAGCTGAGCTGGACCCCCAGCTATATCACTGGTCACTCATTTGTGCATAGTCAAACAGGTCTTACTTTAAACAAAAACTCAGCTTACCTGACAGCCTAATGCTGCTCTAAGAAATGTCAGGACAGAGGGAGATATAGGGGCTGCACCTGTCACCATGATACGCACTCTTCCACCCATGGTTTCCTACAAGTGAAAAAGAAGCCATCAGATCCCCCAATATTACATTGCTTAGCTCCCTTACACTTGGAATAACTTACCTGAACTTTTTTGAAGACTAGCTTGTCCCAAATGCTGTCATTTCGAATGATGCCCTGTTTTATTTCAGCCATCTTCATAAACACAGCAAGTTTTAACAGGCATTGCTTTACTGGGGTGTTTGCACCACTCTGGATCTGCAAGGAAAAGTACCAGTGACACTCTTGGGTTTGACTCACATCTGTACATCTCATTCTTGCCTTATTAAGGAAGCACCAAATCTTACTTGGATGTTTTAGGGCCTGTCTTCACCACTGCAGTGTCTAGGAGGTGACCCAAAAGGCAATACTAATTCATATTACTGCTGAAACACTAGAGCCATACCTTTGAGGAACAGGGATCCTGTTAGCTTTGCACTTGATTCATTTGCATTACAGAAGTAAACAAAGTTTTTGTCTCTTAACAGCAACAAACTTAGCCCAGTCATGACAGGAAATGCTGTTCTTACACTCCCAGAACTCTTTCCATCTCCTCAGAAAGAATTCTAAAAAATTCTTCCTGCTAAGGGGTAATTAACTAGTGGTGATGTTATGATATATTCAATATTATTTTTTATTTGTATGCTTGTTTGGATATATGAACACAAAGAAAACTTAGCTAAAATTGCTCACCTACCTTGTCATATACTCTATTGAGCAGTCTTGGTACAACTGGAAATAGTGTTGGCTTCAAGGTTTTCATGTCATCTGTTAGCAGCTTGATATCTCCTTGGAAGAAGCCTACTTTTGCTCCACAGCTGTATACCACGGCCTAAAAATTGACCAGACTAACCTTAGTCAAGATGAATTCCTAGCTTCACTAGCCATAATTATTAGTCTATGAAAAGCAGCATGATTTCCAGTGCCCAGTTATTACAAAATAAGGAAAGTTATTGTGTGAATAGGTTTTGAGGAGATACAGGTTGCTAACATGTCTTTTACTATAATCTGATTTATAAAAGCTCAGATATATATATATATGTACATACCTGTACAACTCTCTCAAACATGTGAGCCAAAGGAAGATAGGAAATGGCAACATCTGAACTTGTACACTCAATTGTGTTCTAGATGGAAAGGAAGTAGAAGTAGGTTAGCATTTTCTATGCCTGCTTGAGTTACTTTTAAGTAGAAATTAAATAAAATTTGGGTCAATTTGAGTACTTTGAGACAGACACTTCCAATGACTGAAGCAACTCAGGCTCATCCATCACCTGCTCAAGATTTGCAGCTGTCACTCTGCCACACTAAATCAAAATTAGTTTTATGTTTTGGCAAGACTTGAAATAGGTGGTTTAGTACTCTTGGTATTTAGGACTGACTCATTCTAGAATAACTTCGATGTAGAAGTTCTTGTTCAATTCAAACCAAGTTTCTTGCAGTAGTATTGTCTCATTGAAAAAGGGGCACTTAGGAAAGCATCAATTTCTGGGACTGAGTGGTTTACAGAAAACGCCCACATTAAAGCTGGTTTCATGACTGAGGCACATATCCTGGAGAGTAGCTTACCTCTGTGCATCTAAGGAAGGCAGCAGCATTTGAAACAACATTCTGATGTGTCAGCATGGCTCCTTTAGGGTTACCTTTGGAGAGATCAGGCAAGGTGAGCTGTGGCTCTGACTGCTTCTGCTGGCAGTTTCCCATGTCTTGTTTGGCTCAGTTTGAACTATCTCAGTACTAGGCTCAGTCCCAATTATTGTCGTAAGAGATCACAAAAATGCCTCATCTGGAGTGCTTTCAGCTATGGATATTACATAAAGGAGATGGCTACTGAAACAGCAGAGCAACTGGGAGTAGCATAGAGAATCCTGAAACAAGATTTTTGTTTTAGCCCCTGTGGATCAAAATACAGAGTTGAACAACCAATCTCTTGAACATTAAGGCTGCATTTTTCATAGCATAAGACAACATGAATTTGGTTTTTCTTGCCCCCAGTTCTAAGAAGCTTTATTGTAGTGCACTTGACTTGTAGTGACAGTATACCAAGTAAAACTGCAAGAGTGGTTTGACATTGCTCTAATTTACTCGTTTACTTCCATATTCTTAGGATTTCTTTACTTTTGTGCAGGGAAGCTGCATGGGGATGCTCTTTCATTGGGGAAGCATCACTATTAATTCTTACCTGTGGTTCCACTTGTAAAACACACAACAGAAAGATCTTCAGGCTTAGGAGGCTAGAGAGAAAAAGCCACATAAAGTCAGTGTGAGAATTATGATGGTCATCTGTAATTACATACAACTCCTAACTGTGATGAATCAGGAATTCTGGTTCACAAAAAAAATCTGCCAGCCTCCCCTACTAGCAGCCTCCTCTATTAGCAGCAAGAGGTCTTTCCAGAGACTAGTTTTACCAGTCTATAGCTGTTTCATAGAGATACTTACAACTGGTTCTCTGATGTTGTTTCTTCCCAGCTCCTGTTAGAAAAAAAAAACACAGCTTAACAGATGTGCACAATAGGTGAATAGGTAATTGCATTTCAAATGTTTTACCGTTTTACTACTTTGCCTCTTGATACTCTGTCTCATTCAAACAGAAACCCCCTTCTGTTTCAATCCAATACACATAACTCTGAAAAATTATCTGCTGCAGGTGTGGAAAGGACACATTTGAATGTGTGGAAAGCGGTCAGAACTACTTAAGGAATTTGGAAGTCCTGAGTGGAGAGGTTCCCTTTTGTTTGATGTGGGCCACATCTCTTTACAGGTATGCAAGCATAAGCCTAGTATTGGGATGTCTAAGCAGCCAGTAATTTGCACTTACAGTTCCAATTAGACTCAATTGCCAGCTTAGAAGCCTGATATATCCTGTTACAATAGGATCACAAATTAAGCTAAGCAAGTCTTGGCTGTCTACAACACATGGGCAGAACTTCAGTCAATGGTTTGAACTCTGCAACTCCATTTAGCTAAAGATACCAAGTTTCAAAATGACTGCTCATCAAGATGTCAGGTACAGGTATGACAACCTGGCTAATGCTTACATTAAAGTGTCATTGCTGCCACAGAAGATCAAGATGTTTAGCTGGCAAAGTATTACAGTAGCCTTTAGCCACCTACCTCAACCTCCTGCAGTGACAGAATTTCAATTCCCACTTTAGCTGCTCTGTCCTTGAGCTCTTCATCAAAGAGATCCATGAGAATAATAATCTTCAGACATGGGGTCTTTTTGTCCTCACAGTTCTTAAGCAAGACCTCTGCCTTCACAGGCGTGTCACAGATCACCACGCTTATGTCAGCTACAGAAAAGAAATTTTCAGAAGTCTATTTAGAAGACATGAGGCCAGTGACAGCTCAGCAGCACATACTTTTAGAACATAACACTGGTTTGGTGCCATTTGCATTTGTTCATATGGATTCAGTGGCTAAGAAAGTTCCTCCTACCATACTCAACTGATTGGGCAAACCTGATATTCTGGCAATATAAAGTGAGGGCAGATGCTGAGGAGCTGAAGAGAAATATCTTTGCTCACAGTCAAGATGGGCATTGAAATTTTTGGTATTGCCATGATATTGTTTAGATTTATCCATCTTCCTTAAATTGAAAGAAATTAAGGCCCAATTGAAATAGGTAGCTAAAATTCTTAAGTTAATACTTCAGCTTCCCTGTAGATGCACTTACAAAAGCCTTTTCCTTTAAGTCAGCAGGGGAACTAGATTTGCCTGAGCCTGCCAGTTCCCAGTTGGACTGGTAAATCACAGCTGTGTAATCCCAAGACAACACCTCTTTCCAAGATTTACCACCATAACTGTTGAAGTGGTTTTGCTTGGCAAATCCTATTTCTGGGATGGATCCCAGATCCCTGTAACAACAGTGGATATTTATTTCCCCCATATCTCTCCTAAGACTGTGGGAAGAAAGTCTGAAGAGTTATTTAACTTCCTTGTCAGTTTATTCCATGATGGCCTGCTGGATGTTGTTTCTGTAAAACATGCAATAACCAGTTAAACAGATTTAGACATACCTTTACCCTTCCCTCCTCCACTCTTTTCATCCTACAACTTTAAATCAGACAGACACACACATCTAGTCTTAATTTACATGCAAGTCTGTCTGCATGGTTTGATTGTTTGGCAGTGTAGGAGTTCAAGATTGCAAAATCTCAAATAGCAAATAGGTGAGCACTCTGATTGCAGAATGGTCCACAGGATCTAACAGATCCTTCAGTGGTCTTGCAATCAAGACACTAGGAGACAATGGAAGCCCACTGGATTCTTCTAGGCATTGAACCATGTGCCCTGCAAAGCAGCTTCACAAAGAAATTGTCTATAAGAGCAGTAAGGTAAAAGCTATTCCGATTTTTGCAAATGCCCTTGAACTTAACCCTCCCAAAACAAAGTTTCCTAGAAAAATCCTTATGAAAGAGTGGAAGGCACTATTTACCTTTGTTAACAATATATACAATGGCCTCTGGTCCCAGAGTGTCATAGAGTGGAACAGCAACCATTGAGTAGGTGTAGCAGGCATACTCTGAAATGATCCACTGAAAAGAGAAAACAGCACAACTAAGGAAAACTAGGAGCCCTCAAGACACGATTGCCTACAGACTTCATATAGCTTAACTAGCCTGTGCACATGGCAGTGGTGGCTATGGAAGGAGCTTGTCCATGAGAATAGGAGTTGTGAGATGTCACTGTATTACATGCTTGGAATGTGCTCAGTCAGTACAAAGGGAATGGGGAAGGAAAAAGTTGTGATTGTTCCTCATGTGGCCTGAAGCTATTTAAAGAGAGACTCTCCTTTCACCCCAGGTGTCAGAATAGTGTAGGAAAGAATACACAATTTGTTGCTTACCTCTGGCCTATTCTGAGCAAAAATGCCAATAAACTGGTTTGATGATGGTTGGCATCCTTTTTGCAGAAGCCCTGATCCCAGGTATTTAGTTCTGTCTGAAACCTGCAAGATAGTTGTTCCCCCACTTTAGTGTTATAAGGCAGTATCCCAAATTAATTAATCTGTCATTTACAATACTCACCTGCTTATATGTCAGCCACTGATAAGGTTGCTTGGGTTTCCTGTAGCCTAGACAGTCACCATTTCCTAATGAAAGAGTTCAGAAAAGCAATTTCAAAGCTCAGTACTGAAGTTGCATAACACTACAATAGAAACACTTGAAGTGGGAAATGTTTTCTGTCAGACATTCAGGTAACTGCATGGAGAGCAGGTCAGTGTCCATAGTTAAGCACTTTGCCCAAACCAAGATTGTAAGATTGTTAGCTTTATCCTTACAAGCAATACTTCTAAGATCTGGTGATATTTTTTCCATTGCACAACCCAGGTGAGGTTGAAATAGCTTGCAAACCATCACACATTTCCATGCATAGGACTTGTGAAGTGACGTGCACAAATTCATATCTATTGTAAACAGGCAGTAATTTCACAGGAAAACTCACACAATAAGACAAAGGAGAGGTGTTCCCCCCCACCCCAGTTCCTCTGATGCTTTGTATCTGCTGACTCTTGACTGAACTCTACCACCTTCAGCTTCCGGTATTTGTTCCTGCCCAGTCTGCTAAATAAGACTAGTGCTAAACTGGGACAGGGAGAAATATGGTCACTTGTTTCTCCACCCCACAGAAGGCTAGAAGAGCTTTTGCTAGCCTGCATTATTACCACAGCCAAGACACATGGAAAAGGATCTTGGAAAATTTTGTTTACTTGTGATAGACAAGTACTAACTACCAGATGCAAAGCTTACCAGAAATATTCACTCCTCTCTGGAAAACTTCATACAGGGTTTTAGCATCTTCAAAGTAATAAGAAAGCAGATTATTATCTGTCAAGAGTGCACCTCTTCTGGCTCCTCCCTAGGAAGAGAGCATGGTTATGAAACAGTGCAGAACAGATGAAATGTCATTTGTTCCATCAATCCCCTTTTAAGCATTTCAACAGCATTACATTGTTAGGGAAATCTTTTCCCTTCCTGATTTTGATCTACTCAGTCACATGCAGAGGAATTTTCTAGATGGCCCACCTTAACATTCAGTTACAGGTTATTGAGAGGCCTTGACTGAGTGCTGCCACTTGCCTTATTACATAAGTCTAGCACCAGTTTCAAAGCTGATGCAGTGCATTGAAAATAAAGGAAAAAGTCAGTGACAGCCAAAGCCATCTGGTAAAAAATCCCACCTAACCCTGGTTGGAACAAGCTGCTGTTTCTCATCTTAGCATCTTAAGGCTTCCCATCTCCCCACCGTGCTCTTGAATTGTACACCTGGGAGAGAAGGCTGTGCACATGGGACAGGAGAGTTTCCACTGACACCCAGAGTCAGAATGGATCAGTATTCAGATTAAGCTCCAAAACAGACCATGCCCACAAGCAGAGAAAGCATTACCTCAATTCCTATTGACTGCTTGTTCAAGTCAACAGGAGGTAAAAGGGGTTTTGGCCTGCTTGTCACCCACAAGAAGATGACAGCTCCAAATGCAATAAGACTGATCAATGCTGGTGTTGGGAGTGGTGAGAACAATACTTGAAGTATCCAGATCATTGTGTTGGATCAGTGGAGCCAGAGTTGAACCTGAAACAAACAGGAGGTTTAGTAGACTTGAGTTAGAAGCTTTAATTATGAATGAGCCATGGTTACTTAAGTAGCTTGCTAAACAATACTGCAAATCATTTCAGCAGTTTGCCCCTGGAGAGTCCTGGTACAATAGTGAAGCACACTTATGCAACATTTTAAGCCTCTTAAGAGATCTTAAGTCACCTGTCCCCATAAATCTTAATCTATACTGCATCCTCCTCCACAAAAAGCTGAAGCCTGATGTAGTCAGACAAGGAACAGATTCTTTCCATCCTTAAGTAAAAAAATCTCCCTGGAGAAAACCAGTATATAATTTCCCAAATCTATCTCCTCAAGTATAACCAAAAAATGCCTATGGTTCAATGATGTGAATTGTGAAAGTAAGAAAATTCCTCAATATTGTAAGTGTACAATAGGAAATGGTTTTGCTGAAATAGGAAGGGTATTGATAAATTACGTTTGATACACCTACATATATGTCCACAGGACAAACAGTATATTCATTGTCAGCTGCTTTTACTGGTCATGCTAGACAAATACTTCAGAGAGTGACAGTGTGGTCAGCTAAAAAAAACAGCACAAATCAAAACTGTGAAAGTTGCTTTCCACTAGGAAGTGGTGACCTGGAAGTCAATGTGTGCAATGGAAGTCTAACTGGGAAATACAGAAACAATTCTGCTGCTTGCATTCCCCAGGGTATCTTCTGTCAAGGAAAGGGAAGCAAAATCTGAGAATGCAGACTTTCTTATAAGACACAGAGACCTGAGCTTTCTTCCTGAGAAACAAGCACTTTTATCTCCAAAATATTCGGATGTGTTTTAAGATTGAATTGCCAAGAGAAAGGACTGCTTTTTGTCTGAATCAACTCAGATCTCAGCAACTTGTATTTGCTAGTGTCTAAATATCTATACAAGACACCTCACACTTTGCAAGATTAATAACAATACTCTTTCAAAGTCCTTCATACAGAATCAAAGGAACTCCATCAGTAGATAATATGTCTGCTATCAACTAACTCCCTGTACAAGAATAACAGGAGTCTTGATGCAGTGAGTTCCAGTTACCCTTGAACTATAACTCTAATGAAGTTGAAGGAATTTTACAAACCAATAGTAAGTTCAGACAGGACCTGAAGTCAGAATTTGGGTCTCTGAGCCCAGACTAATCATTTAGATTACCCGTATATGTTTTACAGCTTTGTAGTTTCCAGTGGCAGTGTTAATCAGCAATCCTGGTGTGATCTCTGGTAAAAAAGGCATGCTTTGCCTGCTCAGCATCTGGATAAGAAAGGGTACCTCAGAGGCTTTTCAGCAAATCCAAGCTGCCAGATGGACATCACCTGCATATCTGAGAAATACCAACTCTCTAGTCCTCTCTTCTACTCTAAACCTTTGTTGCCACGTGCCCTTCAAACTCCTGACCTTGGCTTCATGTACTGAGAATCCAAAAAGATTGTGCTACAGCCAGAAAGGCAGGAACTGCCCTTGGGACTCTCTACTGATGGGCAATTCCAGTCACTGGTCATATTAAACCTATGGGAGCACAAACCTATTTGTAGCACAGCATATTTCCCCACCCTTCCTTTGGGCCTTTATCAATTCTGCTGGGGGGGGGGAAGCAGAACCTAAATCCAGGTCTGCCGATCAAGTTTACATTCAGGAGAAAGCTACTTAGCAGTTTAGGTTCAGCACTGCTTGGTTTGGAAGACTGATTATTAATAAAGCGAATTTGGTAATCAGCTGCTCTTGACACTATATATATCTGGCCCATTAATGGAGCAGTTAGCAAGCAGCTTTCTGCAGTGATTAAACTGCATATGGTTTGTGGTTTATATTTCCTCTTTCATTAACATGAGCAAGACACTTTTTTATAGCATGAGCATGAGGTAGCTAGGTAGAGGCATCTCCATTCTCCATCATGAAAGGCTGGATATACAAACTTTATTCCTTTAGCTCGGAGCCCACTACTAAATCCAAGTGACAGAGAAAATCACATTTGCACCATTTGTATGTTGGAAGCTTTCTAGACTGACACATCTATTCTCACATCTTTTTAGAGGGATGCCAGAATTCTCATGTTAAAACTCCCCTTAATATTGATTATTAGCAATCAATTTGGACACTTTTCCAGTCTTTTCCCATGCCCAGATGGCCAAAAGGAGTTTTCACTCAGTGCATTTCACATGACTCTTCCCTGGTCATAAAATTTTTCAGTCAGAAGTGAGAGAATAGAGCTATATGCAGGTAACCAGAGAGACCACAGGCCTGTACAGCTGCACCAGTTTTATTGGCTGAAGTGTGCTCTCATCTGCTTATTTTAATAGTACTTTTAAGATGATTTCCCAGAACCATGAATGATTGGTTGTTTTTAGAGTATCATGCTAGAGGTAAGAAACAAAACTATCTTATTTATGGCACCAGGACCTCTTCATTAAATTATTTATATGGCTTATCATTAACACTGTCTGACTAGGTCAGACAGATCAGAGCAGTTGTCACAAATAGCTACTGTCTGTTACATGGACTTACTTGATAGAAAATTTACTGAAGATGCTTGTCTGACCTTTTTGTGATAAGGATCAGAAAACCCAATAACCCCAAATGCTCCATGCAGCAGTAGACAAGTCACTGAAAACTCTTTCATCAGGGTATTTTCCTGTTCTCACTGACTCACATGCAAAGTAGTTTCTACCAAGACATCTAGAAGGACTGAATATCGAGCCCTGAAAGATATGATATTATAGTTTGGAGCAAAGAACTCAAAGTCCAGAGTGAACACCTAATCAAGAAATGATCATTTAACTCAGCAAAACTTTTGCCTTCAGGTTCTGAATTGATTCCGTAAGTTTCTTGCATAAAAAGAAAGAAAGATCAGGCAGTAGTCCCCACCCAGCATCCCTATAGCTAGTCAAGGATGATTTTCAGTTATATTTGAATGAATTCTTAATTTAAAGAAAGACCTGTTGACAAGTTTCTCTGAAGTCTGGGAAGTATTATATGCTCATTAACTTCTACGGTTTGGTGGGTGCTTTTAGTAACTGTCTTCATTAGCCCACTTACAGCCCTGACTGAGACTACACATGCAGCACTTTGCATATATACTCTTTAAAGATAGCTTAGTGTTGTGTAAAAAAAAGCACAGATGCCCAAAACCGCAGATCTAGGTAATACAAAACAAAATGTTTTTCATCTCTGGAAAACTATTTTCAACTCCCTTGCTTTATTAACAGAATAGTGACAGAGTTTTCTTTTACTTTACAACAATGTTTCAACAAATGGGCTTTAGTCTCTTCTATCAAAGCACATAGTGTGTGTTATTCAAGCTGTGGCAAGAGATTGTCAGCAAATTTGTCTCAATTCCCAGAATTAGGACTGTTGTTTCCTGTACCTAGAGCTTCTACTGTAACTATTTGTCAATCCAATTTAGCTGCTAATTTATCACCTCTGCTATCATCCAAATGCCACTTAATCCTGCTGCCCTCAAAGCAGAAAAGCCAGAGAGAGCACAGGAATCTGTACTCAATAGGCCTTCCTGTCCATGGTAGGAGAACAGCTGCAACCTAGATCTGTGCTATGGAACAGCTACAGCCAGAGTTCAACCCACAAATCCAAGTGCCCCGTGCATACATAATACCTGATCTATATCAACTTAGTGAAAACTTAGTGCAGAACAACAAAAAATCAGAGCATTTTTGACAGACACCAGCTTCCACTGCAGGCTAAGTCTGAGCACCAGTTGCCTTTCTAAACATCGGAGGGGTCAGAGATGGAGTGTCTGAAACCCCTGAGTTCTGAAGGCTCAACTCCCAGGGATACAAAATGCACAGGATGTCTCAAAGCACCGTTTCATGGAACTACAGCTTCTTGTGCAATAGGATGCTGAACAGTTGAAAGTGTACTTAGGTTGTCTGCCCTGATCAATGGTCAGGGATAAGATGCACTAAGTTCCAGAGTCAAAGGCTTAGTTTTTATCAGAAGAGATTACAGTGATACCATTTACAGCCTTGAGTTCAGGAGTACACAGTCTCGTTTCTACTGTACCTCCCCCTTTACAGCTATTCCTTCATTACCTAGAAGGAATTAAAGTTATTCTCTATGCTCTCCACATGAGGACATTCTCTCGACTGGAAAGTGGCTGATCTTTGTACTTTTGAGTTCATAAATATGAAGAAAAATCAGTGTCATCTCCATTGCAAGAGTTCATTATGGACAACAACCTCTGATACTTGCATAATTTTGGAAGCAACAGTCTGCATGCTTGGGAAAATGTCTTCTGGAGTTATGTACTTTGTATCAGGTTTGCCTAAGATTCTGGTGAGATCATGACATCTTTTTTCTCAGCAATAGTAAGATAACACTGACTGTTTACAAGCAGGAAAAGTGGAGTACAGCCACCTACACAAATTAGTTACTTAACCACTGGTAACTCACTCTTTCCATTTGCTTACGCAGTGCAGATCTTGCCTGGTGTCGTCCTGCAGATGTGAGCCATTTTGCCATTTTCCCACTCCTTGGAAACTTTGTATTACATATTCCTCCTTGATGCAGCTGAAGGCTTATGTTCCACAGGGTTTAGGAACATCTAACTTTGAGCATCCAGAGAGAACTTAAAGCACAAAAGCTCAGCAGTGACTTCTGAGCAGAGCCACACAAAAAAAACGAAGCAAAATGCTCAGTAACCTGCATTAAGCCCAGGATACGCTTCAGTGAGGCTTTGCTTTTAGAGTACCTCTTCAGAGAGTCAGAGCCAAACAGTTCAAGCACCCTTTGATCTTTAGCTGACAAACACTCTGCTAGAGGGTGGGAAAGGACGAGGCCTCAGTAACTTACTTTCAGGAAGCAGAGTGCTGTGGTTTCTGAGCTTTGCTGATTAAACCTATTGAATTCAAGCTTTCAGTACATTTAAATAGAAAGGCCATTTTTTTAATAACGAATTTTACTGTGCTGGATATTACTGTCTCTCCATCAGGACGGTAACAACATCATGACCCTACTTAGTACTAAAAGTTATTTTCTCAGATAAATTGAAAAGCCAAGCTTTCATATAGTCTTTATATCAGATTTTCTCCTTGAAACTACCTACTCAGAAATATGCACAGCTGGCCCTTTAAAGTTTTTAAGAATTTAAAATATTGTCAGTATAGCAGGTTATTGTATTGGATAATACAGGTTCACTTCTTGCAAAACATTCATGCATCAATACTATATTAATAGGAAGTTTTCTCTAGTGATAGGGCATGGTATTAAGAGCAAGAACTAAAGCTTGACATGAAAATTCACATAGAACTCCTAAGAAAGTTAGAATTTTATCACTAGGCACCTTAGCCACACAGAGAAAAGGCAGCACTTACAGTTTCTAGATATTAATGTCCATTAATTCATATTATCACACCACTTCTACTATGAAGAGCAAAGAACAAACACATATCTGAACTTAACTCAGCCCAAGGTCCACATTTAACTGACAGCACACTACCAGAGATTTCCTAGGAGGCTCCTGAAAAACTCATTATCTTAAACCCTGCGCCTAATCACTTCACTTGCACATTGGATTTAGTAAAACCCATGTGAATAACAACAAGCAAACTCATGAGCAAGAAAACAAATACAGTACAATTTCATTACTTACACAGAAAATACGGCAGAGCACATCTAGGGATGAGAACTAGTGAGAAAAGGCACCTACCATTTTGAATATAGAGTAGGAAATCAACCTCTTCTCCTTAAGTTAAAAGGCACCTTAGTAGCACAGTATAAAACCAACACCACTTAGGTAACACTCAGGTTAAAAACTACAGCCAGTTTCTTGTCCCCAGTTTAAATAAATCAGCAAGCAGAAAAGCATGCTGGGAGGGGAGCTTTAAAGGGGAGGAACTTGCATGGGGGAATTGGACTGATTAAAAAAAAAATGCCAGTTCTCTCTGGCTTGATTTCAGGTTGATCTTTGTCTCCACCATCTTCTCTGTACACAAGCAAGAGCATGGAGAAGGCTCCATCTCTATAGCTGGAACAAGCAGTTGTACCAAGGCAATGGCAACCTGGTGTGCCATACCCTATGATATGGGCTTTTAAACCATTACAGAAGGCATTATAGACAGCTTCTATGTTCTTAGTTAGAGATTAAGCTAGATTCTATTGTACTGTGTTGCCAAGAAGCTTGTGCATATAAATGATCTAGCATATTGCAACTTTTCACTGCTTGTGATGCTGGGGAAACAAATATTCTTATATTTTTGGAACCTGGTTTAAACATTAGTCTGAATGGGAGCCTGGCACTGCTACTTTGTGCACTGTATCTTTAAATAGGTGTAACTAAAAAATTGATAAGAAAATGGCTTCAGCCTGGACTGTAGACAGGTTTCTACTTCCAGCCAGTCTATAGCAACAGGGAGTGTTCAGGTGGCTGCTCCCGTTCATGCTGTGATTTCCCTGTGTTCCCCCCCTGAGCCCAGACTTGCTTCTTTAATAACATGCAGGCAGTCATGCAGCTGTTGCCTTTGACAGCACACAGGGTGATAAGAAAGGTGCATTGGATCCAGGTATTGCAGCAAACTGAAGTTATTATCCCACTTGCAGTGCTTCTCTGCAGGAGCAGGAAGCCCAGTACTTGGGAAACACAGCCTCTGACTAGGAGGGACTTGCTTACCTTCCTTCAGTGCTGGAGGAGGGTGGAGGGGCTGGTACAGCTTGCTTCCTTTGCTGCTTTACAACTCCCAAGGGGTGTTCTAGAGTTGGTTCTTTCCCAGCTCCAGTGGTGCTTCCCCAGCTCCCGTGGCAGGACTAAGCCTCAAATCATCAGAGTGTGGCTTTAATAAACAGGCGACACTGCACCCAGGTAACCTTTGAACCTGCCTTGCAACAGGTTCAAAGGTAAAAAAAAAAATTATTCCTGATCAAATATAAAGGGCAATTTTGTCTGGTTAGAAATGTTAAACATACAAGTCTTGCACAACAGTGTTAGAAGAGAGGAGCAGCGCATTGTGAAAACTAACCCCAGCCCTGTGAAAGCTACAGCCCTGGGTTTTCCACAGGGCTCTCATTTACTCCGAGTGTGCAGGCGCAGTGTAAGTCTTGCTTCACTGAGAAAAGGTGCCTCTTAGATTGCACTTCGAGCAAGCAAACATATTCCAATATTTTTCACCAGATGCTTTTGAGGTTGCTAGAGTCCTGTCCTTAACATGTCCAGCCATCGAGGCACGGGTTTCCCTTGCAGCTCCAGGGGTCTGTGAAGTAGCCACTCCTTTGGGGTCAGGGCTCTCAGCACTGTTGGGATGTATGGGGAGCTGGTTATCTCGCCATGGTGCTCCTTCCCTTTTGACACTGTGCAAAGGTTAGTGCACTTGCTCAACTGCCAAGTAGGCCAAGCCTGTTTTGTGAGAGATTTCTTGTGTTGATTTAAACAACTGGGGTTTTGGTTTGGTTTTTTTTGCCTTCCTCTATCTCTGAAACGGGAATAAGAGAGTGCCTGTGCTTAATGCTGCTTGAGAAAGTTGTGAGGTGAGGCATGCAGGCTGGGCTAGCAGGTGGAACTTCCTGGCTTTGCCACCAAAGGCTGTGGATATGATCTTTGGAAGACATTTTCTGTGCATGATCCAAGAGATACGGCTAAATAGCAAAGTCCTTTCAGCACTCCCTTATTAGAGAGCATCCAAAGGAGGGTAACAAAGATGGTGACAGGCCTTGAGGGGAAGCCATATGAGGAGCTGCTGAGGGCACTTGGTTTGTTCAGCCTGGAGAAGAAGAGACTGAGGGGGAGAGCTTCCTCGTGACTGGGAGAGGAGAGGCAGGCAGCTCTTCTCTGTGGTGACCAGTGACAGGACCCAAGGGAATGGAAGCTGTGTCCAGAGACGTTTAGTTTGAATATTAGAAAAAGATTGTTCACCCAGAGGGTGTTTGGGCACTGGACAGGGTCCCCAGGGAAGTGGTCACAGCACCAGTCCTCACAGAGTTCAAAGAGTGTTTGGACAATGGTCTCAGGCACATGGTGTGACTTTTGGGAATGGTTCTGTGCAGGGTAAGGAGTTGGACTCGATGATCCCCATGGATCCCTTCTAACTCAGAATATTCTGTGATTCTGTGAATGGTCAAGGTAATAAAGTTTTTGTTGATCTAGGTCTGGTTTGTCTGGTGCTGGAATTTGACTCCTGTATGATATCTGAAGAGTAAACTAATACTAACACTTTTCACTTAAGACCTTAAGTATTCTTAATTGGTGTAAGGGAACCTGCCTGTATCAGTGGATATGAATAAAAGTGGAAGTACCTGTGCCAACACAGCATCCTGGACCTTCTGGTTGCAACCTTCTCTTAGGTTTTAGAAAATGCCAGTTTAAAGAGGATGAAAGAAAATGAATAGAAGGGTTTTCCAAACTTGGTGCAAGGAGGTTACACCACTGTTGAAGTCTCTTGGCTTCTGTCTGTGGTGCATCTTGCATGTAGGAAACAAAGCAGTTGATTCAAGGTTTTTACAAGGTATGCAACAGATACTAATAATTAGTAGTTGGGCAGGTTGGTTCAGCCTAAGTGGATATTGCATCATCATCTCAAAAGAGCTGGAGTGACTGACACCATCTGTGGTTTTGGCTCCTAGATGTGTTTTATAAACCAGTGGGGGTGGGGGAGGAAGGCGGGGAAGCATAGCAGAGTCACTTGAGAAGGGAACAAAACCAATTACCTGAGCTAGCTGTATGTATAAAGCTGTAACTGCTGTTCCTTCCCCACCCTTTCTCTCTGGTACATAAAGTACATGGCATTTTACCTCCTTTGAACAGCAAATTAATCCAAGTTGTGGTGTTTTGTCACCTTTCATCTATACAGTTTCTTCCTAATGAATTAAAACTATTGATTAGTTCAATGTTAAAAACTGTGAACTGAGCCACTTGGAACAGTGAGTGTGTCGTCCTTGAGTCTGGCAGGGGAGGCTCTTGGTCAGATGTCCTGCTGAACTGCTAATAGTGAGTAACCTTTTTTCAGATTGTTTTGAAAGCAGGTGTGAGAAAACACATTCACAAGTCCTGGAAAGCAATGAGCTGTGTTCTGTAGTGCAGGCTTGTCTCTGTACATCATCTGTGTTCCTTGTGGTTTGCAAATGAGTGATGCCATAGTTTGTGATCTCAGTGACCAAAGCACACAACCAATGACACGAAATAACCTAGATCAGCTGTGCAAACGTCACCTGTGTCCCAGTTCTAAAAATGAGGAGCTGAAGACAGACCCACAAACACCGGGGTTTTTTTCCATAAGATTGGAAAAAAAAATTCAGGTAATGAAAATAATAATTTTTACCTCTCAAGATTTAATTATTAAGAAAATGGATGGCAAGTGCCATGATGAATTCTCTGTAGGTTAGCAGGGGCTCCATGAGTTTTATCAGGCTAGTCATTTTTTGAAGTCTGAGCAGGTTATGGCTCAATATTTATTCAAACTATTACTTTTTGACAGAAGTGTCTGCATGCATGGGGTTTTCAAGATGGTGAGAATATGATTTTTCCTTTGCTATTTTTTACAGGTGACACAAATCTCAATAGTTTGCCTTCTTTGTTTAGATCCATTTTCTGTGCTGATCTAAAGTATCACTGTTCAGATTAACACATCTTTCAAATGTAATAATTTGCCCCTTGTGCAATTCACTTGACTCTTGACTAATGAAGAAAGGGACCAAAAGGGAGCAAAAGAATTAAAAAGAGTGTATCTTCCAGCCTTGTTCCAGCTCCATCACTGAATGCAGGATTCAGAGGTGTATTTTAGATACTTGCCAATGAACATACAACTGTAGGATATCCCTGAATGCTGCTTAAAACTTATTCTTACTGAGGTTGTGCAACCAGTCTGAGCTGGGGAAGAGTGGAGCTAAAGGTCATTACTACACAAAGCTGGAGTTTAATCACTTCTAGGTACCATATAAGAAGCCTTTTTTATTGGTCTTGTGAAATCTACTCAAATGCAATAGGCTGTTGAATGATAAACACGAAATAAACTCTAACCCTTCAGGCTAAATAGTTGCCCTGACATAGTAAAATTTGGTGCCAGGATATTATAAGTAATTTTTACTGTGTTAAAACATTTGTGTGAAAGGCATAGATGTGTCATTGAACTATTTTAACAATTAATGCGGCTGAACATGTATTTGCAGTTGCTCTGTAGTGCTCAAGAACAGCTGCACATTATTTTGTTGCAGATGTGGCTGCTGCATAAAATTGAAGAATTTGAGTGAATTTGCTGCTTCTGTGTTACCATTGACAATCTTGTATTCTCCTCTCTTCATGCAAAGTTGAGTGGTGTGTGTACCTGTAAGTGTCTATGGTTTTAAAACCAGACAAAACAGAATGTTGAGATAACTGTAGGTGTTAAATACATACAAGTATGAACTGGTACTCTCTACCTAGAAGGGAAAAAAAACATCTAATTTCTATCTTGACCTACTGACTCTAAGCATAACAACTGACAGATAATTCTACTGATTTGAATGGAAAATTTTTAATATGTTATAGAGTGTATTTACATTGGTCTATTTGGGATCAGAATTTGTCCTCAAAAGACTAATTCTTCTGAGCTCTGACACAAAAGAAATATTTGGCATTGATCTCTTCTGTTCAATCTGAGAAGATGCAAAGATGATCCAAAAACTGAAGCTACTGATTCATTTGCTCAGTAGTGTTCAAAGTCCAGTTCTCTTATTCCACTTACACATTTACTTGAACATTTTGCTGTACTTAGCCTCCCCTACTGCCAGGATAAAATGTGGGCAGCATAATCAAACATCAAAGTTTATGAACAGAAACTTTGACTATTGACTATTCAAACTAGAAGTAGGAAGATGGAGCAAATCTTTCCTAGTGACTTTAGACTTTGGATTTTCATACTAATAAAAGGAAAAAGCTGATGTTTAAAGTGAGCAATACCTGACGTGTAATATTTAGATGAGGAAAGTTTAAAGACCACTTGGACTGCTTCTAAGTGTTATCAGTGCTGTAATTTCATTCGGTGGTTAAATTCTTACTGAAACAACTGAATTCCAATTTTTGTTTTTAAGATAACAAGCTTTTGATGTTGCAGTGGCAAATACAATGGTTTGCTAAGATGTCTGTTACAGTCCTCTGTGTGTTGTGTCTTGGACCTCATCTGTCCACCTGTGCTTAACCGAAAGGATAAGCCTTGGAGTTTAGCTCTTTTTCTGATATTCAGAGGAGCCTTGAGCTCCATCTCTAATTTAGAAACTCTCTAATACAGGGACTCTTTTCTTCCTTTCAGGCAGAGATAATGCTGTTGATGTTGATTACCAATAATTATAAACCAATAGAAGTTCAGCCTTTAAAATATGGGAGATCTTTTACTTATAGATTGTTATAGAAACAATGCAGAATGCCTGTAATTTCTGAAATCTTTTCCCTTGATCTGTGCTTCAGCTCAAGCCTTGACTGAGTCAGCTTTGCCCCAGTTAAAGAGCAGGTTAAATATAAGAAGTTTAAGACATTGTGAGATGAGGTGTCCAAGCTTTCATGATTTTATTCCCTGGTTTTCATTAGATACATAGATTTAAAAGACCAATGAATTATGCTGTTGGATCAGTACTGGCATGGTCCTTAGTTTCCACATATGTATTTTCTTAGAAATCTGTGTAAACAGACCACTGGAGCTAAATTTTAGAAGGTTTTTGAGGTAACTGTCATGAAAGATCACAAAAAGAAACATTGCTTTGATCTGAGAATTTAGATTTTAATTAAGCCTCTCTCGTTGAAGTTGCGTATGTAATGATTAAAGCACTTGTATTTTGGTGCCTAAAAGTAGGTTTAGAAATGCAGAGAGGGTGTTTGAAGTAGTTTCAATAACACATGAGGGTTTTCAGGGTTGTACAGATAAAGAATTTTCAAATGCAATTTTGTGCCAAGTGAAGCTACTGACTCTGAAAAAGCCAATTGCTTGACTAAAAATGCATAGTTGTATATTGCAGTTCAGGGGAATACATTGAGGAAATAAATGTAGTGATATTCAAATTCAGGCAATGAGTACTTCCTGTGGCTAAACTGTAACCCCTGGGTCATGTTTAGTAAGGGTTTGGAGCAAGGTGAGTCCATGACTTTGCATACATGATTCAGTACAGTGTGATTCAGAATCAGTGTGTGATGTAAGGGGTTGTAAATGCTCCAATGCCCTTCTAAGGCATTTCCTCTGCAGTCACTGCCATAGATTAACAAAAGGGATGAATCTGATGCTTTTTAGTTGAGCTACAGAAGATATGATTATCAAAAGGTACTGCAGGAAGTCATGACAAATCATGGTGAGCACTTAAGTACAGACATTTTTGTTGAATTTACTTTGTGTTCAGTGTGACTTCTCATGTGTTTTAAAACTAGCATGTTTCCCAGATTTGTTTTGGACAGAAAGGATCTGCAATAAATATATAACAAGAACAGGGATTTCTCTTGGGTTAGGATGGCAGCAGAAGTGTGTGCTTTTCTGTCCAGGAAGAGAATTTCTACCTGTGCTGTATAATACAGAATGTTACTTCTGGTTTAGGTGGAGAGAGAGGAACACCACTACCACTGAGGCAATCTTGCACTTCACTGCTAGTGGTACTTGCCTCTTCCTCAATTACTCTTTTACTGTGTCACATCTACTCAGTAGTTTTCCTTCCAGCTGAACTGTGATAAACAATACATGAAAAGCTGTAAAATCTGACCTGCCCTGGGTTGCAATATATATTGAGTCCAAACTCAGGATGCCATTGAAACAGTTAAACCAAAATGCTCTGATTAATTAAGATTATTTAACTAATATCTGGTGACACATAAAGAAGTTAGAGCCAGCAGAATACAAAATGGAATCAGAGGAAAATACGGAGTCTGAGGTACGGCCGTGCTGCCACTTGGTGACAGCACATGTCATTGTGCCCTTCAGTGCCACTCCTGCCTGTCAGTGCTGCAGTTGCTCTTGCTCTGGTGAACCTTGCCAATGCTTTGGTTAATGTGCCAGGTACCTTTGAGCTTGTCTGGGCATCTCAAGCACCTCGGAATTCTTGCTACCCACATGGCAGCCAGAAGCTGGGCTCAGATCTCCAGACTGCTGTCAGCAGCTATTTCTGACCAGTCATCTTTAGGTAACTTTAGCCCAGCTTTTCTGTATGCTGATTGTGTTTGCAGTGCCAGGGAGTCTTCTGAAGCCTTCACCTGTCACGTTCAGCAGGAGAATGTTTCACTTTTGGACCAAGTGGCTCAAAGGCTGAGGTGGAGTATTTGTTTCTGTGGTTTGCTTGCTTCGCCCTCCAAGTCCTGGGATTCTGGGGTTTGGGTATTTGAGAGCAGTGCTTGGACCAATGTCTCCCCGATTTCAGTGGGAAGTGCTGGCATGGGAGAAGGCTTTGTCTAATTTTTGACTCAGACTTGCATCTGTCTTCTTTGGTAAAACCCAGTTTGACTGCTGCTTTCCTGTAGATGCTGTGTTCCGTTTCCAGGCTTTTCTGGAGGAGTGCTTTGGCGTAAGACTATTGCTCTGAGGAGCCAGGAGGATTTTGTCAGGGGCTCTGTACCCCTGACATTGTTTCTTCTGCCTCTGAGCTCAGAGGTTACTGCAGTGCATGTGTCTCACTTTCTCCCTCAGTAAAAATTTCTGTAACCCTTGTGATGCCCCCGTGCTCCTGACAGTAGTTGCTAAAATGACATGAGGCTTTGGCCAACAAGCTGGGAAATTGGGCACAGGGAGGAGATCGAAAATTGCTGCCTCTCTGTAAGTCTTTTGTGTAAGTTAACATAGTGTTAACACAGTTTTCCTGTGGCTTCTCAGCCGCTTGTGGTGAGAACTTCCTTTGATACAGAATGCTTTGTGCCTGTGCCAGATCTGGGAGCATATTCCTTCTGCGGTGAAATTGGGACTTTCTGTTAGGAAATGGGATGGAAGGGAGCTTGTTTGGTAATTACAACAGAAGACAGAAGGGTAAGCACTTAACAGCAAACCCAGGCAAGTAGTGCTCTTCAGCTGTACTGAACTCTTGAGTCAGCTTTTTTTGCAGTCAGCTCTATCATTTTCTCATATGAGTGTCTGATTTCTGTTCAGGCTGTTTCCCCCAAAATACTTTCTTGAAGACCTCAAAGCTGTATAGGAAAGAGTTTTATTTGGTCTTTAGCAGTTTCAGAAAGCTGAACCCTATTTTGCTTTGAGGATCTTTCAAACTTTAGAAAGAAAGAGAACAGTTTTAGCTGAACAGAATTGCATTATTTTTTTCTGAATTTCTGAAGCACAACACCTTCACTTAATTTCCAGCTGGGCTTGGGTGTTTTGCAATATGATTTGCTGCAGTTGATACCAGCCTTGAGGAATACTTTCAGTAGTTAGAAACAGACTTCATTTTTAGCCCTGTCTTGTACATCCTGGGGTGGCACTTCAGGCACTGGCTCATGCTGCCTTGAGTACCTTTCAAGCCTGAGGCAGCACTGCCAGGATTAATCTCTGTACCATGGGATGTTACTGTACTTGAGGCTGCTTGGAGCTCCTGAGTGTTTCCTCTTCTTTGGCACAGAGCCTGCTCCTTTCTCAACCTTTCAAACACAACACCCACCATGGTATAGTTTGCCCCAAAACTGTGCTTTGAGCTTCTCTGGCAATCTGCCCATAGCTTTAGATGAATTTGGTATGACTGCAGTCACAGCATTTTGACTCACTCTGTAGCAATCCAAAGAAGGTGCTTCCTGGTGGAGGTATGCAGTGCAAATGCTAGAAAATATTCCTGCAATACCACATCTCTGTTTATGACTGCTAACATTCAACTTCAAATCTTCCTTGAGGAAATGATGGCATTTAAGCTGGGCTCATGTCTATAGCACATAAGGAAATCTGTTTCTGTGAGCAGGAGCATGCAATAAATGCTGTAAATACTATAAATGTCAAATCAGCATCATCAGTGAGAAATGGATAATTTAATACATGAGCTTTAGGCAGCTGATTCTGAACAGCAGAGGAATGCTTGAAGAGTGTTAATCTGTTCAGTCACTTTGTAAATACTAAAAACTGCTTGAATATAGTAAACAGTGCCTGCTCCATATGCTGCACATACACTCCACAAAAAAGACTTGTTCCGTGGTAACACCCTCTGTTGTCCTCTTCTGGCTGCCGACATCCCGAGCTTACTCATGTTTCAGCCCATGCTGTGGAGTGCAGATCATTGCAAGACTTCCTCCTGAGGTGCTGTCACGTGCCACACTTCAGTTTATACACCCACATGTTGTTGTAAAACCTTTGGTGTAAGTAATATCATTAATTATTCTATATTAGAGTAATACATCCCGAACCCATCTTGTTGACCAACTGTAAGGAAAGGGTCCCATATTCCCACAGAGCAGGAGCTACTATAGAAGGTGCTTGACTTCAGCCTCCCAGCACAGCTGGAGGACAACCCCAGGCTCCGGAGATTCTGACAAGTGCTGGAAATGATGAGTCTTTCTTTCTTTTCCTTTACTTCTCTTCTATTTCATTCAAAAGTGGTGCACGCTGGTGTTTTTAAATTTTTTAAGTTTTTGCAAGAAGACACATTAGGAAACACTTCTGTAACACCCAGATGGATTTCATCTCATTTGCATTCTCATCTCCAAATTTTGCAATCTGTGTTTGTTTTAAAAAAAATGTAAAAAAAAAAAAAAAAGGAAAAAAAAAAAAAAAAAAAACCACGTCTAAGGAGTTATATCCAGGCAGTAGAATTGATGGCTTCACTTAGCTCTGTGTAGTCACTGGGGTACTTAATATTCTGTAGTACTACTTCATTATTTGAAAAAAATAGCATCCATGCTGTTGCTGCGATCCTCCTTTTTATCTTGTGGGTTGAAGTGCTATTTGCTTTCTTCCAGTCTTGCAGTAATTCCACATGCTCTTCAAAAATACATACCAGTATACATTGATTCATTATCTCACATATTTCCATGTATGAAATAGTTGTCATAGAAGTTAAGAATTTAGAATTTTTATTTCTCCTATCTCCATCCCCTTTCTGTTTCTCATCTCCACCCCAAAAGTACAAATGCACCAAGCAAGTGATCACACAGTAGCTGTTAGTCAAGACTGGTAAATGGAACTAGATATTCTAGAGAGGATACTCCTCACAAATAAAACCATAAAAATCTCCTAGCATCTTTTAATGAGCTTACTATGAAAGATCAAAACATGCATTATGACACGTGAGAGAGCAGAACAGATCAACAATATCACTGAAGTCTTAACTCTGTGGCAACAGGGAGTTGTTAACTTCAGCTAAGCACCTTTGCCCAAGAAATGGATAAAGCAAGCAACTTTTTAAAAATTCTTTTTCTTTAGATTATTTTTGTCTTAAGTCACGTACCTCTTTCAGTGGAATATCAGTTGTTGTTTCTGTAATCTCCTTAGCACTGTTGTTAGCTTCCTGCTTTTTGCTATTTGATCTGCTTACTCAACCATCTTTTATACTACAGCTACACCCTCACGTAATAATAACTTGTTTTTATGCAGTGCATTCACCTCAGTGATTTACCCAGCCTACTCATAACCTTACAAACCTGAAAACACTGTTTTAATGGGAAGCTGTCTACCCTCCAGTTGTGTAATCTGTTAGTGGTATTTTTTTCTGTGATTTCAAGATCACTTCCAGTGTGGCTTCAAGGATCCATAGCAAATGGTATAGATTTACTATAGATCAATATGGTAAAAAATTTCAGTCTGAAATTGATTTTTCCCATTAAATTGAAATTATTCACAAAAAGACTTTCTCAAAGAATCCCCTTTGACTGTAGAATTTCCATATGCTTGTCAGACATCGAAACTTTTCTAATGGAGGCTCAGTGCCCCGACTTAACAGTTTAAAATTGAAGTAAATTACCTTTTCACCCAGAGCCCTTGTGATTGTTGTTCCTTGTGATCTTAAGACAATGCATTTAAGTGACTGCCAGTTACATGGACTTTTACCAGAGTTTGGGGGAAGTCCCTCTCGGTTCTTCCCCAGTTTGCCTGGCCAGAAGCTTGAGCAGTTGCCTATCGCTGCAGAGATTGTTATTTTCTTTAAAAAGTCTCTCAGAGAGGTCTTGCTGTCGTGTTTAATACCCTTTCAATGGCGCCTGGCTAGAGATTGTCCAAGAGCAGCTAATGCAGCTGTTCCTGCTCCTGTCTGCCTTGCTGGGCTCCTCTCAGGTGGCAGGGAGTGAGTGATTAGCAGTTCTCTGTGCTGCCCCAGGGCTGGTGCAAAGGGCACAATGAGCTTCTGTGGAAGAGTGGTTAGCTTTCATCTTGCAACATTTTTGTTTGCTCAATTACTTTTTTTCATTCCTTACTGACCGTTTCCCAAGTCAAATGATTTTTTTTTTTTTTTTAAATCAGACACTTGAGAACAAATCTTGTCATCCCCTGGATATAAATCTTGATACAGACATACATCATAGGAAAAAAATTGATTTTTGCTGATTGCCTAATAGTTACTTAGGTAACACATGATCCTGTTTAGTTAATTCTGTCCGCTGATTTGGATCACTGGCATCACTCTCCTGCAAGCTCCTCAGTTTCAGTATGGTCCCTTTCAGTGTGAATGTCAGGCCAAAAACATAGACATTTTTTGTTTGATCTAGGTATTCCAGTATTATAAAAATCAGCCATGTTTTGATGGAGGAAGTTAGACAAATATATGTTAGCTAAAGATTTGGGAAAACCACATAACTGTAGCTTTTTCTGGAGCTTAACAGGTGCTGTGTGAAAATCCTTCTGAAGCTGTCATGGTAAGGAATGCGTTACATAGTACTGTGAAATATGCAAACAACTGAAATCTGTGGGAGACCAATAAGTCCAAACTGACCTACAAGAAAAAAACAAGTCAGTGGGAATTCGGATTATTGAAGATGATAAAACAATTCAGATTTGCACTGCAGAATAACTTTTGCCTTTTTATTTTCTGGCACAAAATAAAAGGCCATCTTCTTGTGACCATCTTTAGAGCACTTTTTTTTTGGTCTTCTGACTGAAATATCCTTATTTTGGCATGGTCAGACAATAAAGCTGGACAATGTCCTTCTCTGACACTTCTGTCAAAACTGTGTCCCCTCTGCAATGAGTAGCACAAGTACTTTATAAACATTCTCTGACAGGACCTCTGCTGCATTAGCTGGAAGCTCACCTGAGGTGCGTATTTGGGTTTTAACAGTAAATAAATGCTTCCTAGTTCATTATGGCTAATATACAAGTGTAAACACTTGGTCAAAGGCAGACCGTTTTTAAGGTTATATGTGGGTCCCAAAGACAATAGTGGTTCCAAATCTGTGTGGGCTCTGTCCTTGCTGTTAGCTGTTTAGAGGATGATTTATGTTTCTTACTAGCTCTTGCAAAAAGCCTGCAAAGCTTTACAAACCGGAAATGTTCCTCTTGTGCTAGAAAGCAGCTGTTAGTGAACACTGAAAATTGCTATTGTGACTAATACTGCAACCATCCTCTTTGCAATTTCTTTTATGGACTTCACTGTGTTACACTCTTCTTTTCATAGTGCGAGTGAGAACACTCAGCAAGGATTACTGTGTGCCTAGCACTGGCACAGAGATAAATGTAGAGTAACCAGTATCTTAAAAACACAATTCATCCACAAAGGGCAAAACTTTGCATCTAAATACATGCCTGATCCTGATTCCTGCTGGAATATCTCTAACTCAGATGTCTGTATTCAGGACCATTTCATAGCAATCTGCATCTGAGCAGTCTGTAGCCATCTGCTGTGTGCATCGTGCATGAGCACAGTTTTTGGAAGCTGGCCTCACTGAAGGTTTGCCTCTTAGGTAGTTTCCAAACTCATTGTTTTGTCATTTTAAAAATGCATATATATTATCTTTTGTCGTGTTACTTAGATATATAATTCTGTATTGCAGGAGTAGACAGCCCAAGCAAAGGCCGCTGAGTCTAGCTGGGGAAGTGATGCACAAATAAATGATCATTTGGCAGACTTCTTGCTGGCATTGTACTTAGCCCCAGAACTGTGCTGATAGCATGAGCTGCTTTCCCTTGGCTTGCTGCATCCCCACTCTGCAGGAGGAGGACTTTGCTCTGCTTACTATAGATTCAGCATTTCTCTCTTACCTGGGAGGAAGGCACAGGTAAAGTGTTTATGTGTGACACTAGGAATAAAATAAATTCTGAACTAAGTCACTCCCACACATAACATTATGACCTTTATGGGTCTCATCCAACTTGAGATATTGCAAAATTCTATGACTACCCATTTCAGAACTTCAGCGGGGCAGTGCAAATCAGAACAGTAACTTTCTCTTCTTCCTGAACTGCAGAAAAAAATGACACAAGTCAGAAAATATATGTAAAAGATCAGAAAGAAGGTAGAAAACCATCTCCTCCAGCTGTGTAGAGCCAAGTCAGAGTGAATCAATCAATGGAATAGGAGAAGGCAGAAACTTCATTTTATTAATTGCCACAATGGTGGGGGTTTGTGGCTGGAAACGTGATTGATGCCAGGGTTGGGCCTGTGAACAGTGTTTGAGGTGTGCCTTGCATGCCAGGCTGCTGATTTTCAGTGAAGTAGGAGTGGAGTCTGTCCCAGTCCTCCTGGGCTTTTCTGGGACACCCTTCTGCTGCCACCCATGATTCACCTGTTTGTGCAGAGCTCAAACCATCCCTGCTTATCAGCCCTAGTTAATGCCCACTGTAATGAGGTGGTCTCCCCACCACCCACATTCTCCAGACACTGAAGTCACAGAAATAAAGCCTGTATGTGTGTCTTCTCATGGGGAAGGCTCTGGAGGAAACAGTAATTCCTGAACTCACGCATGCTAGACTTTGATAAATATTGTCACTATTTCTGGGTGTGAAAAATGGGATATTTGCCCTGACCAGGGTGGGAGGAGGAAGAACTTTGTTCTTACTGTTGTTGCTTTTACCCATCAGGAAAAGCTGACAAATTCCAAAATATTGATCAAACTTTTGAATTGTAGCACAGGATTTCCAGAAAAAAAAAAAAAAAAAAAAAAAAAAAAAAAAAAAAAGGTAATATTGTTTTGGAAAGTGAGTTTCCCTCCACAAAAGGAGAGGAAAAAGGAGAGGATGAATGAAGCTGTTTCTGGTTGTCTTTAGTTGTCACGGATGTCTTGTTTACAGATGTTTCTGTGTTGCTTCAGGTTGCTGTCCATCATCACTCAAGGAAATGCTTTTCATAGGGATTTTAATCGCTTGATAGTTTTGGTTTGATATTCTGGAAATTCTTTTTCTGTACAGCAAAGACAAGCCTGTGGCTGACAATCCTCTTGCATAAAAAGCAGCTGTTTCTTGCATTACCTCCAGGCACTTTATTTCAGGACTATTAATGGGTAAAACATTGGTGGCAATTTCCAGCTGCCACAAAGTGCTTAATTTTCCATCACCACAAGATATTTAACTGATCATCAGCCAACTGATATTCAACAAGCAATACATGTTTATCTGCTGAATTACAGCCCATTGGGCTGTGCAAGGACATGTCTGTGGTTAAACTCTGTACGTAAGTGTTCACTATGTGGTGATAAATAATTAATGTAATATTACTACTGATCAATAGTTCTGTTTGTTCTTTGACAATTGGAAGGGAAGTGGTTGTATGTGGCTCTTCACTTCTTCTTCGGCCTTGCAGTCATTCAGGTGTCAGTCAACTCTGCTAGAAGTTAAACAGCTCCACTAAAAGGGAAACTTGTTTTTGCTGTCTCACTGTTTAAGGTCAGCAGCAATGCAGTAAATTTAACTTAACTTTTTTATTGTGTACTTGTTGGTCAGTAAGACAAAATCAACAAATATACCAATGCATACTGTTCTCACAATCCAGCAGTGAGACCTTATTTTCTAGCCTTTTCCAGGGAATTCACTGGATTAAATATTGAAGTTACTAACTGGATGCCAGAGAAGGGGCATAGTTTCTGCACTGATAACAGCAGTGTTCTCCTGGTGCACCAGCATGGGTTCCTGGTCACCCTCAGGTCTCCTGGGGAATCTACTAGGTATTTATATTTTTTGGACAAGAGCTAGGAAAGACTTGAAGGAACCTTTCACAGCTCCTTTTCTGTGAGAAAGAGGCTTGATATTGTGTTCCCTGCTTACAAGCACTTGCCAAATATGATACTGTAGTTAAGCTTCCTTCTTTTCCCAGTCTGTGATTTCCTCAGATTTGTATACTTAAGTAAGTTTGTCTCCAATCAAAATGTATCTGAGGCACCTTTGTGTGATTTTCAGTCCTCAGAGACTAAGAAATCCCAAATTCCATATAAGAGTGATGTTCTTAGGTATGTTTTTTATTCCTTCCTACTTGAAGAAGATACTAGCTATTCTAGATATGGATTGGCAGTTAATTATTGTGGACTAAAATCACAGCTGCATTTGGGACAAAGCTGGAATATATTTATTGGAAACAAAATGTTCTTTTAGCTGAAAATTATTTGTCAAATACCAAAGCCAGGCTTGAGACTGCTGCATTTTTGCTGCATTTTGGTTTAGGTTTGTTGTTTAAGGTTTGTTACTTAAGGTGTGTTCTTATGTGGCCTATCTGCATGATGCTCTCCTGCTGTATGCCATACCCGTAAAGGAAATTTTAAACCATGGGGCTATGTCTGAAAAAAAAAAAGTTAAATAGGGAAAGACATCTGAGTGAAAAGCACTTACTGTGAATCTGAAACTGCAATGAAATCCCTTTGTACTGTAAGCATTCAATTAGGTGATTTTCATGGCTGTATACTCTTGGAATTAACCAGAAGGATGCTTCGCATCACAGCTTGGAGCTGGAGGGGTGGTTGCAGGACTTTTGAACATATACCAGCTATATGTATATTTTGAGGTGGTAGCTAAATGTTCTGTCACCAATGAGGTTAAGATCAATACCTCTAAATCAGATCCAGGCAGTTCTGACAAAACAGCCTGGTTACCTTAAACACTTCTCAGAATAAGCTTTTGTTTTGCTTTTTAACTCCAGGACATTATGAGATTGCTGGGTTAGGGAGAGATGCTGCTGCTTGAGGACAGACAGGCAGCAAAAGCTGAGTAAAGTACAATGAGTTTATAATCTGACCAGCTGTGGTAGCAGCATGGATTGCTGGCCTGGTGCCAGTCCTGTGTGGCTCAGGCAGTTCATCAGCCAATATTCCAGCTCTCCTCTGCCTGGCATTCTAGGAAAATGATTGTTGAATGCCTGTTGTCCTTTCCTCCACTAATAAGCATAGGAAATTCAACAGGGATCTGTCTGTCCACCCTGGGACTTTTCCATTGAATTACAAACCTTGCCAGAAGGCTCTCAGCAGGTCTGCAGTAGTTGGTGAAGACTGCCCTGATGTAGTCCAAAACTGGGAATAATAGTGAGAATATCATGCCTTATCCAAGCTCATTATCCCAGTTGCTCTGGAGGAAGAAAACACATTTAGAAAGGCTGCTGAGCATATGGGAGAGATGTGGCACCAGAACAGGAGCTGTACATCCTAAGCAGCCTGCTTTTGGTGCTATTAATGGGTGTGAGGAGGGAACTTGTTTCCCCAGCTGACAAATAAAGTTGTGAAATGGTTGAAAATCTGTCCTAGGTGGAAAAACTGAAAAAAAATCAGTTCAGTCTGGTGAAGGACCAATGATACAGTAACTTCAAAATATTTGTTTGGCTTTTTTTCCCCTCTGCTTTTCTTTACATATTGGAAAATAGTTACTTGCAGGATTGAGGGTTCAGGTTTATTTGCATCACACACCCCAAATCTTGGATTGGCAATACAATAGTTGTGCTCCTTTTGTTGCTAGAGGTATAAACCACTGGTGATGCTTATAGGTGCACCCTACCCATCCCCAGTGGGATCAACAATAAAGAAGTATCTGTTATGTCTGTGAAATTCCTGAGTGCTGTGGTTCCTTTAGAGACAGGCTGTGTACCCAGGCAGAAGCTGAAGCTGCACTGTTGGCCTTCACACAAGTGAAGAGCCCAGGTCTGCCTGGCTGTGAGGGGGTGAGGGCCCAGGTACAGTGGAAGGTAAGGACTGCCACCCACTGAGGCACAGTGGCATGCCTAGCACAAGTGTGGGGAAAAAAATGTTGATGTAAGCTTCCTCCTAGTTTACTAACCTTTGAGTTTTATTTTATGCTAGCTATGGATACTTGTGATTTGTTACTGTGTGTCACCATGTACATAATAAATTGCATATCAAAACCCTTGAATTTATTGTATTGATTTTCTGTGTATATGGATTTTCTCTTTCCAATACAGATAAAATAAATGCAAAATTTGCAAGTTTTCTCAATTCACAACTCATTCTCAGAAGTATCAGATCAATCTACCTATTTTTCCTTGATTAATATTCTGTTGTTCCAGTAACAGTCCCTTCTACTGGAATGAGTGCCAATTTGATATGACCCCCTGCTCATGACAATCCCATGGCATGCTGGTTTTTCTCAGTTTGTAAAGGGAAGATTAAATCTTCCAGATGAATCAGTCACTGGTTTTAGAGTACTTTGAAGTATTCACTGTAAGGTGCTAGCATGGAACTGTTGGGCACTGAGACAGTGAGAAGTGCTCAGAATGTTCTTATCAGTGCTGATTAATCACCATGTAAATTTATAAAGCTGGGCAAACATTTCATGGTGATAAGACGTCTGTTTTAGCATTAGACCTTTGCTTTAGCATTAGGCCTCAGCTTTAGTGCTCTCCAAGCTGTAGGATCTATGTACCCCACTTCCTGTCATATCTTACTGCAGCATTTGTACTCTGCAGAATGTGCTTATGGAAAAGCAGAATGAAATTTAAACCTGCAAGATCTTCTCAAAACACATTTCAGGGCCATGTGACTGACAAGTCTGTGCTACCTATTGCAGATTGTCTTTTTATGATAAAGTTAATTTAGTCTACCTCCTCAATGCCTGTGTCTGAGGTGTGTTGATGCGCTTGCTCGCAGAAGAAAAATGCTGGTGTTATTTTTCTGTTAGGAGCAGGTGAGTGTAAGCAGAAGAGCAATGGGGTGGGATCCCTTCCAATGCTTTGTGTCACAGTGTGTAAATTCTCAGAGAGAGATAGTCTGTGGGAGGAGGGTGATAATGTGGATGAGACCACGTGCAGAGAAAATTTAGCAGGAGAGGAGGCACAGGCTGCCAAGAAGCAATCTGGGAAGGCTGGAGACTGGTTGCACCCCAGAGCAGCAGTTGGCATTGCAGGTGGGCTTCATACCATGGAATCTCACAATATTTCTCTTAGAATCTTATACCTAATAGGTTCTAATATACCTATTAGGTTTTAATACCTTTTAGAACCAGAGCATATCTAAGATAATTGTTTTTAAAGAGGCATGTTACAGGTTTTCCCTGTAACAACTAAGTGAAGAAAAATGTATTGGAAAGCAGGGCTGGTCTCTGCTTCTCAGTCTGCGATGGCTTCAGATAGAGCTCAGGACACTTTTCTCAGCCTTGTGTGAGTGAATGCCAGGCTGCAAGAATTACTATTCATTTCTCTGAAGCCACTGAACTTGACCTTTGTAGGGCTGCAGTGATATGCTACATGAAAGGACCATGGGGTCCAATCAATCAATAGCTGTTTTTTCCTCTGCACCTGTGAGCTGCCCTTTTGATGGGAATGACTTGAAAATACTTGATCTTCAGTACAGAGTGAGAGGTTCACTCCTAATACAGACCATGTACATCTGTGATGTGTTTTGTATGTAGTGAGTCATGATACAATTCTGAGGTAGGGTTTTACCTTGTCCCTGACTTGGACATTTAAACAAAATGTCATGGATTTACAGAATAAAGAGATGAAGTTGATATTTAAATGAGGATTAAGACTGGGGAGTTTCTGTACATGGCATCTGGATCTGGGACATTGCCTGTGTTTATATTGTGTAATATATTGCCAATTCTGGCAGCACATGCAATGTTTACCTCAGTGTGCTAGAGAGTTGAGATCCCCCTACAGAAAGGCTTTCAGCCCTGATGTGCTTCACTCCTTGCAGGGCTGCCCTAGCAGGGGTTGCACAAGGTGGGCATATCAGGTCAGACCCAGCCTGGCATCTCTGCAGCAGGATCATGTGCAAGTCCCCCACTAAACACCTACTGAGGCTTCATTCTAAAGTTTGCATTTGAAAAGGTGAGATTCCAGCACAGGATATGAGGCATTAATGATGGACCATAATTAATTCTGACTTGACAGTCTCGGTACCTGCTCCTTCTTCTTCACTATTGGACATGGAGTGGCAGGACAGGAATCCCAGTGCCAACAGCACTGCTTGTTTGTCCAGATTGATTGTCCACAATGCAAGGTACCCGCTTGCATTGTGGCACACTTGTGTGTTAGATTTGACTCATTCTTTCATTGGCAGTTTTTGTTGGACCTCTTCTGAATTGTTATTTGCATCTGCAGTGACTGTAAAATAAAGGCCACCCAGGTTAATGCTGTTTACCATTCTCAAGTGAGACGTGAACCTCTGTTTAATGAACAAAACATTGTGTAAAGTGTGTCACTGTACTGGCAACATTGTGCTGCAACCTGTGTTGTTATCATCTTGATGCCTGTGTGTGTTCATTTCTCTCCTACTTCTTGTCATGACCTCTGTGACCTTGTGCTTCTGCATTGCAGTGCCAAACTGTGGGAAGGAAAGCATGCAAAAATTCATGTCTCATTAGAGTTCATCCAAATGGAAGGAAGAACTGGGACAAAACCCAACTGGAAACTTTGTGGAGACAAATGTTGGGTTCTAAACAGATTATCTGCATCCTCTCTAGATAGCCTTCCTGTCCCTGTGTGTCCATGGCCAGACTTCTGTTTGGCCTTCAGATGCAGAGATCAAGGCAAGCATCTTCATGCCCTGACAGCAGGAAAAGATCCATCATTTTAGTCTACCTGAAATGAGGAAGTCTATCAAACCTCATCTTGTGCTAAAATCTTTAGCAATCATTGCATTTTCTGATACAGGCAACATAAATAGTGTTTAGTAGAACAAGTAGTGATGAGCCATATGCAGGTTAGGAAAAAATAAGATGGATATTTTTTATGCAAACTATTTAGGATGGATAAGTTTTGCTTTCATAAGGAGCAGTACTTCTGGAGCTGAAATCTGTTCATGTGTTGCTTCTCCGGCAGATAGACCTTTCCACAGTCACCTCTGGCAGCTGTTTTTCAGTTGTGTTTGGATTGTTTGTTTTTGGCAATAAACCATATCTGGACTGTAGGGAGATAGAGATCCAGAGCGGAGCAGGCAGGAGGGCTGTCTGAGCCCCACTCAGTACGGCAACACGGACTGGAGATTTGTGAGCCACGGGCTCCATCCCACGGATGCCCACAGGTGCACTTCACAGCTGCTGAAATCCTGCAAGGCTGGTTCCAAAGCCACACTTCTTGCATAACCAGGAAGAAATTAATCAACCTGCCAAGGAAACTGAATTCAAGGCTTTCTGCACAAAATAGCCGCGATAGGAGTGCAGTGAATGTTGTAAAAGCAAAGCAAAAGAAACAGGCTTTGGAGAAGGACAAGAATTTGAAGAGGTAAAGCC
Source organism: Promerops cafer (assembly GCA_013398275.1). NCBI lineage: Eukaryota > Metazoa > Chordata > Aves > Passeriformes > Nectariniidae > Promerops > Promerops cafer. The sequence goes on along the minus strand of VZSE01015367.1, from coordinate 444,365 downwards.
ACTTGGCAGGTGCTGAAACGCGGGGTGTCAGTGGGAGGAGAGCAGAGGAAGGGGAGGTAATGCAGCAAACGCGGGGCGGTTGTCTCGGCTCAGACTGTCCCGCGGAGCCGCAGGCACGGCGGAGCTCGGCGCTGCTCCGGAGCCGGCGGCGCCGCAGCCCCGCGGGCAGCGCTGTCCCGGCAGCGCCCTCTGCTGTGCGCGGCGGGGAGCGGCGCCCGCTCTCCGCACCCTCGGCAGCTCGGCGGCACCCGCAGACTGAGATTGCACCTGGAGCAGCGACAGGAGCCCCTGGAAATGGACCGAAATGTGTTTGTTTTAGCGCTGGGGTGTAATGGATGCGTGTTCTAGCTCTGCATTATCTTCATCACAATGAGCTTTTACCAAGATCAGGGAGCTGAAAATCCTTCACAGAATTATTTAGGAGGCTCCCTCTCTACAAACAATAGCAAAAATTCTGTAATGCACTTATGCTTCAGTATGTGCAAGACACAGGTACACCCACCGTGTTCATTAATTGGAAGTGTGACAACTGTAGTCATTCTTCCCTCTTTCACATTTAGGATCCTGGAAGTTTCATGGAAAAGTTCTAAGAATGTTTCTGACACTTTCAAGAGTTTTTTTCAATATTGTTCTAGTAACTAATGGAAGTAGGGAACCTACTGTTATGCTTGTTTGGGAATTGTTTCATGTCCTGATATTTCCTGCTTTTTATAAATCATGATTTTCCTTTCCAGTGCTTTTGTCTTGCTGCTATTACTCAGGTACAGACCTAACACCTGGACCCTGCTGTGTCTGCCACTGGCTATGTCTTCGAGGAAGTGTAAACCTCATTAGCTTGTTTTCCAACCTCAGGTGTGCTCAGTATGCACCCACACCATGTAACCATCCAGCACGGAGCCTGTCCACTCAGCAAGACATCCTACTCCTACAGTGTGCTCTACTTAAACCAACCGATCAATACTGACAACACTGAGAATCAGGAAAGAAGTGCCAGGTAATTAACTCTGAGCACCATCTAATTACTGCTATATGAAAAGCACCCTTTCCTCCCATCCTTGACATGTTATGTTGGTTATTGTTTTGTTGGAAGACTTCACAGAACAAACTGGGACTTTGTAAGACCAGGCCTGGAGGGGAGTTTGGTTCCACACTGAGACTGGCAGAGAAGGGGGACCCTGAAGGTAAATTTGGCATTGAAAAATGCTGAGTTTGCACATCTCTATATTCTCATTAGAAACAAGTCCTATTGCCATCATAGCTTTTTAAAAGCAGGCACTGGCAGAATACATAACCCAAGGGTTTTCACTAGTTCAAAATGCCAGCAGAGACTTGGGAGAAGCAAATATGCTTTGGGATTTTCCAGTATTTGCGGCACAAAGCTCATGGAATGTTTTATTTATCTGGTAAAATGGTGCACAAGGATTTTTATTTGCTTTCCTTTTTCCTCTGTAAAAGAATCATCTTTAGTACAGAAGTCCAGGTCCAAACAGGATCGAGGAAAGTTACGAAGTCCAGCTGGACTGCATTTTATAATAAAACAGCACAAAATCCAATCACGAAAAGTAGGTGGAAGATGATATCTGCAAGAGAAACACAGACTATATGTGAGTACTTCCCTGTCGGCTCCCTTTCACCTTCTCTTCCCACTCCTTTCAGTAAAACTGCATGTCTTAATGTGGCTCTGTCAACATACCAAATGTTAACAAATAGACTTTGAAAGGTGTGTTTCAAAGCCTTTCCAATCAGAAATGCTTTCAGACACCCCTGTTAACCAGTAAAACATGATTGTTCCTTTTTGGGAAGAGGGTGTGACTATTAGAGAAAGCATTGTTCAGTATTGGAAGTTATTGCTATGATTTTATTGTCCAGTGTGAGAGATGTACCAAAAGAAGGAAAACAAAGTGTATAACACTGGGAAATAAAATCTGATTTTGAAATGCTCACTCTTCTGTCAAATTTAGTGATATTTCAATTTTTTTCTTTGAGCTATGGATTTTATGTTGACAAAGACACTCAAAATCCATATTTGGGATTGCTACTTTCATTGTCATACTTTGCTGTTTACCTGAGAGTGTGTAAAATCTGGATAAAGCTTTGCCTGTATAAAAGAGGAAGCAAAAGATTACATCAGGATGATGTTTAAAATAGGGCAAAGTGCACCAGTGTGCTTTGTAAAAGCAGAACAGAAAACATTTGACATGTTTTGAAATTCTGAATCTTTCTTCCTCTTGGATTTACTGTTTGAAGTTATAAAAGTTCTTTTACCTTCTAACAGCGATGAGGGTTTACTGGTGCAACATAGTGGATTGTAATAATTCTCCTCTGTGTGTATTTGTAATTTTAAACTGGCTTTCAGATTGGTGCAGATACACGTGATAAACTAGTATAAAGGGCTCTAGTGAAAACATTGTTTGTTCCAAGGACTTATTTCAAAAAAAGAACCAGCTCAGAGAGAAATCCCTGGTGCCTGCAGGAGGCAGCAGTTGGAGGAAACAGTTGTTCTGCAGTGGGGAAGTGCTGTCAGTGTGTCAGGAGGGATAGGTACAAAGCCTCCCCGCAACACATGAGGGTGTTGTGGATATGCTGAGGTATGGACCCACAGTGTAAAGAAAAACTTCCTGACCTCTCTCCCACTCCCGTGCAACCTGTCAGAGCGTGTCTGAGCTGCTGCTGAGGTCACAGGCAGGTGAGCAGAGCTTTCACTGCCTCCTCGGTGTGTCACTGGTTTGGCCATTTATCATAAATGCCAAAGGGCAAGCGAAGAAAATTTCACTGAGCTCTTCTGCCAGAGTTGGAGGGGACCAACTTCTGTCCTAGACTCCTGCTGCCCTGCAGGAAAGGGGTCTGGCAGAGGGCTTTGGCTCCCTCTGCTTGCTCCTGTGCTGCCAGCTTCATTGCTTCCCAAAGGGAGAAGCACCCCATGAACCCAGTCACTTACTGCGCACGGTGATCTCCGCCACCAAAACACCTCCGGTTTGCTCCGCGCGCTGCTTGCGTTTGTCACATGTCTCAAGAGAGCAGAGAGAAGGCCATGTATACCAAAAGAATTAAAAATTATAAAAAAAATCCAGGCACAATTCTCATGTTTCCAACCAAGGAAATTGCTGCGTATTTTCTAGGGACTTTTTTTTTTTTCTGCCTGTAATTATTGGGGGTTTTAGTGCAGGAGAGATTTAAGGAGAGCCTTTACAGGCTTCATTCTCTGAAGATTTTGGTGGGCTGCCTTTCCCACCCTTCCTTAAACAAAACTCCTGTCAAGAAGGGGGAAATTGAGCTCCATCAGTTTAAGCCCTGACCCTGTGAAGGCTTCTGTGGTTGTTTATTGCTGATGATAATTGTTGCCCATTGGGTAGAAACAGGAAGCACCAAATCCTTTCCATATAGATCAGCTCATGTCCAGCACTAATGATGCCTGTCACGGCTGACAAGCTCTGCATTTGGAGGCAGTGTTCTGCAGATTAAAGGTCCTTGTGCATCTCCTGACCTTTGCAGATCCCCAGCTGTGAGCATTTTTATTACAAGCTCAGCATGTGGTAATTCTGGTTATGAGTTGCTTGTAAGCATAGACCACCAGCTTGGTTCAACCTTAATTGCAGGAGACCACCAGCTGCATTTTTGAGTGGGAAGTGGACTCGAGGGATGTCGTCTGATCAAGCAATTATTCTGCACTGGAGGGTGAGGTGGGAATTCCACACAGTGCCTGAAAGGATGATGTAGGTGTTTGACAGTACTGCCAGAGGGGCACATATGAAGTAATGGGTTTGTGTTTTCTTTTAACTCTGATCTGTGGCTGGATAAAAAGTTGAAGAAATCTTGAAAAACAGACAACAAAATCTAAGAGTTTTTTCTGTTGCCTTTGAAACTTAGAATTTCTAACAATGCGTTTTTGTAAAACATGCAAATTTTGCACAAGTCAGTTCCCCCTGCTTAGCGCTGAGGCTGTGAAATACAAAATGTTGCCTTAATTTGCTTCTGGACTGAGAAAGGGGTTAGAAAGAAAAACTGGGCCCACCAGGAGTGATGATTTCTCTTCTCCAGCAAGAAACATTTGTTGTTGAAATGGCAGCATGTTGGCCAAGGAGTATTTTGGGCTTTCATTCAGGTTAAATAAAATTCAATTTCATTGCAAGAGAGAAAGAATGGCAAAGCTCTGACTTGGTGAAGGGTGGAGAGAAGTCTTTCAAGAGAAAGACATTTTATGGGCACCTGCCCATGTTAAATTTTGTGCCTGTATAGCACCCTCACCATACTCCCATCTAAGGATACAGGAATCCACTCTTCTACCTCAGTTCCTGCTCCAGAGACAATTTATGTGCTTTATGCAGAGTAGGATGTCTGCAAGAGCAATAACTTACTGCAGCATGGCAGGGAGGACTTTCCTTGGGAAGGGGGACTGGGAGCTTTGAGACAGGTTCTCCCACTGACCCCAGAGTGCTCTCAGCACTGAGATACTTGGTAAAATGGAAAAAGCTCAACTTTCTCCTTTTTTCCAGGCTTGTGTTTGACTGTAGCTGTTTGTCAGACAGGACTGTAGTCTGGGATATCGACAGGAGCTGAGTTTTTCAATGGCTACCTTATTTCTCAATACGTTTAAACAAGTTTCCCAATGTTGCCTGTGGCATGACAGGGGTCGAGGTGCACAGCTGGGCCACTCAGGTTCACACAGTGCCGTGCCTCCATCTGCTGAGAGCCCTGGCGCTGGCTCGACACCTGGCACAGCCTGGGGAAGGGCTGGCCATCCTCTGCCTGAGCGTGGCACTGTGTGTTTCTGCAGCAGGGAGGCCTTACCACGGGGCAGGAGAACTTCTCGCTGTCGCAGACGTGCGTCTCGCAGTGCAGCCAGACCTTGGACAGCTTGGGGATGTTGCGGAAGCGGAAGGCGTTGAACTGGAACGTGGCCCGGTTTGTTTTCCCGTTCTCGTGCACAAGGATGGAGTAGTCCGTGGCACACCTGTGTTTTGTGTGGAGAAGCAGTGTCAGAGCCCCCATGGCTTCACTGAAACATCTCCTGAGGTGACAGTCTGATGAAAGCATTTGCCCTGCTGTGGGCCAGCTTTTCCTTTGCTCCCTTATACCCCACAACCAGCTTTCCAGTCATCCTCAAGGCTGGGCTGAGTAGGGGTGCTCCCCTGGGTTCCACCAGCACCTACCCCTTGGTGATCAAAGGCCAGTGGATCTGGTAGAAGTACTCTGAGGAGGGAGTCGCCCAGCAGTTGTTGAGAACAACTTTAAACCTGGGGAGATACAAACCCCAGATTAGCAAGGAATGTCCCAATTGCCATTTATTACTCATTCCTCCTTCCCTTGCCTACCTGTCACTTAAGCCCTTGGCTTCCACTCCAGCAAATATGTCAGAACCAATTTCTGATGTTTCAACGACAAAGGGAGCTTCTTTTATACTTGAGAACTTGGCATTCTTTGAAAGACAAAGACAAAGGCATCATACATTACTCGTAACATGCAAAGCAAGCCATGATTCAACTTCAGACACCACTGGAGAGATTGACCCCAGTCTGGGTTCTTATAACCTGCAACCTCCAAACTCTACACCAGTAGTAGAACTATTGCAAACCCAAGATGATGTTTAAAAATATTTTTGTTAATATTTGGTGTATAATGATGATCAGTGACAGAATGATGCTGTTTGGGTTGTAGCATGTATTATACTGCAGCATAGGTGGGAAGCAAACTTGCTGCTGCTGCTGCTTCTGGTGGTGGGGAAAGCTGGTGGGAGTGAGAGAGTGGAGATGAGTGTATAGAATGGGAATGGAGTTGGGACATGGCCACGTGTTGGAGAAAAGGAATGATGACAAGAAGAAATCACTAGAAAAAATCCAGCCTACTGAACATGTAGCACTGTGGTGCTCAGGTGAAAAGTTCTTGTTACAAATACACTGAAATGCCTACCTTGAATCCCAGTGCTTCTTGTTGGGTAAGATGGTAACAAAGCTAGCACCCGAATTGTACAAAGAATATCAGGTTTAGTCCTAGCATTGGTTTACCTAGTGGTAAATACTCCTTTTACCTGGCCTATAATTACAACACAGTATGTTCCTAATTGTGCTTTTTCTAGCTGTGCTAAAGTAGAGAGGCTGTTTTGGTGCTTTTGACTGTGTCTTTTGTGGAGAAAAGATTCCAGAATTAGGTGCTGGCTGCTCCAGCAATGCTGTGGAGCTACGGAGAGGAGAGGGATGCTTCAAAAGATCTGCCTGATATCAAGGGACAATATTTTGTTGGCAACAAAATTCCAGCATGATCTAAAGATCTGTGGGTTACATGAAATACCTGTCAGGTGAGAGGACCAGGGAGAAAGCTGCAAGAGAAATGCAAGGAGCTTTGCTGTGTCTATAGAGGCCATGCAAGGCCAGGACTACGTGCAGATTCATGCTGCTCTTACAGTGGGACTACAAACAAGTTTTGATTTTTCTTATAAAACCTGTTAGCAGGTTAGAAATGTACCTCTCAGCAGAAAAATTGGCCTGATTTTGAGGGATTAAAAGAACAGTTGGCATGTGTCTGCTCTGTTCACTTTAAGTATATCCCTGTTAATCAGCAGAAAGAAGAACCCCTGCCAATCCCACTGCAATTATCTGTTCCAGGCTAGTAATGTGCTCCATGACACATAAAAGTCAGGAGCAGCAGCCCTGTTTTTTCCAGGTCTTTGGCTGAAGCCTTTGTAAGGTAAAGGTGAAGGTGTGAGTGGCAAAGAGCACTTACAGAGTAGAAGTTGAGGGAGAGTTGGCTTTCAAATGAGCCGGAGCTCCCATTCTTCACATGGACAGTGGCCACCCTGGGGACAGGACAAAATCCTGCATGAGTGAGGCATGGTGATGAGGACAGGGTGAGACACACTCCCAGAAGAGGATGTACCTTTGGTCAAAGGCAGCCTGGTTCACCAGGTAGTTGGCATTGTATGTGCAGGTGAATGAGTAATTCACAGGCTGGCTCTTCACAATCACTGAGGAGTCGTTGGAGACGATGGAGTTATAGAAGTGATACACGGGATTCTTGAACTGTGGATGATGAGACAGAAAAATGTGGGCAGTACTGAGTCTTAGAGGCATCAGGAATGTACTTAGAAACATGAAGACTCTGGTGTCAAAACGTCCTCCCCAAGGAAACACGGTTTGGTAGCTCTTTATATGCTGTGCTGCCTATTCATATGCCTTACTAAACATAAATTCTGTGTAATACAGGTGCAGGCAGACTAAGATCACTAAGCCCATGAGTATTGTGCCTGGAACTGCAAGGCACAGCCATGTGATTCTTCCTTCTCCTTGGTACTGCAGTTTGCCTCCCTCTTCCACCGCTACCCTAAAGCTTACTTCAAGCTGAAGAGGACAGGACTCTCTCAAGTGAGCCCAGCCATTTCCCGAGTCAGAAATGCTGACCTTCATAGTCTTACCTCTGACTGTGTCCCACAGTATGATTTGTTTTTAGGTGACAGGTCTGGGATTGTGAATTGGTAATATCCTGAATCGTGGATCCCATTGTAGCAAATGCCTCCAAGTGCCAGCTGATTAACCTCCCATCCATAAGGACACTCTGGAATTCTGGTAATGATGGTTTTAGGATAGCAGTATACCAGAATTACATCTGGAAGGAAAATGATACACCGGGAGTTATTCAGTGGTAATTTTCTTTCAAGGAGGTAGGTCTGCCCGCTTACTTTCCATTGGGCTTAACCTTCTGTGAACAGGGGTGTGTGCTGGAAGGTCCCCTAATGAGAGAAGCTTTTGCTACACAAAACAGACCTTTACATTGTTAAATTCTGTCCTCTTTGGAAGAGTTTAGCCTTTACGTTCTAATCAATGCAGAACTTTGTGTAAATTTTTTATCTTTCTGGAATAGTTGATTGAAAAGCAGAGACACTGCTGAGAAATCTGAAGTAAAAAAGGACTGCACTGAAAATGTCTCATTAACTTATGCTGCAAAGCTGCAGTAACACTACTGACTCTGTAAAAATAGTATAGGTGAGGTTGTTTGGTAGGCTTTGTAGATCTGCAGTTTTGTACTGGTGTATAGATCTTGGCCACACTAAATATTGTGCCTTTTCTCTTCTTGGACTGGCACTGTAGTGCCAGCACAAACTGAATTTTTCCAGTTGTCAAGTCAAAAGCCAAGATCTAAAAATGAACTGAAGAACCTAGGTCTGCTAACAACAATAGGAAATGACCCAAACTCTCAGCACTGTTAACAGCAGTGCTGTATGTTTCCAAACATGGTGATTGCTAATACACACAATGAATGCTAAACATCATAACAGACAGGTTGATTGCTTCATGATAGCAGAATTGGATATTTTTCACAGGCAGACTTAATTTGAATGTCTGATGGAAATTTTAAGGGCAAATATTGACTAAACATTAGTGACCTGAAAATTGAGACAGACTTCCAATTACTACAGTGAGAAAAAAAGGCACCTTCCCTAGAATTATTCAGTTATTTCTTTTAAAGCCCTTGCCACTCTCATTTTTTATGCTAAAAGCCTCATTTTGCAGCCTTTCCATGGCTGCTAGGGAATAATCTGGGAAAGTCAAATAGAGACCTTAACAACTAGTCTTTTTCTGATTAACAAACCTTCAGCCCATGCAAGCTGATTCTGCTTGTGTTAATGCTCAGATTTCTAACTGGAAACTTTAGAGCTATGAAAATTCCTGCAGTTAAGAGAACTGCTTGTGCAAATAAAGGTACTGAAATAAATGGCTAGAGGGCCAAATACTTTAGGTATACCATTAAATGACTGACACTAATCTGACAGCAGTCACGCATTAAAAAGCAAACAATAAATTGAGGCATATTCCAACACGTTTCTAGAGCACATTTTGTAATTGTAGTGAAATCTATATTACAGGTCTGTCTGGCAGCAGATCACTTCAGTTTCTAGGCAGTAATCAGTGTGTAATTAGAGCCTTACCTTCAGTGATTTTTGTATTTTTCTTGCTTTGATATAACCATGTGGTTCAGGAGTTCAGACCAGCACATTCAGTCACCACTGGCTATCTGACTGTAATCCACAGGTTAAAGCCCAGTTTGGGCAGCAAAGATCTGCTGCATCCAGCCTGTACTATTACAGAAATTTCTAATTGTTTTGTTCCCTTTGCTATTTTATGCTTTTGTGATTAACTTTCTTGCACTATGGTTATTGCACAGAGTTAACTACATGCCTAATTCTTTGTGGGGTTAGGACTTGAATGGTACATTCTTTACTGTGCTAGCTCAAAGCAGATCAATAAAAGAAATGTAAGGATTAGCTCTACAGAATCCACAGTTTAACTTTCTGAAGGAAAATATTTTGATTTTGAATGAAAAAACCCTTTGGCAGCTTAATTACAATAGAAGATCTTAGGAGACTTAAGTTATTTTACCTGCTTTATTTGGGCTGCAAGGCCCCGCAAGAGCTCGAGCCAAGATGACCAGCAGATAAATAGCAAGAGTCACCATTTCTTGCAATGATCTGAGGACACAGGAAAGAAAAGCTGAAAATGTCTTTAAAAGTGGAAATAAAAACAATGCATTGTCTGCAGTCCTGAACTTGTAGTAGCTACTGTTAAAATGTCCTTTTTGCAGAGAGAAAAAAATAACATTACGGATATTCTGTCACCCAATGTAATTGCAACTACAGGGTAAATCCTTCAAAGACCATTGCTATAACTGGGTCACTACTGTGACAATTTTACTATTTCAGTTTAGTGGTGGCCTTTAATTATTCTAGTTTGATTTCTTGCAAAGAGTCTAAACCTCAATTTTTAATATAACCAAATGAAACTGAAACAGTGGGATTTGAAAAAAAGAGGGAATAGAAATTACTGGAAGAAATATGACACAAGAACATATATAATGTGCTTAAAATTTAGTGCTGAAACTATTCTCTGTGGTGATGGCTATTCTGATGTATATAATCTTAACTTCATGTAGCTCAGTTTTGGTGAATTATGCATTTTCTCCTTTGCTTCTAAATGCTGAGTTTCTAGGAAAACATCCATAGAAGTTATTTACATTTACATTTCAGGCCTCAAACCTGAAAGCTGTTTCTCACAGGGGAAAAACATATAAACCTGGGGGATTAGGACTGCAGTTCTCATATTTTCCCTTTGTAGACACTCTTCAGTATCAGCCCTCATACACACTTCATTAAGCAGACTGAGTCAGAAGTAAGAAATATAATTTATGGGAAAAAAAGTTCAGTAGTTCTAACAAAACCAATCAATTTCAACATTTTCACTCAGTCTCTATTTAAAAAAAAGAAATTATAACAGGGTCTTGAAGTACATATAGTGACAATTCCTTCTAATTATAATCCCATGCATTCTACAAGAAATAAAGGGTTATACGTACGAGACAGGAAGGAGCTAATTATTTCAGATTTTCATTCCAGTCTTACTCCAAAAGCAGCGCTGTCAGCTCTTTCCAAGATGTCCTCTTTCAAATGAGCCCAGCTGGTGTTATCTTCGCTTTATATAAGCAATCTTGTAAAAGGAGCCCATCTCTGGTTAAATCTCAACCTGCCAGTATTGTCCAGTGTGAGAAGAAAAAAAAAGAAGAGTTATAGAAAAGCAGTTCTCTTCCCCTAGATGGGTCTGTATTGCTGCTATTTGATTTTTACAAATCTTTCTACAGTGGATTTTTACAGATCGTGCAGACAATTGAACAGAAACCTGCTGAAGGTACAAAATCTTTTGGTTTGTGAGTTTATTAGGAAAATGTAGAATTTCTGGAGAGGTGAAGCTACAACTGCCTGCTAGAATTTGGTGAAAATGTATTTATAGGAATTAGCTTCTTGTCTTAAATGGCTTATTGAGAATGTCAAGCTTTTGTGCCATACAAGTGGACAAAAGTAATGGCAACAGATCATATACTACCTTTGGAGTTGAGTTTTTAATTTATTTTTTTCTAAAAGCTCACAGGCAGGTAATCTGAGTTTAGGTAGGCTTTTCCATAAGACTAAGCATTATACTACATAATAATAGTACATGATACTAAATGCATGTAAGACTGTGTAATATACATTGAATACTAAACTATAGATTGTGTAAAATTTACCATTGCACAGAAAACTGAAACAAATATACTCTTTGTATGACCATGGGTCATGAAGTTGCCTATGAAAGAGTTGGCTAGCTGGAAGGATTTTCTGGTGACCTATTACATCCTGTTTGTGTCAGCTTGTAGTGAAAGGCCCGGAGAAGGTAGTGGGTACACTACTGCTATTTTATACAGAACAGGGGCTTTAAACAGTCTTGCCGTGTAAACTGGCCCAGCCTCAGCTTTGGGCACTGCCCACCTCCCCAGCTCTGTGTGCTCTTGAACCACTCATGCTCTGATACCTGTCACAGAGGCTCTCACTGACCCTGCCTGTGGGACCCAGCCCTGTGGGGCTCCTCACAGATGGGCTGGTATCTCCTCTTGTGCAGAGCCTCATTCTGCCCCATCCACGGCAGGACTTTGGTGTGGACCTGCCTTCTCTCAAGCAGTTTTTGGCATACAGGGTGGCACAGTAATAAAGCTGTACCAGTTGTCAGTAGTCTGGAGTTTTTGAAGGAGAGAGTGGAATGGAAGAGCACAGTGGCCCTGACCTAAACCTGAAATGCTCAACACGGAGTTTTTAGCTGTTCTGTGAGTGAGATTTATAGGAGCACTTTGAGGACAGCATTCACTACAAGAAGTGCCTCAAGCCAGAAGACCTGAGCAAAACAGGGCCATGAGTGCACCTGCATTGTGAGGGCTGCTCAGCAATGGTCACGTGCAGGTGAATCTGCAGTGACATGAAGAATTAAGTAATCAGGGTGACTTCTGGCAAACTGATCCAAAGCCCTAAATCAAGGTTGAAAAGCCTATACATGTCAGTGCTTAATTTCAAATACAAAGTCTGAACCAAGATTGAAGGTTTGTAAGGAGTTGCTCTCACTGTTCTTGTGAGCCTGCAAGCCATCACATTCTGATTTAAATGAGATTACTTAAAGATAGACGCATGGATAAAATCCTCTGGCCAGGGTTTGTTGTTATTTTAATTGAATTAAAGAATAATCCACTGAACAAGAACTAAAGCTCATCAATTATTTGGTGTGATCTCTCTAACTAGAGATTATCCTCATCAGAAATCCTAAATCAAGGAAGATTTAACTCTAGGTATCTGTTCTATAGCCTCACCCCAAATCCTTCAGGGATTAGGCCTAAATTTGATTTCCTAAGCTAAATCTAAATATACACTGTGTCAGTATGCACTCGTTTTTTGTCTTTCTGTGTGTGAGTGTGTATTTGGTCTGGAAGAAGAAACCAGGGATCCTGGTGAGACTTTATGATCAACCCTGTTGTCAAGAATATATAGCCCAGGAACAAGGGGAGGCTTGCAGGAGAAAGCTTGTGACTTTGGGCATGAGAAAGGACTCATGGCCGTGTACAAGCTAATTCTTCAAACTCAAAGGATCAGATTCAGTCCTGGAGTTGGCCTTGGCATATCAGGCCTGCCCACACAGGGCTGATTTGGAGCGTAAGATATTTGGCAAACCTGACTAGGCATAGTGTAAATGCCTTGCTAAAAATTATGTAAGTGGTCCACCTCACCATAACATTAACAAAGCTCTTGAAACACAGATTAGCTTTTTACTGATGATTTTTAGCAAATACTCTAATTAAATTATCATTGGTACAATACCACAGGTTTCAGTGGAATTACTCCAAAATGGATCTAATCCCATAATTTGTCAGAGAAAATAAATCTCTCACTATCTTCTCACAGAAGACTTATCTCCATGTACATAATACTCCTTTTAGGGAAAAGGTAGAAAACAGAATGAAAACCATGAAACAAATTTGGCAGTGGTGCCAGCTGGTGTATAGTAGTTTGCATTTGCATGAGAAACAAGCAGAAAATGTACCTAAGCCAACCAGCATTTGATACCTGCACTGATCAAAGGTGAAGGCTTGGGGAAGGGTTAGGTTTCTCTCAGTAAGTGCACACACAGAAAAAGGAAAGCCATTAACTTGCAAAGCAGACCATTGAGGATTGTTGCAGTTCCTTGAGTCTTTCCAAGATCATTGAATAATCTCAGCAACCTAAGTATTTGTAAAGGTTTCAACCAAGAGCAAATGAAGGCCTTATTGTTGATTTCACCTACAAGGGCAGCTTGTGTCTGCAGCCTTGTTCCTCACATTGTCATGGAAAGCTGTGTGAGTATCGACTGTCTGGCTCTGACATGAAGCAAATGAGGTTCTGCTGTTTGAACCTGCAAGGGATATTGCAACATCCAATTTTCATTGGTTTTGGACAAAACAATAAACCTGAAGAGTCCCTTAGCTATATGGAAGGACTTAGGAGACAGGCAGCTGATTCCAGGGGAAGGCAGATCAGCTGACACTCATCTAGAGGCTGCAATGTATAAATTATGGTGTTTCCACACTCCAAAACCTGGCATACTCAGTTTTGTCTGAGATAAGGGTTGTATTTGTCCCACAGGCATAGAGACGTTCATGCTGGGTCTGGAAGCATAGCAACTGTATTTATATTTGGCCTGATCTGAGTGAGTGGATCCTCTTGGAAGTGCAGCACTGTGTTGGTACAATCAAATTTTCCTAAAGCCTGATTGAGCTGTGCTGTGTAGACTAATTCCCTCAAGTCATAAATACCTTACGGATTTAGGATTGTTTTGCCTTTTACAGTGTAAATACCTTTCCAGTAGTTTATTACTCATGGCACGTGGTTGGTCACTCACTGCAGCACATGACTGAGTCACCGTCCCTGGAGGTACATGCAGATGTGGCACTAAAGGACATGGTTAGTGGTGGACTTGGCAGTTAGGACAGTTGGACATAAAGATTCTATGGTTCTATTCTACGAATGTTTTAGCCTTGTGAGTAGATTATAGAGCAATGCATGTATGTACAGAGAGTCTGGGACCCACAGATCTGCCCCCCAAGTCCCCAAGTGGCTGATATTCTTCAGTAACTGCACAAGACCCGTAAGAAGAAGGGGAAATCAGAGTAAATTGTCATTGTGGAAGAGTCACATAAAAACCAGAGATGGATGTTCAGGCCACCGGAAAAGACAGTCTTCTGCTCTTGACTTCCTTGTGCATTAGCTCTGTCTGTGTAACTACGCAACACTGAATCATAATTTCTCAGCAATCACCTGCAGCCATGGGCTTGGTGAGACAGTGCTGCTGCTGGTACATGCACTCCTGGGGTGTGAGAGAGGACAGTCTCTCAGCTGAAGAAGCATTCCCTTGACAATTCTGCTGTTCAAGACAGATATTTACAACAGCATATCTTGCTGAACACAAAATTGTGGCTGAAGTAAATAATCATATTTCATGTTCATTGGAATGCCTGATCATATCTAATGTTCTTTGGATACTTCTCCAGCAAAGTCCTGCCTGTTTTGCAGTTTGCTACTGCTGGAACAGAACATCAGTTTCGAGCTGTGTTTCCTTGAAACCTTTGTGTGGGTAAGTACTTTATTTCTTGTAATTTTTTAGGGGATGTCTTTGAGCTAGCTAGTTATGAAGGATAAGAATTTGGAGCTTGATTTAATAAAGACAGGGTGTTTGATTTAATGAATGTATGAGACATGTAAAACAGGTCATGCGAGACCAGAACTGATGACTTACACCAGTCGGGAGACCTCACTCGCCTTTGGACTGCCTCTAGTTGGAGATGCCTAAACTTGCCATGTACTTAATTAATTTGTCTAAACGAGTCATGTACTCCATTAAGAGGTGCTGTAAGGTGGCCAAGATGCCTGCACAGATATCTGTAAGGTGCCCAAGATATCCTGTGACACTTGGGCACTTTTGGTGTGGGAACTGGAAGCCAGGCAGGATAGTCAAGGACATCTTAAATGACATGGATCTTAAATGGATGTCTGTGTGTGGGCATCTGAGTGGAGACCAGCCAGACACGCTGCTCTGGTTGGCTTGACATTCATTTTTGCTTGCCTTGGGAGCCTGAGCCACCCTGCACACTCAGCAGCACACATGCCTGAGCCTGCTCCAGCACCCTCCAATTACTCACTGAGTGCCCAAGGACAGCTTCCAGGCAGAAGCTGGAGCACTTCTGGGGAAAGATAGCTTTGATCTCAACAAGCAAGAATTGCATCTAGGTCTCCTGTAATCCTGGGCGAGGGCTCTGACCACCACTCTGCTCCAGCTGTTCTTTGCAGAGGGTGTGGCTGTGGCTGCTGGGCTCCACTGTGTCCAGAGTGGCTGTCCCATCTGGTATGTGTCAGAGCAGAACTGCAGGAATTTTCTGTTGAGAACACAGGGATTAAGTATTTTGTAATGGCCAGTTATTGCTGTGGAATAGCATTCTGTAATCACCTGAATGTGGCCTAAAAGGCTTCCAAGGTACATAAGTGCTTTTTTGGATCTCAGTCATGCCATCCTGTATAACATCTTGTAAACCTTTTAGTTCGTGTTATCTCAACAACAGGTCTTGATCTCTTGGCAGTGTGGATGAGGATCTCACCTCAGTGTGGGGGAGGATTTTAAGAAGAAGGTGAGAAAAAAGGAAGAATGGACTCTTTGTGTCATTCATTAGTTCAATCTTCTCAGTTTGGCAGCTGGCTCTGACACAGTGACCATTCTCTTCTTGCTCCAGTAATGGTTTCTTTTCTGGGCATTATCCCACTGGTGCTGGGAAGATTGTTGAAATATGATGTTTCTCAGTTTGGGTTGGGGTATGTCACCACAGCTTTAAAAGAGTCTGCAGCAGATGTCTGATCTTCTGCCTGACTCCTGGCCATGTGTGCTGGCCATAAATAATGCTGCTCACTCAGCCTGCATGCTTTGCTACCGAAAACCTGACAAAAACAGGACTGCAGTGCAGTGATACATAAAAAGTATACTAAAGGCAAATTTATCCTCTGGGGTCCCTCAGTGGCAATTGCATTGACCGCTGAGAAACTGATCCTAAATGTATGCTGCTCATTTTAAAAATATGGTTAAGGAAGAAAAAAACAAAGCAAAGACGAATGAAGGGGCAAACTGATAAAGAAATTTCAGAAGCAGGAGGAATGCTGAATTACAGTAAAGGCCTTGATTGCCACATAGCTTGCCTCATACTCCCAAGCCCAGAAACCTTTCTTTAGACTTGCAATCTGTATTTCCCTGGGAGCCTGGAGTGCTCCTGCTCCCTCTCTAACACCTCTACCCTTACCTGAGCTACAGAGCCCTTCTCCAGCTTCCTTATTTCCCTATGGTCTGATCCAGCTGAACTTGCTTTGTGGGATCCAGATGGGAATGCACACATGAAGGATTGGTAAAAATCATGTTCTCGAAATGCTCACCATAATTCCTATCCTTTGAAGAGTTAATATCCATTTGTTTCCCCTATGAAATAAACTTTCAGTATCTGTAGTGCTGCAGTCTCAAATCAAACACAAACCTTTGCACTTCTATCAGTGGCAGCTGCTGATTAAAATCACAGTTTTGGTTTCCCAAGCTACATAATCCTGCTAGTTCATTCTTAGACCTACTTTTCTTAGCACACTGTGTCCATTATACCAGTGTTGTCCTCATTTTTGAAAGTTTGTGATTTTTTGGCAGTCTGATAGCATCATCCTTGGAGACAGTCTCTTTTGCTGTGAAAGGGATCTGTTTGTTGTAGAGAGTTATGTGGCTCTGAGAGCTACATGTATCAAACTTAGCTGCATTAATTAGCTGGTGCTGTGCTTGTAAACTGATCATAATAATGCTTATCACAGTCTTAGTACCATTATCTCTGTTTTGCAGATAAGGGAACGGAGCCACTGAATGGCAAAGCCCAGTGTAGGGCTCTCGAGCTGCCCATCCTGCTCTTACTTCTCCTTTGGCACTGAAAGAGCAAGCAGCTTGGAGCAGAAAGTGTCCAAGTGGACTCTGGATGGGTTTGTCTGTGAATGAGAAAAGCTTTCTGGGAACTGTGGAACGATTGCTTGGAGTGCCAGGCCATGTGTTCTGGAACAGAGGACACATCTCAGACACTCTTTTGCCACCTAAGGTAGTAAACTCCCCCTTGCTTGTCAGTTTACCATTCCCACTGGCCTTTATGGCTTTTTGACAATGATTTGGTGACTCTCAATTGATTACCAGTAGAGTGTCTCAGTGGATTTCCCTCTTCTGATGCCATAAACAAAGCTTCTCTTCTCACTTTGCCAAGACACATTCTTTAGCATTCAGCCTCCAAAAAGGTCACTTTCTGAGACTTCCCACAGAAAACAGACCAATTTTCAGATCAGTTAAAGGGTATTGTTTTCTTCAAATTGCACCAACACGCTACTGATGAGATCCACTGAGATGATTCTTTCCATTAACCATGTTTCATAGTAGCAGAGAAATGTAACAGCTTCATGCAGTGGAATGGAGCAGAGCAATTGCTCTAAAGGTTTCAGGCACTCAGTTGGGTTTTCATTTCCTTGTTGCATTATGACTCAACCAATACCAAATAAAATCCAGATCTTACTTTTTTAATTGGCGGGAGTTAGTATTTCTTGTAGAATTCACTTAAACACCAAATGCAAGAGGTGGCTGTGGTACTGCCCATGTACAGCTCTTCAGATATTTTCATGGGCTCCCTCTGATAGTCAGGTTTGAGAAAGCTGACACCTTTGTGTTTTCTTCTGCTGAGCTGTAGCTTGTGTTGTATTGATCACTCCAAATCAATTCAACCATCCTGGGCAAAAGTACCATTTGCTAGCTTTTAAAATTACAGTTTCTCTCTTCTGATGTAGCTTACAGTAATGTAATTGGAGGAAACACTCAGTCTGCAGCAAACCATCATTTTGATCTAAGATGGCTGAACGGAGCATTGTGGTCATCTGAAAAATGTTTGCAATTATGATACCAATGGTATTCATGTAGTATTTCCTACAAGCTACTCCAGAAAGTATGACACTGTAGTTCCCCTTTATGAAAATCCCTCAGGAATACAATAATCTGATTACCTTCTAAGGACTCATAGAGTTGTTCTCCTCAGTAACCCACTACAGCTCCAAGTACTCAATCCTCCAGGACAGACTGTGCTCAAGACGCCAGATTGATTATGCTGTTAATGACGCAGGAAGCTCTGCTGTTGTTTGTTTATTCTGAGATTAGCTAAAATTAGAAGTTGACCTTATGTTCCTGAATTAAAGGCAAAAAATCAAGTTACTGATTCTGATGATTTCTTTTCTGGAGATATGATCTTGAAAGCCAAAGCTCCTTGAGCTGTTAGTCAGTTCTTAAGTGATTTTGAAATGAAAGGTGTCTGGCCCACTTGACATATAGGAGCAATAAACCCTGAGCAATCTCCAAGGTAATGCCTTTACATGCTATACTGGGCATCTACAGATATGTACGATTTTAAAAGATCAAGAAGATGTCAAATTCTTGTTTTAAATTCTTGAAAACAGGTGGATAAATTCAGTAAATAGACAGACCTTGATCTATTGACTGCTTGGATATACCAAAAGCACATGAAGTTGAAGAGTTACTCTTTGCATCTCTGGATGGTCTTGATATCTTAAAAAAAAAAAAAGGAAAAAAAAAAGAATAAAAAGAACATGGAATACTGAATCTTTTACAGCAATAGGTTGGGAAGATACATTATTGATGTTTCAGAAGGTCTGTAAGGCTTAAAGTGCTGAACTTGAAACTCTGGGAAAGGGTCTGTATTCACAGGCTTTTTCTTAATATCAGTTTTGGTTTTTCTCAGTGGGCTTCAAAACAAAGTGTACCCAAATCAATAGTCAGTTCTGAAAATGTAAGCTGATTTGAGAGTATTCTGATACATCTTCCTGGAAACCCTTTGGGGAAAAAAAATGTAGCTGGAACGCCCACAGTCTACATCTAATTCTGGGGGTGGGTATGGTTCTATTTTGGAATAGGTGAAATCAGTGGATATGAATGTAGAGAAGATATGGCAACAATGGTATTTTCTCTGTTTGCAATACCATTCATTTCAGGTTCTCTGAGACCTTTATAAAGATTTTAGTCCAGACACCAACTGGCCAGGAGATGGTGTTAGTGAGGTACTATAAACAGACACACGTGGCACAGAAGGGCAAAGTGACTCATGAAATCTGGTGAAGACATCTCACCCTCCTCTGAATGGTGCCCCATCTTTTGGACCCTTCCGTGGCCTGTTCTGATTATTTTCATTATCTAAAATAATTATTATTTAGTGTTGCTTTTTCAATATGGCAAGCAATGATATGAGGGCAAACAGAATTTTCTTGTATCTTTGTCAATGCATTCATTAACTAATAATGTAGATAATTTATTAACAGATAAGTAAAAATAGAACAAATCAAAGCCTACATCACTCAGGAATAGTAAAATAAGTGTGTGTGAAATAAGTTCAGTCATTCAGACCTTTGTTACTTCTCTTCCAAGCCTTAATCTTGTGGCTAGTAACAAGTAGTTTGGAAAGATGTTCCTCTCTAGGACAACAAATGCCGTATGTTCCTTTCCTTCTGCACCTTCTGTCAGGAGCCAGCTCAGCTGAGATCCCCAGCTGCAGGGAGACCTTTCAGTCAGCTTTGTGAATTCCTGTACCAGCTCATTTCTCCACATCCCAGTCTTCATTTTCCTCATGTGGTTGCAACCTTTATGGTCGGTCCAATATGCCACTAAACCCACAATGTCTGAAGGTGTTACTATGCAATGTCACCTTCTGGTATTCTCACCTTCACACCTCCTTCCACGTTTCCTGTCCCACCACCTCTCTGTGCAGTTATCCTGAGCTCAGCAAACACTGCTGCTCCATCAATCTCCTTCATTTCATGACGTTGTCCATGCTACTTAAATGTGCTGGAGTGTGAAATTTTGGTTGTAAATCTTTCTCTCCAACAGTCCTCTTTGTGCAGAGTTTCCATGGTGGTTTCCTGCTGGCTTTCTCACCTCTGCTCCTCTCACCAGCAGTATGACATGGGCCAGAAATAGCTCTGCAAGCAGGAGTTGGTGTTGGGCAGACAGTGGTGGTCAGCTAACATGATTCCTTGGCAGCAGGCTGTTGCTGTGATCTCAGGTTATACATGCATGGGTTTGCACTTTTAAAAGCTATTTTAATCATGACTATCCAAAGAGAAGGAAATAAAGGGTCTCGTGCTTCCAGCGTTACTGCGCAGTCACAGCCAGCCTGGACCCTTTAGTCTCAGTCTAACCACGGTCTCTTGAGGTGAAGTAAGGAGGCCAGGACAGCCTGGCCCCAGGAGCTCAAAGCACGAAGAGGGAAACTGTACCTTGATATTTCATTTCTCTGCCTTCCTCAGGGAGGTTTCTGAAGCTCACTGTGAAAAAGGAACCTGCTCCTGCCTCCCCTGAGGTGTGGACTGCCCTGTCCTCTCATTTTGCACACAGGAGGGGCAGTTCCTCTGCTTCTCTTATCTCTTATTTGCCTGTCCATGCCAAAGTTGGGGGCATCCTGACTAGTGGGCAATGTAGCTCAGGTGCAGGGACAAGCCCTGATATTTGTATCTAAATGCTGTATATAGCCATCTTATCTACAATGGTTATTATCTTTTAGATGTAACATACTGGACAGAGTGTCCTGGATGGCTTGGGAAAAGAGCCATCGGGATTAAAGGTCACTGAGATCAATCATGCTGATGATTTATTTAAGTGCTTGACTATTGTGAACTTTCTGCTTGGCCAGTATGCTTCTTTTTTTTTTTTTTTTTTTAATTATGTGATACTCTTTGCAAGCTTCCTGTCTAGGGGGCTTACCACCTAAATACCTTTTAAAAATTGATCTAAGGGATTTAGATGCCTAACTCATATTTTTAAAAAGAAGTTAGTTAGGAATCTACATCTAGTTATTTTCAGGATTGCAAAACTGATGGACTTTTCCCACTATTATTAGCACTGGAAAAGCTTCTTCTTCTATATTTGCCAAATATATCTATTGAATTTTGAGTTTCATGCACAAAATCCTTTTAAAAATTAACTCCTATCTTTCGCCAAGTACCTTTTCCAATGGAGCTACTTTGTCTGCAGTGACACTACTTTACAAGGAGGCTGTTGAGCCCACCACATACTCTTTGGATTATCCTGCACATACAGGAGCCTCCAGCACTACTGAGGGCAGCTTAGAGCAACTGCCCTGAGAATTTTGGCAGAGAGGGCCATTTGGAAAAGCAGTGCTCACTCTGAAAAGGGTCTGTTGCCTTTAAGTTATTTAAAAATGAGAACTGGTAAGGAGATAATGCTCCATCCCATCAGGAAAGTATATCTTTAGGTTAGATCTGTATTTCCATAGAATTCATTATTTCAGTTTTTCAACCAAATTCTATAGAGAATGAATGTGGAAATATTGCAGTGCTCTTCAGGATTGAAAGTCTGGTATTTGATCAGTTGTGCTTACAAATCTGAAAGCACTTCTTGTTTGGGAAAGTTTTCTCTGTCACAGAATTCTCTGAAGCAGAAGCCTTTTCTCCCAAGAGTAATACAGACTGAAATATTTTCTTAGTAAAAACACTCTTATTTAGTGTGTTTCTTTTTAAAGATTGCTCTTTAAGAAATTAAAAATGCCTGAGTACGTGCATAAAGTTGTGTTTGACTACAAAGGACTGGTTAATACTGAGTACAAAACTGTAAATTTGTGTATGAGAATGTAAAGAAGCAGAAAATAGGCAAATGTGGTCATAGATGGAATCCTAAGGAAAACAGCAGTAGAATTCAGGAAATATTTAATCAGTGGTTTGACCATACCTTTGGCTCAAGCTTGGTAAATATGTGACTACTCAAGGTAAGGATGCCAGAACAAGAACATTTTTAACAGGTCACTGACTGTTATTTTAAATGGACTCCTAGCTTCATGGCTCTCTCAGATATAGTGTTAAGAAATTCCTTGTGTGGAATGGCATCCTGTTCTGTTGAAATATTTTATTATTTTTACCAGGATGAGAAATCTTTTGATTGCAATTTAATACAATTTAATTGTTACTACTAGGATACCCTTCAGGAGCTTACTATCCTCACTCTTGCTGGAATTTCTGTTGCTGTAGTGATGATGTTTTCCAAACATTGTTTTGGAAAAAGAAATCTAGGGTTATCATTAATATATAATTATGATAATGAATTATGATAGCTTCAGTTTGCCTTCCTGTGACACTGTGTGCATAGCTACAATAAGATAAGAGTCTTTAGGTAACATTTACATTAATTATATTAATTAGAGTTGTTAGGGTAGTACTACTACTTTATAGCCCTTGTACTGACTATTTTGGTAGTCCATCTGCAAGGACATTACTTCCTCTAATTTTGGTGAATAAGGACTATCACAGTTACCTGGGAAGAGGACTGTGAGTGCACCTGTGGCTGTGCAGCAGAAGATCCCATGTCCAGTCATCCAAAATGACCAGTTTCAGGGCCTGGAAGCCTTTATTTTCTTCTGCAGACATGATGAATGTGAAAAATATTTCTGAGAAACTGGAAGAAATTCAAGAAATAAAAAATAATTTGCATGTACTGGCCAGGGACATTAAACTGCATAAGACCCCAAGTAAGACTGTGCTTGTGCTTTGCAATTTTAACTGTTCTCATTTTTCTTTTTTACAGTTTATCTTTTAGTGCTCCTACTTATTGAACTTTAGAGTGTTAACTGCATCCATTTAGACAGAAATTAAAGTGAGAAAATTAAAAAGAAATTAAAGTGTTTTTCTATTATATGGATAAGTCCTTTTTGTCACTGTAATGGAGGGTACATATCTACGTGCAGAATATATTATAATTTTGGAAGATGGAATTAGTCCATTTTTTATTCACTTCTCTCTTATTGATAGTGTTATGAAGACTGCAGGATTAGCACCAACATTACAGTTGATTGAATGCTCTTGGTGACACTTCAGTCACAGTTAAAACAGATTCTGTTGCATGAAAGGCCAAGGAAAGGAAATTACAGAGCCTGGTTTAGTGAATGATTTAAGAGTGCCACATGTATGCATAAAGAACTAAGGTGCCAAAGCAAGCTGGAGAATTCTGGAGTGGTCTGGTACGCTCCATGACAGAACTGAATTCAACAGTTGTGTGCAGATCCTGATAGCTCAAAAAACCCCCATTTTTAAAATTATACAAATGAAGTATGGTTTCTGTTAATCTTTATAGAAGGCTCTGAGAGGCAGAGGTAAGGGAGAAAGGGGCAGGCTGATCAGTCCAGGCACAAATTAGGGTCAAGGTCTCTTTTGGAAGTTAATAAGTTTCTAAATAGATAACGAACAGCTGATAGGGATCGGAAGAATACTCAGCCTCTGCATCCTGCTTTTATTTCTGCCCTAAAATGAGAGATACCTTTAGGAGATACAGACAGTGTTTTGTGGTCAAAAGTCTTCTATAGAAATATCTGCTTCTCAGGTGAAAATCCTTTTCTTACACAATGCAAGGGAAAATTTAAATCCATTTTTAGTCTCCTGAGATTTGGAATGATTTACATGAGTATTTCTTGAGCCTTACTGCAGTGCTCAGGATAGGACTTGAGTGGTTTTAACTGTTCTGGTCTCTCTGACCCTGCCTTTGGCCATGCTTCCGAAGGTGTCTGATATAATTGCTCTTGTTTGCAGTTCTCCCTCATCCTTGTATGCCAGAGAGCTTTTGCCATCTTCCTGACCTTGCCAGGTAGACATTGCACTAACACAGCTTTTGCACAGCATTCATTTGATTTTGAAAAACACTGAAAGGCAAAAGAAATGCAGCCAGAATAAGTGAATGAGAAAAAAGAAATAAAATGGGAGGCCAAGTGAGCACAAAGCAGGGGGGATCTGCTCTTAGGGCAGACCATTGAGGGGAGTACAGGCACTTCTTCAGGGTGTGTGTGGCTGTGTAGACACGTTACCCTGAGCCGAGCCAGAGGTGCAGCCTGGCGTGTGTGTGCTGAGCTGTGGGTGTGATACAGCCTTAGCTAAGCACCCACCTTGCAGAGACAGTGGGGATTTACTCACTCCAGTTCTCAGCTTAGAAGGGTCTGGTCTTCCTGAACCACTTGCACGGCAGATCTGACTTCATCAGTTTTTCCCCCCACAAGATTCTCTGCTACTCGTGTCTTAATAGATATTTAACATGCATGAGTTAAGTAGAATATTCTTTTATCTGCTCTAAGATTCCCTTTTATTTTCACCACCTTACCACTTGGTGGATCTGCATCAGGAAAGACCAGTGCATTTCTTTGCAGTTTTAAATACTTGTCATTCCTGTGGTGGCTCTTTTCTGAGTCACAGCTTTTCTAACTAATATAGAAGTAACATTAATATAGCAACAAGTAATTAAAAGAACCTGGAATCTATTTGGCTCAAACTACAATTGAGTATGATTCCACAGCTGTAATTAACTAGGCAGTGTCTGGAAGTGTGTTGCATCCACCACCTGACTCCCCTGTGCTAAATTTCTACTCCCTGTGTTGTTTTTACAAAGAGTGATGAAAAGCAAGGCTCAGAACAGAGACATTTCTTGAGTGAATGTCACAGAGGCCAGGAATCCTCCTGTGATGTGTTGGAATGTCTTGTGCTGTTTGTGAAACAACCCACGGTGGTAGCTAAAGTCTTAGGATCTTAACACTGAAGGCATTCAACCTATCCAAAACAAATTGCCTGCCACCTTCCTTTTGGAAAAAATTAATTCTCTCTGACCTGTAAAACAGGTAGCTGTTAATTCACCTAAAGGTTATAGTCTGCTTTTATGTGATGACTGTTTTTCTTAGATGTAATGGCCTAAAGATATGGTTTTACTTATGCCGTGCTCATCCTTCTCTGGTAACTGCTTTTGGTTAATAATCTTTGGCTCAGGACTCTGGTTAGTAGACAATACATCTCACAGCCAACACCTATATAAACTGGTTATCTGAACAGGATGTAGATGTCTGTATGGGCTGAATGTTATGAACTTCTATATCATTCCCTTCAAATTGGCATATGAAAGGGAATTGCCAATGAATCATGTGCTATTTGCAGATTAGTACTATCCAGAACCTGGTGCCAAGGAAACAGATTTATTCTCTGTTATTATTTTGCTATTCATTACATTGTGCAATACATCAATTGCAAACATAAATACATTGTGTAGTCCATGGATAGGAATAAATCTTGTTAGGTTCAAGTACGTACATGCTAGGTGCTAGCCCTGGCACAGGGAATCACATATTGTGCAGTTTCCCTGGATTTTTCATATTCTTTTACTAATACTTTAATATTTTAGTGGTTTTTGTTTTGTTTTGTTTTTTGTTTTGTTTTGTTTTCATTTGGCTGCTTCATTTTTGATCCTAACTTTAAAGAAATGACTTGACCAAAATACTTTGGCCTTTTTTCTGAAACTCACAGTGCTCACTGAGGGTCTCATGTATTTTCAACCTCTGAGTATCTTTGACAGTTGCAGAAACTTTTGGGAGAACATAATTTCCCCTTGACTTTCCCACCAGGGTTCTTCAGCTAAGGTATGTTGGTTTTTTTATTGGTTAACATTTGTTAGGTGTGGAAGACAGAAAGACTCTGTCATATTATGTAGAACATATTTCTGTTTTTTACATCTTCTTGTGTTCAGACTGGAAGCACTTGGGGAACCTTGGGGTAGTACAAAGCCCCTTTCCAGATCTGTGTGTCCAGCTCAGGAAGGACTGGTGCTTTTCCTCGGATCTCTCCTAAGGCTCACTCCTGATTTGTGCAATGTTTCTGTAGAAGAGCTTTCTGATCCAACTGGGGACTGCTCTAATCCACTCCCACTGCTGGTTCCATCAGTCCTCAGTCAGTGCTGGTGGGATCAGTCATTTAGCAGCAGATTCTGCCAGCTGTGCCCTTGCACTGAGGGTGAACTTTGTCTTCATATTAACTCAGGACAGTGAAAAACATCATTCCATGCAATCGTTTTTTCCCCCTACAACCTCTAGAGGCTTTTTTCATTTGTACTGTTGTGCTCTGGGATGTATTGAAGCAGTGTTGTGGGGATAGAGAACAGGCCCTGGGCACAGGCCAGCTGTGTGATCACAGACATGGAATATCACCCTGTGCCTTTGGCTGCTCTTCAGCCTCTGCCTTATATTTTTAGCTTTCAGTTTCCTTACTGGGAGAATTGTCTCTTCTTACAATATTTGTAGCACACTGGGTGGATGAGCAGTTCTGCTCACTCCTCCTCTGGTCTCTAGTAAAAAGCAAATATTCAAAAATAATTCCTTAATTTTGATTAAGGAAGAGTTGTATTTCCTAACAGCACATGACAAAGCATCCTTGTTTAAAGGACTTTGTTTGAACTGGCATCTAAGCTTGGATGTCTCTGTCACACAGCAGGTGCTTCAGATCACTAATTCCTGCAGTCCAAGCTGGTATTTATTCCTGTCCACTCTCAGATCCTTTTGCTTGGCATAGCAAAGCATACCATGCACCCCAAAAATTGTGCTGGTGAGCATATTTAATTGTACATCAGCAGATTACCTATAATTAGCTCCATCACAGTGAGATCCTGGAGATCCTCAGTGGGAGGATTAATGTCTTCTCCAAGGACAGAAGCAACCCTGCAGGGAAGATGGAGCTGCAAAGTTCTGCTGGAGGAGATTTGAGCTGGTTAAAGCCTTTGATGATCAGTCTGAAGTTGTTTATATTTCAAAGTCCAGACTTTGACTTCCTTAAGCTGTAGCACTGGGTAACTACAAATATCTCAGGGTTTCCTATCAGTCCTGTGCATCTAGATAAAGTCTTCATTGATTTGCTTTAATACCATACTGTCAAGGTTGTCAGCTGGGATGGGGTTTGGCATGACTAGAAGTCAATGGTTTGTCTGGATTTGGAATAGTCAACTTAAGTTTTATATTCAGTGCAGAGAAACTGGGTCCTTCAAAGCCTGTTATGAATGATGCATCTGGATGCCTGAGGCATCTGCTCTGGGATCAGAAGGACTGTGCCCTAGAAATGAATGTTTCTTCCTAGTGTGAGACACAGATGTAAATATCTAGGTTTAGCTGGGAAGCTCACCCAATGTGTTGGTCCTTCAGTCCAGTTCATCTTTTCCTTAGCCTCTCAGTAATCTCTCAGTATTAGCAGGACTCAGCAGGATTTAGGACAATTTTTCTAGGTTGTAGCAGGCACAGACAAAGCAGAGGGAAGAGCAAGGTGTGGCAAATAATTTATATAACTTGTTTGGACCTGTAAGTCCACTCCAATTTTGTGCTAATAATGCTTTTTTTTAAAAAAAAAACCCTCCAATCACCCCTTCTGACTGCACTAGAGAACCACCTGCTACCTTGCAGACCTTGTAGGTCTCACAGATGCCCAGGGAGGCATAATCTCAGCTCCTTTCAGGCTAGAGCTGGGGCTACAATTGTGGTCACAATGTATGCAATATTGCCCCAGACGGTTAACTCCTCTAGAGTAAAAACCCACAATGGTTTTCTGTGTTGCTATTTCAGACTGTCCTACCTGACCAGCACCACATCTGTTTTCAGTCATCTGAGTATCTACTACATATATCAGCAACTGGATTTTCTTAGGTAATAGTATATAATTATCTAATTTCTTATAGGGATACATTTAAGAAGACTAAATAATGAATCTTCGATTTGAAGTGAGCTGTGTCTATCCTTCTATCTTGTCTTTTATTACCACTGCATTTTCAATCTTATTCTTTCCAAAATGAATATCCAGGGGTTGAAATGGAAATTTCAAAGGCATGTTATGAACACTAAGGCATGCTGATGTAAAAATGTGAGAACTCCTCACGGCTTTCATTCTGCCCTGTTTCCTCTCCATGGAAAGTGCTGGTTTGAAGTGTGGCACAGCAGCAGCCACCAGCTCATCCCAGTTGCTGTGGAGAGGTGTCTGCTGCAGTACATTGCTGTTACACTGGTGCTGAATGGCTGTAGGTTTTTGTTACCCCCACTGCTGTATAGCTAAAATGTGTATATTTGTGTGAGCCTGCCATTAGCACAGCTGAAATCACACATGCACAATGAGCTGGAAGTGGATTTCCAGCTGTGTACCATGGCTCCTGTGAGTAATACATATATCACAGGCCTCTTCAGCATCACTGAAATTCCTCTCCTGAGACGGAACCATTCAGCTCAACAAGTGTTTGAGGGTCAGGACTTTAATTTGTATTAATATTATCTATTAGTGCTTTTCTGCCTCAAACTGCTCTGCATGTCCAAACTTATTGGAAATATTGCTCTGTGTGTGTGCAATGGTGTCCATGTAAACAGAACAGAGAGAAGTTAGGCTGTGATCACAGATTTATCCTCAGATTTCAAAGAGAGAAAACTGCAAAGCTTTTCTATTCAGAAATATCACTGCAGAGACCTGGGAAGATGCATTTAGGTGCATGGACTCCTATCTCAGACAAAATTTCTCAAGGTGCATGTGGAGGGCATGCCAGGGCAGATGTTGCGGAACATATAACCTTGACAAGGATCCTGGCATAGAGAGGAGAATGAAGGCAGGAAGCTGCCTTTGGACTGCATCTCTCCTGAAACACAATGATATTGTTGATATTAAGCTATCACTATTAAACTGTGAGCTCATCCTCTTTCTCCGTAAGTGTTGCAGTATTTCTGAGCTGACATTTTCATTTTTCAGTAAGTGATTGGGACAAAATTACTCTTATTTTTAGATTAAATGAGAGATGATTAACAACAAAAATTCCCCATAAAGATTAACTTATGTAATAATTTCATCCATTCTTTCATGCAAAAATATCCAACCAGCTCTAGTGCAAGACGCTACTAAAACCTGTTAAAAACACTTTTGATTTGGTTGGCTCCTACATCTGACTGCACCATATTAAGGTTAATGCATTAAATTAGTCTTAAAGCTCATATTGGTTACAGCTGAAATAGCCAAGATATTTCAGCATGAAGATATGAAAGGTGGAACCCATAGCTTTCCAAAGTCACTGAACAAGTGCGTTGTGTGAAACTCTCTAGCATTGTTGAAATCAGTTCCAGTCCAACCCTCTGATTTTCATTAACCTTGAATAGTCACCAGTAAAAGTTAAAATATATTAAATACATGCTGAAAACATCCTTCACTACATTGCTGCAATGGTGCTGCTGCAGAATGTGTCTTTGGCACATTTGGTGCTCTGGAACTTCATGACATTTGTTCTTGTATGCTTTTTCCTTGGTACCTTTATTGGTTGCAGGTTTTCTGTCATGAGGATTTTGTCTAGGTAGCTACAACAGATCCTTGTGGCTTTAGAATCAAGAAAAAAAAAAAGTTGTCTTAGTGAAATTATTTTAAAAACATTATCATGAAGTCTGAAGCAAATTACTGCTGCCTAAGCTTATTGAGCATGAATTTGATTTAGCATCAGTAAAATCACTGAATCAGAGAATAGTTCGGGTTGGAGGGGACATTTAGGGGTCATCTAGTCCAGCTTCCAAAAGATGGGTGATATAGTAATCCATTGTGTTAGAAAGATGGTGCTGGATGAAAAATGTTTAGATGGGACTGTAAAATGAGGTATTTTAGAGGAAAATATGTCAACATACAGGACACATTACTTCTCATTGACAGATGTTATCCAAACCTATTATTAATTGAGCAATCCAGCCTTGCTTGTTTCTTGTTGTAAAGGCTGCAGAGGTGATGACATAGGTGTGTGTTAATCAAGTGTCAGTGGATCACATATTTCTCTCTCTTTCAGGACTTAACATTCATCAGTCTAAGAGCATCCCCAAATAACAGTTAATTATTCTACCCAACATCCTACCAGGTTGGTAAGTATTCAGATAAAGATAATTATAAAAATACTAAAAATTTCTGACTGGGAATCATAAACAATTGCATAAAGAACATTATTCCTCCATTTGTGGTAAAGCACATGTATAGAATTTATGTACTACTGTGTTACTCAGCCCAGCAGCAATGGGTATCTCTACACAAGAAGCTACCAGATGACATCCAGTCATCAAACTCAACTTACATCACTTAGAGTAGATGGTGACATGCCTGTGTCCCACGCAGAAATGTCACTGTGGGCTTCAGTAAATTAACAAGATGATATTCATATATTTATAGTTTGGGGATGACTTCTTCATGCATGTAAACAGGGATGTTTTGGTTCCAAATCAGTTTCAGGTATAATGTTGCCTTAAAGCATGATCTGATAGTCAAACTGTGAAAACCTAGAGGCATGAGTAGCTTAACAACATCTTCATCTAACAGAAATTAACTCAATTTTCTGACCACATGGACAATGGGGGAAACACAGTCTTACTCAGAACTCTATGATTAAAATGATTGACTGAAATAGACATTTAGAAGCCTTGTTATGGAATATATTCATCTTGACAACCATTGTGGAAGAGCAGTTGCTGTGCACTGAAAGAAGTTGCTACAAGTCATTTCAGCCATTGGTTCATGTCCAGTAACACTTCCAAGATGGGACTTCTTGACTATTTTAGCATGGATTCTTTGGGAATGAGGTCAGGTGATGATTTATATAGGAATGGTCAATAAACACCTTCTACCCATCAAGAGCATGTGAAGCTTGTGCAATGATCTTCTTCAAACTTCTGACCCAGGATAACCCAAGTAATCTGCCCACCCCATTTGAGTGTTGTAAGAACAGCTGTATGTCCTTATATATTCTGGCATCACAGTAATGGGAGCTGTAAATGCCTCAGCAAGACAGATAAAATAGCAGGGGACAGAGATCATCCCTGGCACCTCTCCTGGGTACCTCCTCTCTCTGTATGAATCATTCTTTATCCAGGTAGATTTTATGTATGTCCTTTCTCATGACCACATATGTGGCTGGATTGGCAGGCCATGGTAATGCACTGGTTATTTTGCCATATTTTTTGCATAAAACAGAATACAGTGAGAGGTTCCATACAGTGCTCAGGATTCTTGCAGGGTGGAAAATAAATGTTTGTCATGTGTTTTAGAATGGAGCAATATGTGAAGTAGAGCAGCTTAATTTCTTTCTGAATCACTGCCTGTTTTACAGTTATCTTTTTGTGTTTCTTTTTTGCTATTTTTTAATTGAGCACGAGAAATCCCCGATTAAAAATAAGTCTGTGGAATGATGTTTGTATGTACCTGTTAGTTAAAACAATACAATTAGGAAGCTGTAGATGACAGAGAGTTCTGGAATAACCAGTACAAAGAAACTTAAAAAATTAAGATATGAAGGTCAGAAGATGATACATAAATGCTTCATCACATTTCCCAGATTATTTTTTGTACTCATAGATCTTTTAGTTTGTAAGTAGAGGCTTAACTGAGCATATAGAAATAAAATGGCAGTTTGCCAATAGTAGGCAAGGAAAGAAGCAATCCTATATGGCAGCACACTGGTTTCCAAACTGTAGGTGGTAGAAACCACTTTGGAAACCTATTTCATTATGGAAAGATTGATGTTCCTGTCCAACACAATTACAGTGTTCTCAAGCATGGCTGAATTGGATGTAACTTGTAGCAATACTTCAGGAAAACACCTTGATCAAGAAAAGAATGCTTTGATGATTAATCCCATTGACAATTACTGTGGCCTAAAGGGCTCTGACAAATGCAATGTAGTTTTAATTAGGGAATTAATACAAATATATTCCAGTAAGTCGAATTGTTGGCATGCAAACAAACTGGTTTTATTTTTTTTTTTTTTTGAGCTGGGAATTTAAATGAGAGAAAAGATATGTTATCAGTATTTAAGCTATTTTCCTTTTTTTACTCACAGAAAACAAAATTAAGCCCAAACCTGGATAATCATGTACAAGACATACTTTTTAAAGCTGCCATTTGACATCACTCCATGAAGTCTGTTTTCATTCTGGGGCTCTCCCTCCCCCATGTTTATGCTCTCTTTCAATAACAGGAAACAATGCTGCTCCTCACAAGGAATGGGATGTGACTGTCTGAGCACAGCTCCACAGACACTTCTGATGGCTCTGCTGCTCTGCACAGCTCCCGCCCCTCCCTCAGGTATTCCCCACACCCTTCCACTGCCGCTGCAGTTGCACCAGTGTGCTGGTTGATGAGGACTTCTTGTTCAGGTGGATCATTTCCCCTCTCTAGATCCCTGCACACCTCCCTGATGAGAGGGATATATTTTGTCACTAGCATGTTTTAACAAAAAAGTCCCAAAGGAATGGTGTGGGGTTTTTTTCTGTTGAGAGGTGGGAATAAAATGGAAAAGGTGAACAAGGAAGGCTCAGGTCTTCAGGTGACTCTTAAACCTGGTCTTTGGACTTTGTTGGGTAGGCTTTTCAGGGACTGAATTTATTTCAGCATTTCCAAGTGACTGTGTTTGGAGAGGTGGAAGACTAAAACAGGATACTTGACAGGGCAAATAGACTGGTGGGTTAGAAGAAAAGCTGGATGGGTGGATTTTTATCAGGCTGTGAAAAAGGTAAAGCCCAAACTTCTCTCACCACCCCTATCCTCCTTAATGCAGTCCAACCCTGTCTGCCTTAGTTATCCAGTATTATTATTTTATTGCTGTTTAAATATATTTGATTCAAAACCATCACCTCTTTATCCATTATGAACACATCAGTCAAGGAAGCAAACAATGCCATAGACTAAAAAACACCACCTGTGGCCTGATGATGTTTTAAATACTTGAGAGTTTTCTAAAGATGTCACCTAGTTAAACTGTGATAAACTACTCATCTTTCAAATAGAATTTCTTACCACATAGTTATGTCTCGCCATCCCTGTTCCTCTTGGCTGAGGAAAAAAATCTACTTTGTTATACCAGTGGAAATCTGGAGTCATCCCAATCTCTATTGATGTAAAAGGGACCAGAGGCTGTCCCATATAATACTTTGTATAGCACTTTAACTTCTGCACTATGAAGTATCTAAAGGGGGGCTTGGAATGCTCCTTTCATTAAAAATGAAACATATTTATCAAGAAATACATCAACTTTAGAAAATATTCTGAAGGTAGTGCAAAGGTATCAGATACCATTTCTTCAGTTTAGAACAGAGGTGTGGATAGCCATAACTGCCTGACTTCAGGCATACCCTGTCACTTAAGTTAATCTCTGAAATGAAAATATTGCCTGAATTAACAGTTTTAATTAAAGGACACTAATAAACTTTGTGCACTAAAAAAAGGAGTATGTTCTACCCCTGTACTAAATTTGAGAAAGCTGTAGTGCCCTGGCATCATGAAGACATACTCAGACTTCAAACTAAGTGTCTGAACAATGAGTGGAAAAACAGGATGACAGGTAGAGAGAGGCCCAAGTAACCTCAGTGCTCAAAAGTATCTGTTTGCTAATGACCTGTTTGTTTTAGACCAAAAGTTTATTATTGCAGTCAGTAAAGATATGAGTTGAATTGCACACACATTTTCTGGCAGCATTGGTCAAAGTTTGTACTAACAGGTTTTGAAGGATAAAAACTTCACAATGAAAATCCACTTTGTGGCAGACTATAAAGGCTACCAGCAACAGAACTACAGAGCATCTCAGGAAATGGCTTTAAGACAAAAAGCTGTTTTCTGCAGGTAGAATTTGCTTTCTGGCACTGCTTTGATGATTACTCAAGATCCGGCCTGTGCTGTGGATTTTCATCTGCCGGTGGTGTTTGCATTAAGTTGTGTAACTGCTTCTTAATGCCTGTTACGTAAGGATGCATAGATTGCAGCTCCGTGGGGTGTCCTGCACAAATCACAACTGATAGTGTGAGCGTGGCTTCAAAGGTTACTCTCGGCTGAATAAAGTTTACATTAATTAAGTCCTCCCTGTGTAAGTTAAGTGCTTGGTTAATACAGAAGTGTGGAGTATAAGCTCAAGTAGGGCTCAGAAAGTGCCTGGGGTTGTCCTGTAATAGAGTATATAAGTTTTGTGGTATTTGTACCATACATCACTGTGATGCAGTGGTTGGGGGGGAGATTTGCTATTGGCTTTTGCCATGCTCTGATTTTACCCCAAGGATCTCAGGCTATAGGAGCTGAAATACAAATAACATGTAGATAGAGAAGAGATCAGAAGACACAGTCAACATTCAAAAGAGGGGGGTTTAATTTATTTTATACTAAATTTACTGGTTTAGCCCTTTTTCTTGTATTTAATTTTAATTAGGCTAAGTCAGGATCTGTACTGAGGAAAAAGAGTCTAAAGATATATTGGGCACTGCACTAAATACAGAATGTAGCCTAAAATGGAAGAAATTGAAGAGAATGGAGATGAAAAAAGGAATCTCAGTTTAGCAAAAATGAAAGTTTAAGTCTAAATCAGAAGGATTGTAGACACAGTTGGAATTTAAAATGTTTTAGCTGTAACATTGCCTCCTTTCCTTCTCTATCCTTAATTTAACACCTTTCTAAATGATTCATTTGAATTCCCATGGCAAACACAAGTTACATTTAAGGCACTTCTTCACTGGAGGGCTCCCCCGGGATACATTTTCTAGTGTGGTCCTCTGAAAATGTACACCTTACTTTGTATGCAGCCTCTTAAAATTCTGAATATTAACTGACCACGGGGATATCACATATATCTATGGTCAGGAAACATCTTACATGGAGTCCCCAGAGGAACAGAAAAAGCAGAGAAGCAAAGACAGAATGGATCATGCTCTCACCACAAAGTTGCAAAATGGCACACAGACTCTTTAATAGTGCATTGTTCTGCTTCCAAATATTCTAAAAGTACAGACATGGATGACTTTTCCTCCACATCTGCCTTTTTATGAGATTTAAAAATGCCTAGATTAGAAAAGAAATAATATTTCAAAACATATTGGCTCTTATTTTGAGGGCTGATCAGAAGCAGATAAGATATCTATGCCAGTCCTTGAAGTATTAGTTAAAATATAGAAACCAAGTTATTTTTAGTATCAGGTATTGCTTGGGTAAACAAGCTATGAAATTTTGCTTCATGTTTCATCATACTGGGTAGGATTATTGATGGTACCTCCTGGCCCATACATACCAATGATCTACCAGAGGAGCTGAAACTGAATGAGGAATGGTCAAAAATGTCAGATGATGCCATGATGTAGGTTGGACTTGGGGCTAATATTTGCAATTTGAAGATTGTTCCAGAAATAACTTGTTAAGTGCCCAGGAGCCTTCTCCAGTTTCCGATCTGGCTGGTGCTTTCCAAGTATTTTTTATGCCTTAACTTAATTAGCACATTCTAAACATGTGTCATGTGAGAAATACTAAACACTAACTATCCATGAAAATGTATCCGAGAAATGTCACAAGTGAAAATGCACAGAAAGTTCTTTTGTGAAAAAAGCTGGTGAGGAAACACAGCTGAGCTTGATTGGGGAAGCTCAGTTTGATCTCAGACACTGCAGTAGCTCAGGATGAGAAGAAAACTTTTTGCAAGGAAGAGCCAGAGGCAGATGCATGCCCAGTATATTCTGACCCCTAAAGCAGATTTCTGAATGCACATTCAAAGTGCACTGGTCTGCTCATTACTTTTTGTATTTCATAATATAAATATAACATTTATCAATTATTATCATCATCATCATCATCTTTACAAACTAAATGAGGGGAAACTTTGTCTGGATATTAGGGAAAAGTTCTTCACTGTGAGGGTGGTGAGATACTGGAACAGGATGCAAAGGGAGGTTGTGGATGCCTCAATCCTGGAAGTGTTCAAGGCCAGGCTGGATAAGGCCTTGAGCAATTTGGTCTACTGGGATGTGTCCCTGCCCATGGGGACAGATAACCTTTAAGCTTCCTTCCTAACCCTTAAGATTCTATGATAAAATTACACCAGTATGGTCAATCCACAACATTAATTAGAAAGTTCAGTCACAAAATGCAGATCTGGTTATCTGCAGTTTGCTAATGTTTTTCCTCAGAAGAAATAAGACATTGTGGCTTCAGGAGCCTCCTCTTCTTGTCTTTCAACCTGAGTTCTACTGCCTTTTAACACCAATTCTAGTTTACCTGAACTATTGTGATGCTTTCAGTAAATTATGTTGATAAACAGGTGCTCAAATTTGCTAAATCTGATATAATCTTCGCTTGTACCTCAGGTTAAGTTGATGAGGAAGCTGCCAATCACTTCTCTCCCTCAAAAGACCTGGCTCAAAACATCCCTGTCCTACAGCCTGAGTACTTTGCCTCAGGGAATATTTAGTCTCTCTTTGTAGGTAAAGGTAAAATAAACCCGAACCCTCCAGAAACTACTCTTGCTTTATTGATCCTGTGGAAAGAATGAAAGGGGAAAGTGTAGTAAGAATAAAGTAGGCATGTATGGCCCTTCATTATCCTAAGTCTGAAAGAGCTGAGGGGTGACAGCCCACAAGCAGCTTTATGCTTCTGGCCTGTCATGCTGTGACCCATGTAATTTTCCTGAAGCAATGGCTGGTCATGTGTGAAATACCAAGTTAGTAATATGTTCTGTTGTTTTATAAAGGAGAAAGACAGGACCTGCAAAAACATCATCTTCTAGAAAGAGATTATACCCTTTTCAAGGTCTCTGCCACTTCAGGTGAACATCCTGCAATAACTAGGCAATTTAAGAGTTTAGGGTATACAAATAAAAAGATTTCTGTTCTCATGAAGGTATAAGGTGCTTAGGAAAGTATTAGGTTATGCTTCAAACACTGAAAAAAAATCTGTGTAAGATTTTATCATTATATGAGTTGAATATCTGTAATTTAGTAACTGAAAAAGTATGCTTTTGCTGGGTCAGTTGGTATCGTTTTGGTCAAATGATCACCCACAGTTTTTGAAATCTATCATTGCAGTACAAGTTCAATGGTTGGCTGGATCTTAAGACTTAAGGACATTTTTCTGCAGTTCCCAGATGCAAGAGACATATAAGTGGGAGTGGGAAAAATGCCTTTGTTTGGGAAAGATACTGTGGGAAAATTGCTCAACATGATTTGAGTGTCAGAATTGGAATGTAACAACTGGTGTAGCCAGATTAGTGCAGAGAGAAGGCCAAAAGCAAAAAACCTGCTTTTTTTCAGGGTTCTCAGTTAATTTTGTCATGCTGAGACAACATTTATAGTTTACTTTTTGTTGATTGTGTTCATAGATAAAATTTCACTTACATAAAATTAATTATATGTATCTGTGGTGAACTAAGGCCTGGAGACCTTCTATTTTTTTTTAGTGAGAGTGACTTACAAAAAGGAAATATATCTAGACATCTATGGGGATTTTTAGTTCCTTTGTGCTTTTTGCAAAGCCAAAAATCAGCAAATCCATTTTGTTTGCTTGGACAATTTGGGGAGCAGGGAGTGTTGCCCTTTGGAGGTGTCTCTCTGTTCATCTATATAAGAGATAATCATGTAAGAGATTGGAAAATACTGGGAGTGTAAAGCCTTCATTGGAATATATGGCAGACTGCATCAGGACCATTGCATCAGAGCAGAACTGATGCCCAGACACTTTCATAACTCTCCCGAGTTGTTTCAGAAGATGTCTCCAAAATTCTGTCAAAATTTCCCAGCCATCAGGTCTTGTGTCTTTTACTGCAAAGGCATTAAGACTCTTCCAGTGTCCCCCCCAGCAGTGCCTTGATTATGATCCCAAATACCTGAAAATGAGGGGAGGGGTGGGATATCATGTGAGTCAACAGCTGGGTCACACAATCTGTTGCAAAGCCTCTTGTGCACTGTTGTTGAAAGAGCTGTCTGTGATCCCATCTTCCAATATCTACAGTACTTTACAAGATGTGACAAGTCCTTCTAAAGCCAACAGCTGCACAACAGAGCAAGCCAGAGCAGTGCAAAGTGCCTCCTTTTGAGATACTGATGAAACACTTGCCTAGAACCTCATAATAATTAGAGGATGTGTTATTCTAGAAAAGTTCACAGTTCTGTAACTCAAGGATGAGTCACAGCAAATTTGATAAGATCATGATTTTTGTGATTTTTCTGTGAGATGCCATTTTTTTTCAAAATGGCCCATACTTCCCTTAGCTCTTGGATTTCTCTATTTTCTATTATATTCCTTGATTTCTTTTTTGGAAGGGTAGAAAGCAGTTCTGGATTCCTGGAGAGGGAACTAGATGAGAAGAAAGTCTTTGCTTTTTGCAGAGAAATTGATAACAAGTACAAGTTTATTAGGCTTGACAATAAAGTTATTAGTGAAACTTGAAATACCTGCAACATATCCTTTAAACACCAGAGTCCCCCACACATACCAATTTTTAATGATTTACAAATGGATAATAATTTGGAATATCCAACAGTATTTAGGGCCTATATGCAGTAAATTATTTGCATCATCTGTTGATTTTGACAGAAAATCAGCTCTTGGATAGAATGTCGGATTTGCAAATCAGAAACAAAATTGCAAAAGTGTAACCACCCTTAGAACACATCCCCCCTGCTCACAGCAGGCAGGGGGAAGCCTGCATTGTTATGGCAGATAAGTGCTCCAGGCATGAGTATGGGAGAATCTTGTTCCAAATTCTGCCATTCCATATTGCTAAATTGAAAATGCTGACAAATCCCTTTGGATAGTTAGGATTTTCTGATTTATACAAAACGCAAGTATGTGTGTAATTTCTTGACAGAAAAATGGTGCTAAGTTCGGAAGGGTAAGTTAGTTACAGTGGTTTTAACCCAGTTAGTTATACTGGATCTTTCTGCTGAACAAAAGCCTTTTTTGTACTAATGTGAGTAAAAAGTTCAAGGGAAAAGCTGGGAGCAGCTTGGGCTAAAATGCCCTTATCTTTTCAAAATTACAGAAACACAATATATTACATAGGAGAGAGTCACTGTACTCTTAATGAATTTTGTATTTGTTCTCAAGATAAGGGGGATGAAATAGAAAAGAAAAAATCATTTGTCTTGAGAGGAGATATAAAGTATACCCAGACCATTTTTACATACAATCTTATCAGCCCATTTCATGGCCACTTGCCACCCTCAGATGCTCTTAATATATTGTATACCAAAGGCAATACTGCTGACACAGTTCTGCCACTGCCAAACTGCATATTCATTATTGTTCATAGTCATGTGAGGTCAACTTCGGTCACTGCAAACAAAGAACCTTTGTCTGCATCTTTACTCCCTCCCTCACAGTTTTTGGTTTCCTAACTTTTGTAATGCTCCCCAAGTTGAAAGTTTCTTTTTAAAAAGGATGCTGTGTACTCTTTTGTAAACATGTCTCCATTACTAAAAGTGACATCATGGGAATCGCTGGAAATGAGCTCAGAGAACAGACCCAGGGTAGAGCCAATGTAAAAAGAAATCCCCTCGTCCCTGCTCCCTCCTCCTCTGCACACAATTGCCCAGCAAACAGGTACTGTGTTGAACTCCACTGGAAGCTTCATGAGGAATTTAAACATAGGAAAGACTAATCATTACTTTAGAAAAAAAGAGTCCTGCCAGCTCTTTCTCCTCTGCAGGCTGCTATGCAGGAATGTGGTCAGCAGCTTATTCACACAAAGGCAGGGTTCTGCTCATTTGCCACCATATGCAAATCACCTCCCCGAACTCATTGGCATGGCAAACACTTCAGTTTAAGGACTTTAAAAAGACGGATTGCAAAACTCAGGCATGCTCCCACTCCTACTGAGATCAGTGGCAAGCCTCCCATTGGCTTCAATGGAAGCAGGATAGAACCTCCCTTTTCTGGAAGCGAAACCCAGCGGTATTTGGGCTTTTTGGAGCACATGCAGCTCTGAAAGTCTGTTCCTGCAGGGCATTCCAAAATTTTTCCCATTTGCTTGATTCCATGGCAACACAACATCACCATCAAGCTTTCAATACTGAAATGAGATTTTACTACTAAGCCTGAGGATTTATACAAGTGTAAAAAGATCTTGCTAAGCTGCAATTCCCATTAGACTAATTCAGGATCCTTTTCAAATGAGTAACAAAATTATCTCTGGATTTATTTTACAGTAAGCCAAGAATTTTTTAAGGTTAGA
This sequence comes from Promerops cafer, assembly GCA_013398275.1. NCBI lineage: Eukaryota > Metazoa > Chordata > Aves > Passeriformes > Nectariniidae > Promerops > Promerops cafer. The sequence continues at coordinate 404,628 of VZSE01015367.1, read as the reverse complement.
AAAATGGGAAAGTTGCTCTACAATCATACAAGAAACATTCTTTCATTATTACACAGAATCACTATGTTTAAGTAAAACACTATCTATTTACTATCCTTTCCAAAACAGTCTAAAGAATAGCCTAAGCAGTTTTCTCATAAATGATACTAAAATCAGACTTTAGAGACTGCACAAAATTATGACAAAGCCATTGGGGCTTTTCTTCTGATTTTTGTGTTACTTATATCACAGCAATAACTCTTTTGCAACCAGAAAAAAATATACCAGTGTAAAAGTGTACAATGGAAAAACATGTCATAAGCTCCCTATTAGGTTTTAAATGTACTACAGCACATCTTTTATAGAGGGAAGCAAAGCAGACAAGCTGGCTCTACACTCAGTGGTTGAGAGTTTGCTCTGAGTTACACCACAGCACACTGAAAACAAGTGCCCTCTTTGATCCCCTATTTTTATGAGTGGAAGGGGAAAAAAATCAATGTGATTCCATACCTAGAGAAGGTTAAGTTGTGTGTAAGCAGTATTGAGGGTCTTTTATAAAAGTACCTACTAAGAGGCTCTCAAATAACAACTCAAATACAGTGAAACAAATTATTCAACATTAGTAGGAATTTTAATTGCCTTATGTTTTCTGCATTTTCTTAGACTCAATATATAGGCGTTCATTGCCATCTCTGTTATAGTCAGTTTTCAGGTAATCCAGCTCTTGAATCATCTTCTCCAATGTGATTTCTAAGATTATTCAAGCTCTGACTCCACTCATTGCACGTAGACTCACGCTGAAAGCAATGATCAGGATGTGGTCTGCAGCATTTTATTGGGACTTTGCTTCTGTGATCTGCTCCTTATACAAAGAGAGTTAGAAAAACACAGGATGTAACATTGCATTTCACTTTTCTGAGTGGAGTTCAGAGCTTCCCCTTTCGATGCTTCCAACACCCCTGCGTCAAACACCACGCAGCCCTGAGTGTGGGATGTGGCCCTGCTGCTGGTCACCAGATCAAAGACAGGCCACTAAGGCAATGAGATGCTCACTGAGCAAGCAAAGCCGAGGTGAGGGTGTAGTGACAGGGAGCACAGATGTGACAGTAGCACTGTGACTGCCGGTGAAACCTCCTGGCTCAGCTCTGATTAGCGAAGCAGCTACAAATCTGCTCTCAGCTGCAGCAGAGCCAGCTGAAAGCAGGATCTGCCCCCTCTTTCCCAACTGACCTTCAACAAATCACTCCAAGAAAAAGTTGACGTCAAGTCAAAAGCTTTTTTATAAAGCTGGACAGCAATTTTAGAAGTGGCCAGAGATCCTGGATATGTTCCTTTGCAAGACCAAAACTAGAAAGTCGGTGTTTGGCACTACTTCACCAGCTCTCCTTCACCAGAACTGACAAATTTGAAATTCCTGGCCCAGATTATGAGAAAACTGGATGAAAATTTTAGTACGTGAATGTGCTCCAAGAAATACAATTACAGATTGTTCTTTATTTATACAAAAAGTGATGTTTTAGAAAACTATTTGATATACACAAATACTGGACCGCTTATTGCACAGAAATACAAACTTTATATGTTGTACATTTCACTAGCTCATATCTTACTGTGGTTTTTAATTTGAAAATTAGGTGTCTTTTATTCCAACATCCACGTTGCAAGAAAATATTTTTCTTTGCTAAAGGAGGAAAATTCAGACTCAAAACCCCTTCTGACCCACAAACTGCAGAATGCTCTTTGTAAACTATCAGCTCTAATACTCCAGTGGTATTCCCTGGAGGCACTCAGCTGTGGGAACTAGGGCAGTTCGCCTATGCATGCAGCAGTTAGGTTTCTGTCTATCACATCTTACGCATTTTCTTTTATGTGTGAAAGGCAGTTGTAATTCTTACTTTACAATTCTCATTTGTGATAATTTCAAAACAACATCTAGAAGACCTTAAGGGGAAAACTAACACCTCGTGCTATTTAAATCTCTAAGCAGAGTATTTGCATCAGTATATACGGTATCTTTTATTTTGTCACTTTATTCCCGTATTGCCCTGCTGTGATTTGGACATTCAAAGAAGAAATGTAGGCACGAGCCTTCCCGTTGTGCTGTAACTCAAGCCACAGAGAAACTGTCTTTAAATAGCCCAGGAATGCCAAAGCCAAAAAATACTCTCGCCCTTGTTTAGTTACATGCAGCAATCTCAATCAACATTTACTTTTGTGCTCAGTAAAAGGCAAACTGGCACTGCTGCAAGGCCGGGCAGGCAGATCGATACCTGTCCCGAAATTTCCGCAATTTGTTCTCAGCGGCGACACTGAGTCGCTGCAAACCCACTTAAACACCATTTCACCTCACTTTTCCAGCATTTTCCTGTTTAGCAGCTCAGATTTGAGAGCTAAACAGCCGTGAGTCGCTGCTCTCTCTGGGCTGGAGGAGTGGGATGGTGGAAGCGGCTGTTGAACCATGCGGCGGCTGCACCAGGGCTGGGGCGGCCGGAGCGGCTCCGGGCAGGGCTGGGCACGGGCCCCGCAGCGGTGCGAGGGCTGTGAGGGCGGGAGGGCAGCGGCGGGGCCCGGGGCCGGGCAGGGCCG